>NW_020769330.1:13013467-13085314 GCF_900518735.1 Pseudonaja textilis | reverse complement strand
ATCTATCTATCTATCTATCTATCTATCTATCTATCTATCTATCTATCTATCATCCCTATTTATCTATATTTATCTATATTGTCTATCTTTTATTAGTTATGTTATCTTACTTTTTTTCTTTTTGCAATAATTTTTATTGAACATTTTTCAACAATTTGTAACCCTTGTACACTCTTTACAACACTACAGCATCGTAAGTGCTTGTATATTCATGATAATTACATTGTTAATTTTTACTTCTATTCTTTAGCTAATTGTATCATGCATCCCAGACCAAATTATATTCCCATTCAACTCTATCTTTTAATTCTAGTGTAAGCCTGTCCATCTCCGTGCAGTCTAAAATCTTTTTTATCACTATCGCCTTGGAGGATATGCTATCCTGTTTCCAGTTTTGGGCGTACACAATTGTCCAACCTCTTCTTAAAAACTTCCAGTGTTGGCGCATTTTCAACTTCTGGAGGCAAATTGTTCCACTGGTTATCTGTTCTCACTGTCAGGAAATTTCTCATTATGTCTAGGTTGCTTCTCTCCTTGATTAGTTTCCATCCATTGCTTCTTATCTTGCCTTCTGGTGCTTTGGAGAATATGTTAACTCCCTCTTCTTTGTGGCAGCTCCTGAGATATTGGAAGACTGCTATCATGTCACCCCTGGTCATTTTTTTTCATTAAATTAGACATACCCAGTTCCGGCAACCATTCTTTATATGTTTTAGCCTCCAGTCTCCTAATCATCTTTGTTGCTCTTCTCTGCACTCTTTCTAGAGTCTCAACATCTTTTTAAAAATAGATAATAAGTATAGTTGAATAATGAAAGAATAATGTAGAGATAATCCTTGATTATGTATTATATATACTGTATATATTTTTTGCACAATGACCGGTCAGTAACTTATGATTTTTTTTTTCTGGTTTCTGGCTTTTTCAGTCAGGTTATGGCAAAATATAGCCCCTAAGAGTGAATGGACTGATTTTATGACCAGTGGGTTTGTTTTATAACTTAACAACTGCCACACAAAAAAAGTTGTAAAACTGAGTCACTCATATAAGTGCCTCATAACCATCATGATTTATGATGGAAATTCTGAAGATTGCCAAACTCATACGTACCTTAGTAGAACTGGAATGAAAACTTTCTCTCTTTCTCTGGAAATGAGTATATACTGCTGAATGGGCAAAGGGCTGAGAGATAGACTGTCAACAATCCTTCTAGCTAGTCTTCCACAAATAACAGAATAACAGAGTTGCAAGGAATGTTGGAGGTCTAGTTGAATCCCCTGCTCCAGCAGGAATTACTGTACCATTTCAGACAGGTGGCTGTCCAGTCTCTTTTTAAAAGCCTCCAGGGATGGAGCACCCACAACTTCTGAAGCTGTTCCACTGGTTAGTTGTTTTCACCACCAAGAAATTTCTTAGTTCTAGGTTACTTCTCTCCTTGATTAGTTTCCACCCGTTGCTTCTTGTCCTACCCTCAGGTGCTTTGGAGAATAGGTTAATCCCAGTGGTGAGATTCAATTGTTTTTATTATCTGTTATGTGGGTGTGGCAGGGAAAGGATACTGTAAAATCTCCAGTCAGAGGTGGGATTTGCTGGTTCTCCGAACTACTCAAAATTTCCGCTACCAGTTCTCCAGAACTGGTCAGAACCTGCTGAATACCATCTCTGGTTGATCCCACTCCTCTTCTTTGTGGCAACCCCTCAAATATTGGAAGATTGATATCAATGTCATCCCCTAGTCCTTCTTTACACCAGACTAGACGTAACCATTCTTCATATGTTTTTAGACTCCGGCCCCTTAATCATTCTTGTTGCTCTTCACATCACTCTTTCCAGAGTCTTAACATCTTTTTTTAAAAAAATTGAGGTGATCAAAACTGGATGCAGTATTCCAAATGTGGTCTCACCAAGGCTTTGAACCAAGGGTCTTCAAACTTGGCAAGTTTAAGACTTGTGGACTTCAACTCCCAGAATTCCTGAGCTAACATGACTGGAGGAGGAATTCTGGGAGTTGAAGTCCACAAGTCTTAAAGCTGTCAAGTTTGAAGACCCCTGCTTTGAACAATGGCCAGGAACACAAGTGCCCATTGGTTCTGCACTTCAGTCCTGCTTGTAAGGCTCCAAAGGAAATGTTATCAAGAGAATTGGAGGAGGAGGGTTCAAAGTGGTATTAGAACATAGAACAGTAGGGTTGGATGGGACTTTGGAGGTCTTCTAGTCCAACCCACTGCCCATGGCAGGAGATCCTATACCATTCCAGAATTTCTTTGGGCTTGATGGGATGGATGCACATGGTCATAGAAAGGATAATAGAATAGCAGAAGAGAATAACAGAGTTGGGGGGTCCCCCAATCCAACCCTCCACCCAAGCAGGAGATTCTGTACCATATTAGAGTGATCTTAATTGTCTGAGGGTGTCAACTCTACATCTGGATACTTCTTTTACTTGGTATGTTGCCTTGCAAAGAGTTGCTAGATTAGAGACCCTCATTTTTATGGAACAGCATGAGGGTCTGTGTAGTACAACCTAGCATTGGTTACAGAGGTGGTATTCAGCAGGTTCTGACCAGTTCTGGAGAACCAGTAGCGTAAATTTTGAGTAGTTCAGAGAACCGGCAAACACCGCCTCTGACTGGCCCTGCCCCCATCTATTCTCTGCCTCCCGAGTCCCATCTGATCGTCTGGGTCTTCTTTAGTTGCCCTGCACAGGAGAATGGAGCTGGAAAGCAGGTTAGTGGGGTGGGGAGGGAATGGGGATTTTGCAGTATCCTTTTCCCTGCCATGTCCACCAAGCCACACCCACATGAACAGTAGTAAAAAACTTTTTTGAATCCCACCACTGATTGGTTACCCTTGTATCCTACTACTAGTCAAACTATTGGTACTGTTCTTACCTTTAATCGAGAATGCTACAGGCAGCCCAGGTAGGAGGAAGGCTGATTATATAATTTATTTTTTCTCTTCTTGTGGAGGAATTTAGAGAAGAAATTCTTGGAGCAGGTATTCAAAATCTGCTAAAAAGGGATGTGGAGAAGCAATTACAGACTTAAGCAAGCATGAGGAAGAAGGGTGTGCATAAGCGCACCAACTTGCCTACTATCCCTGTCCTATTGTTTCTTTTATATATTTTTTATTTTTCTTATATGTATCCATGTATTCATAACTATGTTTTTACTTATACCGATGATCTTGTAAGCAATTGACAAAAATAAATAAATAAATAAAATAAAAAGAAATAAAAAAGCAACTCAAAATAACCCTATCTTGATTTTGTTGAGTGTAGGATGGGAAAGGTAGAAACTTGGAAAGGCTTTCAAGATTTTGTTAGCATACAGTGTAGAAAGTTAGCACCCACCCCTCTCCTAGAAGAATGAAATATTCTAGGAAATATTAAAAAAGCAGAATATTATATTTCCCTGGATGAGAAAAGGAGAAACATGTTTTAAAAACAAAGCAGCTTCCTGCAGCTCCCTGCCCCCCACTCCGCTTCAGCTCCAGGGTGATGAATTTAAGACATGGCCCTCAGGAAATGATAGGATTACCCATCTCACCACCTGGTCTGGGAAGATTGCATTAGCTAGCACTCAGGTGTAGCCATGTGGTCCAGACAAAGTCTACAAAGTTAGCTAAGACCCCCATCCCTGGGAGTCTGACAGCCAATGGGATACATTTCTTACACAGGAAGAGGAAACACTAAGATGTGGCCCAACAGAGGATGTAGAACCAAGGGATTTTCAGCATCTGTCCCCTTTTCACCCAGGAGCTCCAAGGCATGTGGTCCTGTCCACCATTAAACCTTCTTTCCAAGCAACTTCTATGAATCCAGTGTCTTTTTCCCTACTTGGAACTGAACCCAGAAGGATATTTCTTCCGACAACAGTATAACGATAAAGTAGCATTCTTAGAATCCCAGCACTGTTTGTTTCTTGATCTGACAACAATCTTGTAGGTATATATTTCAACAGATTCCCCTGTCTGAGGTAGAATTGTAATTATACATATTAAGCCAAGCATTGTGACTTGTGATTTGTCCCTCAGATCTTGCACTGTTTTTTCTTGCCTGCCTCCGGACTCACTTAATCTTAACAGTATCTTCTTCTTTTTTTTAAGTGAGGCTTCCAGAATTGGACAGAATATTGCAAATCAGATCTGACCAAAATACTATCTAGCAGGATTAGATAGAGCATCCTTTTTCCTGATGGTGATTCCTCTAATGATACATTTCAGAATTTTGGTTCCTTTCACAGTTTACTGGCCACCCTGTTTTGTTCATTTTGCAGTTGTCTGCTATGAACACACCTAAATCTTTTTCTTCTGTTGTTTTGTCTAACCCTGTACCCCGTAAACCTGAGACTATGAGGCTGGTAATATGAGCCAGCAGTGTGCGGCACCAGCCAAAACAGCTAATGCAATCGTTGGTTGTATAAAGAGAAGCATAGAATCAAAATGATGGGAAGGATTAATACCACTTTATAAAGTCTTACTAAGGCTACACCTGGAATGCTGCATCCAGTTTTGGTCACCACTTTACAAAAAAGATGTTGTGACTTTGGAAAAAGTACAGAGAAGAGCAAGTAAGATAATTAAAGGCCTGGAGGCTAAAACATATGAAGAACGGTTGCAGGATTTGGATATGGCTAGTCTAGAGAAAAGAAGGACTAGGGGGGACATGATAGCAGTATTTGGGGGGCTGCCACGAAGAAGAGGGAGTCAATTTATTTTCCACAGTACCAGAAGGCAAGATAAGAAACAATGGATGGAAACTAATCAAGGAGAGAAGCAACCTGGAATTAAGGAGAAATTCCCCGATAGTGAAAACAATTAACCAGTGGAACAGCTTTGCCTCCAGAAGTTGTGGGTGCTTCATCACTGGAGGTTTTTAAGAAGAGACTGGACACTTGCCACTTGTCTGAAATGGTATAGGGTTTCCTACCTAAGCAGCGGGTTGGACTAGAAGACCTCCAAGGCTCCTTTCAGCTCTATTCTGATTCATTCAATTACTCTTCTGCAGTGCAATTCAAAATCGGCTCTGCGCTGGCTTATGAAATGGAGGTGGAATGAACAAAATTATGACTAAAACAAAACATTGTAATGCAACCTTAAAAACCAAAATCCCAGCTGCAATACAACAGGCTTAACAGATCTGTAAAACTCAGGATCTGAGAGAAGAGATGAAGCTTTGTGGGCATGTGGGAGAGCTGGGGATGCTATTCAGAATCCAGCATTATATGTTCTAATTGATAGTTATGGCTGCCAAAAATAATCAGTAGAACTTACTGAAACAGAAGTACAATAAAACTCAGTATGATGGAGAAGACTTATTAGCTGGCTTGTGTTATTTATGACATCTTCTGTCCAAGTTGAAGGGTAATTTCAAAGCCTCCGTTTTCTCTTCTTACAGTCCTTCATCTTCAAACTATCCAGAGCAGAAAATGCTTTTAGTCAAAAAAAAAGTTCCCTTGGGCAGATTTTAAAGCCAATCTTTCCTTTCTCTAAAAAGATTTTTTTCTAATCCCAAGGATAGTAGAGGTACAGGGTGGGCTTCTGGGGGTTTGCAGGGATTCAGGAGAGCCCCTAGCTAAGATTCTGTGCAATTTGGAGAAAACCCCCAATCCCACTCCTGGCTGGCCCCACCCACCCTTCCCCTCCCCTCCCAGGAGTCCCCACATGGGCCGTTTTGGATGCAGGTAAGTACAGGGTGCGCACTGAGGCTTGGGGAGAGGGAAAAAAACGGGCCTCCCAGAAGTTCAGGAAGGCTGGAAATGGGCCTATTTCCATCTTCCAGAGCGCCTTCTGAGACTGAGGCGGCCATTTTGGCCTTCCCGGAGGCTCAAGGAAAGCCTCCGGAGCCACAGGAGGGCAGAAACAACCCCCCCCTCCATCAGAGTATATTCATGAACTGGAATAGAGCACGGTAACAAGGTCAGCCAATGAATAGGCATAGCAACTAAGTCAGCCAATGAGAACTGTTTGGAAACTGAAACTAGAAGTAGTCTAGGCGGCTCTACATTGAGCTCTGCAGCTCTGAAGCTATGTTTTGGGTCTGTCTATTGAAAATGAAACTGCTTCTCTCCTCTTGCTTGCCTAATGAACTAAAGTAAAAGAGAAACTAACTTGCTTGCTTGCTTGCTTCATGAAGACTGGAGCTCTGCTCTAAACTTGCAACATGTTTCTGTCTGAGTTTGCTCCATGTTGGAGAAATCTGCAACTGGTTTGTAAAATCTATTTATTATATTTATAAAGATGTTAAATGAAGCATCAGCCATCTTTGTTTATTTTTCTGGTGCTGAATTAACACTGAAAAACTCTGAACACTCCCACTGTGGTGCAGGAGGCTGGCTAGGCCACACCCACCATGGCCACGCCCACCCAGCAACCGGGCAGAGAACCCGTTGCTAAAAATTTTGAAGCCCACCTCTCTAGAGATAGTCCCTGACTTATGACCACAACTTGAGCCCCAAATTTCTTTTTTTAAATTTTTTTATTGGTTTTTAAAAACAAACATAAACAAACAAAACATAAAAACATCAAGCCATCTTCCATATGTGTATATACAGTGTGCCGGTTGGTTTACAAATTGTTTTGTGCTTTCATTTTGTAGTCTTCAATTACAATTACATTGCATATAATCTCGTATTTTCAATCAAAAATTAAATACCTTAGTATCATTATTAATCAATCATTTGACTATACCTTTATTCATTCATGTTTTACAAGCTAATCATAATTTACTTAGTTTGTTTTATAACAGTTCATATTATCATCCCAAATCTATCCTAAAATCATTTTGTAGATATAATAAGAAAGAAGTACATCTTTATATATTTATTATTTTCTAAATGTCTACATATTTCATTACTGTATTTTATTGTCTAACCATTGATAAAATAGATCCCAAATTTTATAAAATTGTTTATCCTCTTGTTCTCTAATTTCAAATGTCAATCTACTCATTTCAGCACATTCCAATATTTTCTTAATGATTTCCTCCTGTGATGGTATTTTCTCATTTTTCCAGTTTTTAGCAAATACAATCCTAGCCGCTGTTAATACATTTACAATCAGGTATTTCAAGTCTTTACTATATATTTCAGGTAAAATTCCCAATAAAAGTATCTCTGGTTTCAAGTCTGTATGCTTTTTTGTCATTTTTTTCCAACCACATGTGGATTTTAGTCCAGTATTTTTTAGCATCCGCACAACTCCACCACATATGGTAATGTGAACCAGGTGTCTGATGACATTTCCAACATTTTTCGGATTTATTCTTGAACATTCTTGCTATTCTTGTCTGGGGAAAATGCCACCTGTAAAACATCTTATACAAATTTTCTTTATATGCTATTGACATTGTCATTTTATAATTTTGAGACGACAATTTTTGCCATTTCTCTAGATCAATCCCATATCCAAAATTCTTCCCCCAAGCAATCATAGTTTCTTTAACTTGTTCTTCTAATTTAATTTCTAATAAATATCCATACAATTTTTTAATCATCTTTCCATCAGTACCTGTCAAAATCTTATCTAAATCAGTCAATTTATCATAGAAACCTTCCATTTTAGAATCTTTATCATACCTTGAATGTATTTGCGCATATGAAAACCAATTCATCTTTATAACTTGAGCCCCAAATTTCTGTGGCTCAGCGAGGCAGACGTTAAATGAATTTTGCCCCATTTTACAAGCTTCCTTGCCACAGTGGTTATGTGTATCGCTGCAGTTGTTAAGTTAGTAACTCGGTTGTTAAGTAAATCTGGCTTCTCCGTTGACTTTGCTTGTCAGAAAGTCACCAGAGGGGATCACATGACCCCAGGGACACTGCAACTGTCATAAATATGAGTAAGTTGTGAAGCATCTCAATTTTGATGATTTGATCATGGGGATGCTGCAATGGTCGTAAACGTGAAAAATGTTCATAAGTCATTCTTTTCGGTGGTATTGTGACTTTGAAAGGTCACTAAGTTAATTGTTGTAAGTTGAGGACTAGCTGTATTTGTTTTTTTATTTATCTACTGTAGTTTACTAACAAGATTCCTCATTGATTTTTAATTGGACTTTGAAATAAGCCTGCCTGAAATGTGGAATGTGTTTTTGTAACATTTAAAATATGACAAATTTCATATATTTTATTATTTTCAATGAAAATAATAATAATAAAATTGGATTTTTTAAAAAAAACTCTTGTGAAATTGGTTTATCTTCTAAGGAAGAGCTTGTTCAAAGTATTGCAGTGTAAATTCAGCACCAGAAAAGTAAACTCAGGTGACTGAGGCTTCATTTAACTTCTTTATAAACATATATAAGTAAATTTTACAATACCAGTTGTAGATTTCTCCCATATTGAGCAAACTCAAACAAAAGCAGACATGTTACAGGTTCAGAGCTTAACAACAACTCAACTTTAGCAGGCAAGCAGGACACACAGCAGAGGAGAAAAGTAGTTTCATTTACAATAGACAGATTCAGAGCTTCACATCGCTTCAGACCTGCAGAGCTTAATATAGAAGCATGCCTAGGCTATTTCTAATTTCAGTTTCCAAACAGTCCTCATTGGCTGACTTAGCTGTTATGCCTATTCATTGGCTGACCTTACCATGCTCTGTTCCAGTTCATGAATATACTCTGACAGGGCTGAACTCCTTAGCTTCACTTCTGGAAGCTACAGGTAGTCCTCTACTTTAAACAGTTCATTTAGTGTCCGAAAGCAAAATGTTTTCAGAGAAAACACCTGGAAATGCCAGTTGCCTTTTGGGGAAAAAAAAAATCATTTGGGGGATGAGAGAATACTTTTTGAAAGTTCATTTGGTCTTGATACTGACTTGGATTGAGGTATTACATATTATGTGTCATGCCCCCATCGCTGGAGTCTGAATCTAAAGGGGAAGATGAACAGCTGACAGGCAGCAGGAGAGTAACTCCATTGGCTCTGGAGGAAACTGTGTTGTGTGACTTACTTTTGATACAGTCAGCACAGTAGTCAATGTAGAGGTCCTTCTCTCCATTGTCTAGATGTTTTTTGAGTTCTGTGCGGAGTACACGGGAGGGGGCACGTTGCTGTATGGTTAGGTCAGGGCAAGAATGGAGGTTCTTATGGTTGGTGTTGCTTTTGGCAAGTGAATTTATAGTATAAATGAATTTACGTTTGCTTGATTCATTTTTGCAAATGACCCTGCAGAAGCGTGGGGCCACAGAGCCGTCTCTGTTTTTGAGCTCTCAGCCAATGCGGGAAATGTCAAGCATTTCATCAGGGGAGATGGTTGATGCTTGATAATCACTGATGATGTTTCGGACAGTTGTGATGTCATCATTGTTATTGATGTCCTCTAGACCAAATAAAATGGCGTTTGGACGTTTCCGTTCGTGCTCAACAGCTTCTCTGATGAGGATTGGGATATCATTATTTGTCTGATTTATGTTTTTTTGTGGATTGGGTTGTGGATTGGGTTGTGGTTGTTGGGTAGAAATGTGGTTTGTAGCTATTGGATGTTCAGGTTTTTGCATTGTGTCTTTTTTTTCAAGGTTGGATAATCTTTCTTTTAAAGTGTCCAGGGATGCTACTATGGTGTCAAGGGATGTTATTTGTGTTTCTATGGTATCAACTCTTTCAAACAGATCCAGTTTGGGTCTGCATGATTTGCAGAGGTATGGAAACTCATTGGATTATTCTAGGTATTGAATCATTTACTCGGGTAATCCCAAGAAGTCATGATGAGCGTATTTGTTACATAGAGAACATTTGATGGAATTTTCATTATCCTTTAGAGTTTTATAGCATTTAAGGCATGTGCAGGAGTCTTTTGGTTCATTGGTGGGGATTACTTTCTCTTTAGGTTGTGGTTTGGCATTGGATTTTTTTCTTGGCATGGTAGGTTTGTTAAGATGTACATTGATTAAATTATTTAATGAAACAATTCTGGGTAATCAATATAGCCAATATCACACCAATCAATCAATTGCAATAATCTCTCTAGTCAAATAATTTTGCTAAGCAACAATCAGCCTAATCAATTAATTACAGTAATCACTAATCAATTAATTACACTAATCATTAATCACACTGTTCATTTAAATTCACTAAATCACTAATTTTACTAATCAATTAAATTACATGAATCTTGATCTTTTAAATTAATCAGTAATCACACCATTTGCACTAAACACTCTAATCACACTAATCAATTAAAACAATAAATCAATTAAACCATTAATAAATTATTTTATAGAAATTGAGTATCTAATCATTGATATAGGTAATGAGGTAGAAAAGTAAGTTTTGAGGTAATTAATTAATCAGTGTTTGATTAAAGTAACGAGGTAGTATTGAGGGTCTGCAAGGAAAGGGTTAATTATTTTACTAGCAGCTGTTATTTACTGGGTGGGAGGAATTTATTCCTCATGGCTGCTGGTATTATGCTATAAACAATTGGCTGTAACAGGATGTTCAAAAGCACGCTGGATTATTGAAAGAGATTAAAACTCGCTGAATTAAAACACTTTAACTACAATCAAAATGTCTCTGAATAAGATTGTTTTCCAATAGTTTCCCAAAGTTCTTCAAGTTGAGTAGTAGTAAAAATACAGTCCAGAAATCTAGATTAACCAATCCAATCTGTTCTTTACTTTTAAAGTTACTTCTAGCTGCAATATCTTTTTTTCTTTACTAAATCTGACAGTCACTCCTGATCGTTATTTGCAGCTAATTTGCTCCTTTGAGTCCCCCTTTCCAAGGAAAATTCCACTGCAGAAAATTGGAGTGATTCTTACCAAGACTGAGCACGCTGTTACAAGATCTTTCCTTTCTTTTTCACTTCTGTCTCAGCTGCCTTTCCGGCTTTGATTCAACCACAGTCCTACTTCAACCAATCCACCATCACCCAAGACTAGGCATGCACATCCCTAACTACCTCAATTCCAACTACAGCTGGCCTAAAATGCAAGCTACTCAATGCAAGAAGCCTTGTGAATAAAATACCTGAATTTTTCCTCTTACTAAATACAGCTAAATTTGACATCATATTTGTCTGTGAAACATGGCTCAACGCATCTCTCCCTGACTCCATTACCACAGTAAGAGACTATCATGTTTACCAATCAGATCGTGAAATCTGTAGAGGAGGTGGTGTTGCTATCTTCTATAAAAAGTCCTTACATCTAAAAAACATCCAAGTTACCCAGGAGCTTGCTCTTCCTGAGACCATCATCTGTGAACTATCCTTAAATATCACATTTCGATTCTTACTATGTTACAGAGCACCTGATTATGACATCGAACATGTAAACAAGCTAAATTCACTACTAATATGGGCAACATCCTGCCCACACACTTTTATCTTTCTTGGTGACTTCAATCTACCTCATATTAACTGGACACTAAATGAATGAAATCTGGGACTGGAACAACTAGTAACCAACAACACTAGACTTAACAACTGCCTCGATCTCATCTTCTGCAATAGTTTGAATTTAATTTACGGAATACAAACTAAAGAACCCTTTTCCAACAGTGACCACAATATGATTGACTTTTGTCTCAACATGTGCCCACACGAAAATCATCACAATGATATAATCCCCAATTATAACTTCAAAAAAGGCAACTATGATCTTATAGACAACGACCTCTCATCCCTTGATTGGCAATCTCTATTCACTGGATGCAATACTGTTGAAGACCATTACAACATATTTTTACTTGAAGTCAAGAGTCAAACTATATGTACCAATAACAACTCCCCCCCCCAAAAAAAACAGATTACCCATAACAATAAGGAAACTTCAATCCAAAAAGAGATCACTCTGGCAGAAAAACAAATCTGGTCACGTTGCCAACTTCAAAAGCTGATACAAAAATTTATGCCGCCAGATAAAGACTGAATGCACCAATTATCACATCAAACAAGAGGAAAACCTTCTACGCACGAATTCTACATGCTTTTTACAATTTTGTAAACAACAAACTAAAAGACTCAAGGTCCATCCCATCCCTGAAAGGACTTAATGGTAAAGACTGCAACGACGACACCATCAAAGCAAACCTCTTTAACACATTCTTTGGCTCAGTATTTGTAAATAGCAATGGATCAATGAATATGTGCTTACTTCTTAAAAAAGCTATCCACTGCCATAGCAGAACCTCTAAGCATAATTTTTGAAAAATCTTTCAGGACCATCTCCTTGCCTAACCTATGGTCACAAGCCACAGTTATCCCCATCTTCAAAAAGGGAGATCCCAGCCTAGTTGAAAAATCTGTTCCTGTCAACAGTGATGTCTCCCAAGGCAGTGTTCTAGGACCAACTCTCTTCCTACTCTACATAAATGACCTCTGTGATCATATTAAGACCAACTGCGTTCTTTTTGCTGATGATGTAAAGCTGTTCAATACCATAGACAATACTTCTACCCTTCAAAAAGATCTTGACTATGTATCAGAATGGTCAAACAAATGCCAACTTCAAATCTCAACAAATAAATGCTTTGTCTTACATATTGGCAAAAAGAATCAGAAAATAAAATACAGGCTGAATAGTCAAGACCTTGTTGATGATCCAAGCTCTGTAAAGGATCTTGAAATACACATCTCTAATGATCTAAGTGCTAGAGCCCACTGTAACTACATAGCCAAAAAGGCATTAAGAGTTGTCAACCTAATCCTACATAGCTTTATCTCTGGTAATATCACACTAGAGCATACAAAACGTTTGCTAGACCAATACTTGAATACAGCTCATCAGTCTGGAACCCACATTACATATCTGATATTAGCACAGTTGAGAAAGTCCAGAAATATTTCACAAGAAGAGTTCCCCACTCCTCTACTCATTGTAGAATACCTTATACCACCAGACGTGAAATTCTAGACCTAGAAAACCTAGAACTACGCCGCCTTCGGTCTGATCTAAGTATGGTATATAAAATCATACATTGCAATGATTTACCTGTCAATGAATACTTCAGCTTCAACCATAACAACACAAGAGCACACAATAGCTACAAACTCAAGGTTAACCGCACCAAACTTGATTGCAGGCAATACAACTTCAGCAACAGAGTGGTCGATGTCTGGAATTCTCTACCTGACTCTGTGGTTTCTTCCCCAAACCCCAAAAACTTTAACCTTAGACTGTCTACTATTGACCTCACCCCTTTCCTAAGAGGTCTGTAGGGGGCGTGCATAAGCGCACCAACGTGCCTACCGTCCCTGTCCTATTGTTTCTTTTATTTTTCTTATATGTACCCATTTCATGTATTCATAACTATGTTTATACTTATACCTATTATCTTGTAAGCGATTGACAAATCAAAATAAATAAATAAAAATTTAAAAAACCATGATTTTCTTAGTTTCTGCCTTCCTCTCGTCTCATTCACTTTTCCTTCTTACACTTTGTTTTGCAATTCAGCCTATATTCATTCATTCAGATCAACAGAATGGTCTTCATTCATATTTTTGCATGGCAAGCAAAAATCTTGTACTAGAAATTTCTTGCAAACCACCTTATTGTTGCCTACAGCCCATCAACATTTGATGCACTCAGTAGAACATCAAGGAAGAAAAACGTGACCAATAAAAAAAAGAAGACAAAACATTAAATATTGAAATGGAGTAAAACAGTTTCAAAATATTAATACTATCTCATATCCTTAGAAACACAACACTTCTAAACTTCTGCAGGTAAAGTTGGGTCTAGAATGGTATTTGTACTGATTAAGAAAATCAGTTAGGAAGTTTTTATTGCTACAAATATTAATTGAAAGCAAAGCTGAAAAAAACAGTCCTTCATTTGAGGATTTAAGGCTCTTTGCTTTGTTAATTCCTAAGCCAATGTTATTTCTCACATTTTTTAATTAAATTGCTTTGATTAAAAAAGAATAATATGAACTTTAGTTTGCTAGTATTTTGCAACAGACGACGTGGCACACAATATTAAACTTAATTTCATGTCCTGTGTCGTAATGTTTTTTAGAAATATGGACAATCAGCTAAGGTCAGCTAAACAAGTATGGTTATTTGGCTTTTTGCATTTCATTTATTTTTTTTAACTTAAGGCAGATGGAATTGAAGCCAGATGGAGCTGAGGCACTGTTATTTGAGTTGAACAACTAAAAATGTTGGGAGCTGAAATCTGTTTGCCTCAAGAAGATGAGACACATTGGGGAAAATTGCTATAGGAGAAGATGTGAAAGAATCTGTGGGAGAAATTAAAAGATGGATCAGCCTAGAATCCTTACATAGTCACAAGTGGATTTAGTTCAACTTTCCTTGAACTCTATGGACCCTTATCTACGTCCAGGCAGTTGGTTGACAAAATTCCTGTGCATAAGCATGAGTAGCAATAAATTAGTTTAACTGGAACTTCATGCCTGACATTTGCTACATGACACACAGGTAATAGAGGGGAGCATCACTGCGCATTTTTAGTAAGCTGTGCTGGTGGAAACATTTCTGTTCAGAGTGCTGCAGCATAAATTCAGTGCCACAAAAGTAAACACAGATGGCTGAGGCTTCATTTAACTTCTTTATAAGCACATAAAGTAAATTTTGCAATACCAGTTGTAAATTTCTCCAACATGGAGCAAACTCAAACAGAAGCAGACATGTTACAGGTTCAGAGCAGAACAGCAACTCAGGAGCTCAGATAGAGACACCAGTTTCACTTTAGTTCAGCAGGCAAGCAAGACACACAGCAGAGGAGAGAAGCAGTTTCATTTTCAAGAGACAGACTCAGAGTTTAACATAGCTTCAGAGCTTAATATAGAGCCACGCCTAGGCTACTTCTAGTTTCAGTTTCCAAACAGTCGTCATTGGCTGATTTAGTTGCTATGCCTATTCATTGGCTGACCTTGTTACCATGTTCTATTACAGTTCATGATTATACTCTGACAATTTCTTTATGTAGGAGGATTTAATTACAATTATGCACAGCTTGATCAGATTTACAGTAGTAATTTGTCTTAGGTTTTGTTTGTTTGTTTAGGAAATTTATACGGCTGCCCAAATTACTCATAGTGGCTCTAGGTGGTTTACAGAAATAAACCTCCAATACAACAGCCAATAAATCCCCATTGCCCTTGTAATATCAATCAATCAATCATTTGATGGACTCTATATCACCCCAAGGTCATTGGTAAAACCATTTGATTCTTGACAAATGCATCTTTTCTTTTTATGTACACATAGAACATATGCACCAAGAAAATTCCTTGTGTGCCTAATCAGACTTGGCCAATAAAGAATTCATTCATTCATTCATTTCTTCAGGGCCTTGTGAAAGAGAATCAAGTGGAGGCCAACCTTATTTTCGTAGGGATGATGTTCTACAGGGTGGCAGCCACCACAGATAAGGTCCTTCTTCTTCGTCCCATTCGATGGGCCTCCCTAAGAGATGGGAACCGTAACATCCCTTGTCTCCCTGCTTTGGTGGGTCAGGTAGATATGACTGGGAAAGGACAGCTCTTCAAATAACATGGCCCTAGGTCATATAGGGCTTTAGTGATGACAACCAACACCTTGAATTGGACCCAGAAGCAAACCAGCAGCCAACGCAGCTCCTACAAGAGAGATAACGTGTGAAAATTGAGACTTGACAAAATCATGAGGTCAACCTCATTGTGAACCAATCGAAACTTCCAGATACTTTTCAAGAACAGCCCTATTTGAAAAACACTCAGCCATCCCAGTTGGTGTAAACTTGGACAAGTTTTAGTCAAAGCTTGCTTTTTCTATGCTTCATCTTTCATTGATCTGGTTGATTCATTTCTTCCCCATAGCTCTTATTGCTGTATAGCAATAGTAATAGCATTTAGACTTATATACCACTTTATAAGGCTTTACAGCCCTCTCTAAGTGGTTTACAAAATCAGCATATTGCCCCCAACAATTTGACTCCTCATTTTACCCACCTCGGAAGGATGGAAGGCTGAGTCAAACTTGAGCCCAGTGAGATTCGATCTGCCAAATTGCAGGCAGCTGGCAGCCAGCAGAAGTAGTTTGCAGTACTGCACTCTAACCATTGTGCCACTGTAGCTCATGATTGCTCATTCCTTCTCACCATTAATTCATCAGTTCTATTGAGACATCTTCCATGGGTTTATTTTGTTTTGTGACAGATTCCTTGTTTTTTTTAAAAAAGATTTCTCTTAGCTACGAAAAACTTTATCCAAAAATGTCTCTAAATTAAATTTATTCATGCCACAAGCTGTTTGGAAGAGAGGAGAACAATATGAAAGGAATCAGTAAAGGTTGAAAAAGATTTCATCTGGATCATTCAATTCCACTTGAAAGCAAAAAGAGATTCCATTAAATGATGTTTCCACCAGGATTTTACCTTTGATGTCTCTTTTTTAACCTCAATCCTGCAAAATATAGGGGAGACTCTGTTACTTCAATGAAGTGTGGTTCCTAAGTCCTAGAACTTAACAAGATTTTGAAGGTGATTCTACAACTGATGCAGAACATCTCGAATTATAGCAACCATGAAGATGACTTTGGGGAATCTTTCTGAAGACCTTCAGTGAGGGAAAATAGGGTTGTTTTATTAAAGCATAGGGCACATGGCCACTGCAGAAAAACATTCCAAGATTAGAACAAAAGTAATGTTGTTGAAGGTGAAATTGGATTATTTGCTTTTGAAATGCCGAATGATGTCATAAACCAAAGCCAAGCTACTAATGAGAAAAAGGGGAGTTGGACCACAAGTCCTCCAAGCAGCTCTATGAATCTATGATTCCTGCACCGAAAGAGGAAGTCAAAAGAAAACCAACCAAATTACTCCAAATGCTAATGTATCCATTAGGCAAGGAGTTCAGGATACTGCAGGGTTGGGGTTTTTTGGGGTGGTGGTGGTGGTGGTGGTGTTTCTCTATTTGAATTTCAGCCATCATCCAAAAACAAGTGGGCCTGGCCAATTTTTAACATAATGGCCAGGGATGAATTAAGTCATTTGGACTGGTGGAAACACTGAAGTAGAATCCCACATCTCTTATTTTGGATACAAATGTCTTCCATTCATCAGGTTAGAAATAATTTTCATGTCTCAGCAGAAATTTATTTCTAGAGATAGGGATCACCTAGAGCAGGGATCTCCAAATTTGGTAACTTTAAAACTTGTGGACTTCAACTCTCAGAGTTGAAGTCCACAAGTCTTAAATTTCCCAAGTTTGGAGACCTCTGACCTAGTGAGAGAAACGAAAGCTTCTAGTTCTTTGAAGAATAATTATGTTCATGTTGTCAGCTAAGAATAGTAATGTAAGAGGACATCCTGTTGTGGTAAGGACCTTACTGCATTGATAAGATGAGCTATAAAAGGTAAAGGTAAAGGTTCCCCTCACATATACGTGCTAGTCATTTCTGGCTCTAGGGGGCAGTGCTCATCTCCATTACAAAG
Source organism: Pseudonaja textilis (assembly GCF_900518735.1). Next base: position 13,067,928 of record NW_020769330.1, on the reverse strand, counting down.
CCAAAACGCCAGCGCTGTTCAAAGACGTCTCTGTGGTCATGTGGCCAGCATGATTAAATGCAGAAGGTGCACAGAACACTGTTACCTTCCCACCAAAGTGGTCCCTATTTTTTTACTTGCATTTTTACGTGCTTTTGAACTGCCAGGTTGGCAGGATCTGGGACAAATAACGGGAGCTCACTCTGTTACACAGCACTAGGGATTCGAACCGCTGAACTGCCAACCTTTCTGATCAACAAGCTCAGCGTCTAAGCCACTGAGGCATCACATGCCTCAAAGATGAGCTACAGTTCTTCCCTTTTCACCATCAAGCACGCCTCCAACGACTACAATTCAAACTACAACTGGCCTTAAACGCAAGCTACTCAATGCAAGAAGCCTTGTAAATAAAATACCTGAATTTCTCCTCTTACTAAATATGGCTAAATTCGACATCATATTTATCTGTGAAACATGGCTCAACACATCTCTCCCTGACTCCATTACCTTAGTAAGAGACTATCATGTTTACCGATCTGATCATGAAATCCGTAGAGGAGGTGGTGTTGCTATCTTCTATAAAAAGTCCTCACATCTAAAAAACATCCAACTTACCCAAGAGCTTGCTCTTCCTGAGATCATTATCTGTGAACTGAGCTTAAATATCACATTTCGGTTCTTACTATGTTACAGAGCCCCTGATTATGACATTGAACATATAAAGAAGCTAAATACACTACTAACATGGGCAGCATCCTGTCCACATACTTTTATCTTACTTGGTGACTTCAATCTATCTCATATTAACTGGACTGTAAACAAATGTACAACTGAACCCATACACACAACCTTCTACAATGCTGTAACAAATCTGGGACTGGAACAGCTAGTAACCAACAATACTAGGCTTAACAACTGCTTCAATATCATCTTCTGCAATAGTTTGAATTTAATTTACAGAATACAAATTAAAGAACCCTTTTCCAACAGTGACCACAACATGATTGACTTTTGTCTCAACATACGTCCACACAAAAATCATCACAATGACAAAATCCCCAATTATAACTTCAAAAGAGGCAACTATGATCTTATAGACAACGACCTCTCATCCCTTGATTGGCAATCTCTATTCACTGGATGCAATTCTGTTGAAGACCATTACAACATATTCTTACTAGAAATCAAAAGAGCCATCAAACTATATGTACCAATAACAACTCCCCCCCCCAAAAAAAAAACAGATTACCCATAACAATAAGGAAGCTTTGATCCAAAAAGAGATCACTTTGGTGAAAAAACAAATCTGGCCACGTTGCCAACTTTGAAAGCCGATACAAAAATCTATGCCACCAGATAAAAACTGACTGCACTAATTATCACATTAAACAAGAGGAAAACTTTCTACGCACAAATCCCACCCATGCTTTCTACAATTTTGCAGACAACAAACTAAAAGACTCAAGGTCCATCCCACCCCTGAAAGGACCTAATGGTAAAGACTGCAATGACGACACCATCAAAGCAAAACTCTTTAACACATTCTTTGGCTCAGTATTTGTAAACAGCAATGGATCAAGCCCAGTACTTCCTAGTCGAACCACAGGCAACCAGAATGATCTAATACATATCAATTTTACAGAAGACATTGTTGAAAAAGCACTGCACAATCTAAAACCATCCCTATCTATTGGACTGGACAGAATATGTACCTACTTCTTTAAAAAGCTATCCACTGCCATAGCAGAACCTCTAAGCATAATCCTTGAAAAATCTTTCAGGACCAGCTCCTTGCCTAACCTGTGGTCACAAGCCACGGTCATCCCCATCTTCAAAAAGGGAGAACCCAGCCTAGTTGAAAATTACAGATCAATCTCCTATGCTGCATCACCTGTAAAGTCATGGAATCAATTATTAACCAATCCATTATCCTCCACTTAGAGACAAACACCCTACTCTCCAATAAACAATTTGGTTTCAGAAAAATACTATCCTGTAATCTGCAACTCTTACACTGCAAAAATATATGGACTACAGAACTCGATCAGGGCAAAGCAATAGACGCACTCTACATAGACTTCTGTAAAGCCTTTGATTCAGTGGTACACGACAAACTACTCCTAAAACTAAAATCTTATGGTATCTCTGAACACCTACATAACTGAATAGAAGCATTCCTGTCAAACAGACAACAAATGGCCAAAATTGGAAGCCTGACACCCAATGTGAAAACTACTCTCATCATGTCTTTTCCTGAGATTCAGTTCAAATATGGAATGCCAGAGAGGATGCCAATCACCTCCCGGAGAGTAATTGATACAAAAGAAGGCAGGAAACTTAGCCATGTCCCTTAAATCTGTTTAACACCACACTGAACATTGTAGTACAGGCAGTCCCCATTTAATGCCCACTTGTTCAACAACCATTGGAAGTTATGACAATACTGAACAAGAGGTACTTACAGTGGGTCCTTGGGGACTTTGTAGTGTTCCCACAATCACATGATCATGATTGGGGTCCTTGGTGACCAGCTTGCAATTACAATTAATTCAATACAACTTTCCAACAACACAGTCAATGGGGAAGTTGGTAGGAAGTCGCAAATGGTCATCATGGAATACTGTGACCATGCGGGATTCCCTTTAGTGGTGGCAAATAAGATTGTCAGGCTGCCATCTGATGTCATTGTGATGAGGTGAGCAATGGAAGAGAATTCTTTATTGGCCAAATGTGATTGGAGACACAAGGAATTTGTCTTCGGTGCATAAGCTCTCAGTGTACATAAAAGATATAAGTGATAAATCATGATCACAGTCATCATAAATACATTCATCATGAATAAAACACTTAGCGATAAACATAGGATACTAAATAAGCAATCAACTAACAATACAGCAAAAAAGTTATAGTCATAAGTAGAAAAGGAGATAGGTAATAGGAAAGATGAGAATTATAATAGTAATACAGTGATCATGTGACAATGTACTCTACAAATGTATTTCTTAGTGAACAAGTTTCTGGTCCTAGTTATCATTGGTAGGCAAGCTAAAAGGTAAAGGTTCCCGTAGCACATATGCGCTCTTAGTTTCTGGCTCTAGGAGGCGGTGCTCATCTCTGTTACAAAGCAGAAGAGCCAGCACTGTCCAAAGATGTCTTTGTGGTCATGTGGCTGGCGTGACTAAACTCTGAAGGTGCACGCCGAAGGTGCTGTTACCTTCCCATCAAAGTGGTCCCTATTTTTCTACTTGCATTTTTTACGTGCTTTCGAACTGTTAGGTCGGCAGAAGCTGGGACGAATAACGGGAGCTCACTCCATTATGTGGTGCTAGGGATTCAAACCATCAAACCATTGCCAACCTTTCTGATCGACAAGCTCAGCGTCTTAGTCACTGAGCCACCACACCCCTTGGGTAGGCAATGACTACCTCTAATGTCAATGAGAAACCAAGAGGGCTGAACCATCTCCAATAAAACGGAATGAAATTGTTCATTCATCCACGCAGACAGAGAGAGGCACATTACACACAAAGAAATTCAGTGGCACAGAATGTGGTAAGATGGAGATTTGCAGCTCATCTGAGCCAAGTCCCTAAAGTCATCAACTCAATCTGCAACTTCTATTAAAAAGAGGGGGTGGGACAATGATAGGATGCCTACTCACATTTTCAAAGGGGTGAATTTGAAAGTAGGCAATATGACGCTTCTATTTTTTTTCTTAATACAAATTTCAGAGGAAGTCATAACTCAAAACTCTTTGTTATAGAGAAATTCTACACAGAATAAACTTGTAGCTCTCCATTCCACCTGCTCCTTTCCTTCTTTCATTTCTTGTCTGCTTGCAATGTTTCCGGGGTTTCTTTTTTTTTTAGTACTACATCACAATGCTGGTGTCAACTCATAAAACATTCCTGTGCCTGTTTTAGTAGTTGCCATTAAAAAAAGGGGGAGGGAGGAAAGAAATATGGAAGAGCAGTGCAGCAGTTTGAAAGCAAAAGTACATTCCAACTCTTATCTTTAAAAGATTGTAACTAAAATACCAGGGCTTTTGCCCCCGAATATATTTAACTGGAGAATGTGAATGATGACACCCAGCCCATGAACGTGCTCAATTGGAGAATCTGGTTTGTGAGACACCCAGGGGGGAAACAGGGTCACAAGTGACTGTAGATTATGCATGCCAGAGTTGGCTTCATATAGGGCAGTGCCAGTATGTCGCCTCTAATAGATCCTTTGAAGTTTGGCTCGAGAATCATGAATGAATTAGAGTGATTGCTGGAATCCTGACAGCTGGCTTAATTGATCAAAGGAGTTGCAAAACAGTTTTTGCTGAGAATGTTGCAAATCCCTGTAAAGACAATGTTCAGTGAAGGGATTATTAGCATTGTTGCTGTTTTTTTAAAGTACCATGTGAGAAAGAATAGCAGAACTTAAAAAAACAAACCATCTTAATATTTATACTGAACGAGGGGGGGTGTGTTAATCAATCAACAGCAACTTCATTCGCAGAAATGACCAGTTGACAAATATTAGTTGGTTTTTAGATGCTGTCAACTAGAATCATAGGATCATAAAGAAGCTGGAAGGGAGTTTGGGGGTCTTTTAGTTCAACCCCCTGTCCAAGGCTGGACACTTTATTGCATTCTGGACAATTGGCTCTCCAACCTTTTCTTGAAGACTTCTAGTAACGGAGGACCCACAACCCCCAGAGGAGAGCTGTTCCACTGATTAATTGTTTTCATTGTCAAGAACTTTCTCCTTAGTTCCAGATTGGCTCTCTGAGATCTTCCACCCATTGTTTATTGCCTTAGTTTCAAGTGCTTTAAAGTTGGCTCCCTCCTTCCTGTGATTGCCCTGAAGAAGTTATCATGTCATCCCTAACCCTCTCTTCATTAGGCTAGATATACCAAGTTCCCTTAACCATTTCTCATACCATTTAGTAGCCCGGGACTACTCAGCATCTTTGTAATCTTTCTAAGGCCTCAATGTCTCAAAGGTGCTTTTTCAAGAGGCAACTGGGCGTTCTGGTTTTTCTTTGATGAAGTTTCTCTTCTCATCCAAGAAGCTTCTTCAGCTTCTTCAGCCAGGAGTAAGATTTTGGGGGTTCTCCAAACTGCACAGAATTTTAACTAGGAGCTCTCCCGAACCCCTACAAACCCCGAGCAGCCCACCCCCTGGTGTAGAGCCTTCTTGGAATTGTTGAAAGGACTGTGTTTGTAGACCAGAGATAGATGATGTCATATCCCTCCCTCTCCGTTGAGACAGGGCTGTTCAATTTTGACATCGATGGCCTCTTTGAGACAATGAGACAACTTTCAGACAAGGGCTGAGTTCATAACCAGGTCTAATCTGATTTGGTTGATCTTGCTTTAGCGTACAACGGCCAATCCAGCCTCAGTGTTTGTAAACCATGGTTAGTAGCATGCAGCATACGATGGACCCTGCTCACTGGGTCTATTTCAACCAACCATGACTAGAAAACTGAGGTATACCATATTGTTTGACCAAGCCAGTAGCTCAGGGGTGGGATTCTACCAGTTTTTCACACTTACGACTGTTGCAGCATCCCCACAGTCATGAGAGGCCAGGCGAGGAGATGCGTGCCTTGATGTGAGTGATATTAAGTTGGCCATGCTCAGCCAATAACATGACCACCAAGCCACGCCCACCAACTAAGCCACGCCCACAAAACCGGTTGTTTAAAAAATTGAAGCCCACCCTTGCAGTAGCTGACTGGAAACTGAAATGCTAGCCAGACAGAAAGACTCTGGATTCAAAGCTGTTCACTGCTACATTCCATATGGAAAGCTTTTAAATTTTGGAGGATGAGATTTTGATGGTCAATTTCCCCAGAAGAAAAGCCTCAAGTAGTTTTTATGGTTTAAGAGCATTCAGGACTGTATCAGAGGTGGTATTCAGCAGGTTCTGACAGTTCTGGAGAACCAGTCGTGGAAATTTTGAGTCGTTTGGAGAACCAGTAAATCCCACCTCTGACTGGCCCCGCCAACCCCATCTATTCTCTGCCTCCCGAGTCCCAGCTGATCGGCTGGGTCTTCTTTTGTTGCCCTGCAGTGGAGAACGGAGCTGGAAAGCAGGTTAGTGGGGTGGGGAGGGAATGGGGATTTTGCAGTATCCTTTCCCTGCCATGCCCACCAAGCCACGCTCACAGAACCGGTAGCCAAAAAGTCTGAACCCCACCACTGAACTGCATCCTTTCATATTACCTATACTGATAGAAGGGAATATTTGTAGCTCAAGGTTGAACTGTGGGGCCTTGGTGCTCTCTGAGCTTGGTGTTTTTCTTGCAGATATTTCTTTACCAAACTAGGTAACATCATTAGCACTTTTAACTAGTTTGGTAATGGAATGTCGACAAGAAAACAACCAAGCTCAGACAGCATCAAGAACTCCAGATATTATCTATAGCCTAACAGCAGTCCAGAACCCACAGTTCCAAAATGATGAATTTATCTCTCCATGGGAACAGTGGAGGTGCATTAAATTAGTTTTCTCCCAAATTCTGCAAGCTGTAAATCCATTTTCTTACTTTGGAGATTAAAAAAATAGTCTCACCAGAAGTTGTTGCTGAGACTGAAGAAGTGGCAGTTCCCAAATTACAGTCTCTACAAATAGAAGTGAGGCTCAAAAGGAATTAAATGCACTCAGACAAGTTTAATTAATCATTGCACATACACAAAGGATGTAATTCATCATATTCTTCTGTGGCATAAGAGATGCTACAAACCTCAGATCAACGATGGAATGGGCTAATAAGGATTTGTGCTGAAATTTCTGTCTAATAATCAGAGGTTTATAGAAAATAACTTCATGCAGTTTATGAAATCTCCCTATATGCCAGATAGACATATAGCCAGAATTATATATTTGATACACCTTTGGAAATGTATCAGACAGGTGATCATAGTTCTCCTGAGTATTTTCAAAGTTTGGGCTTGTTACTACCAATTTTATAATGATAGTTCAGCTGTTGCGAATTATATTATCTATTGTCTACTAAATATCACCAGCAACTCTCTACTAAATCTACTATCTAGATGATAGTATTGGGCTACCTTCTTTTGAGCTTGGAAGTTGAGCAGAGTGATGAGTTTCCATCCGTTGCTTTTTGTCCTGCCTTCATGTGGATTGGAGAATAGGTTGGCCCCATTCCCCCTTTCTGGCGGCAGCCCTCAAATATTGGAAGACTGCTACCCTGTCACCCTGAGTCCTTCTTTTCATTAAACTAGACATACCCAAAGTGTATCGCTAAATGCCTATGGAGATTCTCAGTTATCCAGGTCATGGTTGTCCCAAAGGTACTTTTTCAGAAGTCCAGTTGCTTCTTGAAAAAGTACTTTTGGGAGAGACATAACCAATTTCTACAACCATTTTTAGGCCTCTAATCCTCTTGGTTGCTCTTCTCCGCATTAATTCTAGGACTGCTTCAGCTCTGAAGGGAAATCAATCTAATAGGCCAGTCAACTCATGGATGTGGAAGCTTTCATAACTGGTCTTGCTTCTTTTCAAATGAATAAATGGATGGATTGATGGATGGATGGATGGATTAATGAATGAATGAATCTCATTAGAACAGTAGGGTTATCACAGGAGCTGATTTGTCTTGTATGGGTGTTGAAGTTAATCTTCTAGATCGGGATGGGCAAATAAATTTTCCTATGGAGACACATGAGAAACTGGGACTGTGGTAGAGGGAGAAAGGTGGTGGCACAGCAGTTAGAATGCAGTATTGAAGGTTAACTCTGCTTATTGCCAGGAGTTCGATCCTTACCATCTCAAGGTTGACTCAGACTTCTATTCTTCCAAGGTCAGTATAATGAGAACCCAGATTGTTGGGGGCAATAGGCTCATTTTGTAAACCACTTAGAGAGGACTACAAAACACTGTGAAGTGGTATATAAGTCTAGGTGCTATTGTTATTGCTATTGAAAACTAGGCAGAACAAAAGCAGTCAATTCAAAGCGCAGGTTGCAAGGAAAATCAGATGGAAGATGGTGTGGACTGGTCTGTTTTCTTGTTTTGGCTGATAAACCTATAGTGCTACTGTCCTGAAAAGAACCGCATTCTCATCTCATATGGGGAAGAAATTCAGATTTCTGCTGAAACAGGAAACAGTTCATCAACCCTAATAGCACATCTCCAGTAAGGGAGAATCACCGAAGATAGAATAAAGGCAGACCTATAACAAAGAGGCTAATTTGATAGAGTGGATAGCAGAACTAATACAACTGGAGAAACAAAGGCCTGACTGATTGATGAGCCCATTTATAACCCCAACATTGAATTACGTCTCTCCGGAATGGATCAACCATCTCCTGTATCGTCCATTCTGTGATACTGGAAAGAGATTTACAAGTTCTGCTTTGTTTTTCTTCCTCCACCTGCTAAGGTGTGAATAGATGAACATGACATTTAGCCTTAAAAATCAACCATCTTCATCTTTTCTTCCACCTGCTGTTATAAAACAAGCTTGAAACATGCAGGATTTTATTTTTTTACTTAGGAATGATTGAAAATGCAGATTATAGCAGAGCAAATGTAGGATTACTGATCCAAACTTTGATGTCTTCTGCTTATGGATAGACAATTCCAAATCAATTAGGTTATTGATGAATGCATAGGGGTGGGATTCCACCTCTATAGCAACCAGTTGAGTGATCACATGCTTTGTGTTTAAAGAAGCTCTAATACTTACTGTTAGGGATACACCCTAGAAGAATGTGCACGGCAGTCAGGTAGGCAGGCAAAATATGTGAGATAAACGTTTTTGTAGCTTACACTCAGTAAAACAGATACACTGTGCTAGTTAAATAGTTTATTCCAGTAAGAGTTTTAGCATAGTCAAACAGTCCATATATCATTCACTAGTTCAGTCCGTCCGGGGATTATTCAGTTGCAAAGTCCAGTGTCGAAAAAGAGGTCAGTAAACTTACAAATATCAGTCCAGTAATATATCTCCTCGCAGTAGAGATATGAAGAAGTCAAACCTTCTTTCTTCCTTCGACGTTCAAAAACTCGGCAGCAGGGAACACGCAGCTAGCAAACCAGCAATCCAGCAATCCAGCAGGTTCTCTTGCTCCCTCTTATGGCAGTTTCACAACCGCACCCACAATTACATGCTTTGCAGTTTAAAGTGACACACACTTAAACTTACTATCATAGTTTATATATATTATTTTACCCAAACTACGTTAGGTAACCTTGTTATTCCTAACACTTACCTTCTACTGCCGTCCCCATGAAGAAAATAGCTGAGGCGCGGCAGAGCGAATCATCTGCACTCTAGCAAAGGAAATAAAGCACAGGAAAGAGCAGGGGTGAGCAGGCAAGCCCACACCAGTGGTGGGATGGCTTAGTGGGTGTGGCTCTAGGGGGTGGGTTGCATGACTTGCTCAACTCAGGTGTGCGCACATACTAAATGTGCACTCTGCACATGCGTTAAAACAGTAAAAACTAAGCTACTGTGCCTCTCAGCTGTTTAGCACAGCAATCTGCTCTGCCGTGCCAAACAGCTGAGAGGTTAAAGAGGCGGATGGGTGGGCCCAGCTGCAGAGCATCGGAGCGAACCAGTTCTCTGCTAGCTGATTGTGGGAGCAATGGGTTCACCTGAACCGGTCCAAATCGGTAGAATCCCACCCTGCACCATGTTCTTTAATTGAAACAAAATTGAAAAAATTGATGTTCCTATCCACCAAACAAAATTGGTGTTCTTATCCATGAACACCAACTATCAGTCAGAAGGCTTGATGAAAGCTTCCTAATTTCACAACACATGGACAGATTTCACCATAGTTTCAAATGAGCATCCTAAACCAAGCCAAGTCCAAAAAACTACTAGAGAATTCCCGGTAGCCTGGTACTCAGACAAATCAGCCATCAACAGGCATACAGAGATAAAGGACATCTACATACCATTCAAAAGGGCCAATCAAGAAGCAAAAATGGAAACAAAGAGATCTAAACTCCCTCCTTACCAGCAATCAACACCCAGATAAGCAGAAGTTAATATCAAGATTAACATTAGATCAACATTTAAGAAGTAAGCAATACCCCAGTCAAGAAACTACCAACTCAGACAAACATGCTAACAATAAAAAACAGCCCAGTCAAGGAACCGTGAAGCCCACTCACCAATACTGACAGAGCAAGCCTCTAGTATATAAAATGAGAGCAAACCCTACTCCCTTACTATCATTGCTAACGTTACTTGGCTTGGTAATGAAATGTCTGCAAGAAAACAACTAAACTCAGAGAGTTCCAAGGATCCCACAGTTCAGTTACAAATATTATCTTCTATAAAAAACAAAATAGTACTTCATTGAAACTTTTATTCTATGTCTTTCAGAATAGGTACCATTTGTGAAAAGATTAATTGAACTAGGAATTCAGAAGTCCAATCAAACAGACGATTTTTAATTTTTTTAATTTATTCTGAGCAGTGCCTCAGAAAGTCCATACAGAGAGTGGTAAGGACAGCCGAGAAGATTATAAGAAGCTCACTTCCCATTATTCAGGATATTGCTTAGAAGCGCTATGCTAAAAGTACTGTTGGAGACCCCACATGCCCACTTCATGATCTGTTTCTGTTGCTCCCCTCTGGGAGGAGGCTTCAAAGTATTTCTAGCAGGACCACCAGATTCTGTAGCAGCTTTGTTCCCTAGGCCATCCATCTGGTAAACTTGCAAGATTTGTTTTTCTTGCCATGTACGTGTATACATCCGAACTAGGTTGTGTTGTTTCTCTGTGTCATATAATATATGTAGGTATAAGCAGGGGTGGGATTCAAATTTTTAACAACCTGTTCTATGGGCATGGCTTAGGTGGGTGGGCGTGGCTTGGTGGTCATGTGACTGGGTGGACATGGCTTGGTGATGATGTTATTGGCTGGGCATGGCCAACTCAATATCACTCACATCGGGGCACGCATCTCCTCTCCTGGCCTCTCATGACTGTGGGGATGCTGCAACAGTCGTAAGTGTGAAATATGGTCATGTCACTTTTTTCAGCACCATTGTAACTTTGAATGGTCACTCCATACAAGCAAAGTACCAGCAAAGGAGGGGGGAAAAACTCCAGAGACGTTCCTGAGACAGGAAGTCTAGTCCTGCCAAGAATGTAATAAGGGTTAACGGAGAGTCAGTTTCTGTAAGCAACACCAGAATGTTTCCTTCCTGCCTTCGTTACAGGATTAGGCCAGTAATTTCTTCTAACAACCAGTTCTCCGAACTGCTTAGAATGTTAACAACCGGTTCTGGTGAATAGGTGTGAACTGGTAGAATCCCACCCCTGGGTATATGTATAAGTTTGTATGGAGATACATGTATGCATGTATCACTGGCGGGATTCAAATAATTTAACAACGGGTTCTCTGCCCTAATGATTTCTTCCAACAATCAGTTCGCCAAACTGCTCAGAAAGTTAACATCTGGTTCTCTCAAAGTGGTGCAAACTGGCTGAATCCCACCACTGGTATATATGTATGTATTTATTTTGTCATGTTTATATAGTGTATATTGGAGGTGGTGACCTTTTGAGAGCTATATGTAATAAAATTTCATTTAATGTATGCCAATTATATTCAAAGTGACAATAAAGTTATTCTAAGTTCTAAATGTAGTCTTAAGTCCCACTGATCATGATTAGAGAACCCACAGAGGAAAATGTTCTTGAGATGACTTTCAATCAGTGCTTAATTTGATGAGGAGGAGGTGAATGCTTACTTTATTATTAACATGAAGTTCTAAATCCTTATTTTATTATATAGCTTCATCCACAACTGAATAAAAAAGTATTTGCATTTCAGTTGGATTTATCTCTCCGAAGCACCGGGATCAATCCATCCAAATTCAATTATCTGTAATCAAATAGTTCTGGCTGTAGAAGTGGCTTTAATCCTTATACATTTATTTCACTTAGCTTCTATAAAGTATAATTGTATCAGTATAAAGTGAACTGTTTATCGTGGCTGAAATTATAGCCGTAAACCAGCTCATAAAAGCACAAAAAGTCTAACCTGGTTTCATTTTAGACACTGGTCACTTCTAGCTTCATTAGTATCCTAATACACTTTTTAAAAATATCTTCGCATCTCTGTTGCTTAGCGTCTTGGTCTGATGCTGAAAGTCAGATCACACAAAAACTAATGATGAACATATACATAATTTAACATATACAGGTTAGGCTTCTTCAGGTCTTTCAACAGTTCACCCACCATACCTGTAAATACTGACTTGTGAATTAATCTAGAAAAGAGGCACAACTAAGGAGTGCTAGCTTGATTTTTATCATACGTTCTACATCAACAGAATCTTGCAAGTCTGAAGGTGCATCTTACCCTCACTCTTTATAGTCCAAGAGGCTAGGGAGGGTTTCTTTTGAGAAGTTTACCATGGCCCCCTGATTTCTGTGGGCTCAGCTGTCTCTTATTTGACTGTTGCCTAGTCTGTGGCTCTTCCACCTGTTATCAGGGGTAGATTCTCCAACGAACACATTTATTGGAAATATCACATCGGCACAGTTAATGAAAACCAACTTTAAAAGTTTCCATGGTTTTTCTCCTAATTAAAAGAGCAAATATTTCTCTCCTCAGGTGTCACCCATCACATTGCCCAATGAAGGTAGCTGGGAGGCTGCTTGGTCACTGCACCCCTTTATTTGCCATCAGTTGGGATGACCTTGGTTCCCACAAGAAAACATTTTGTTTTGACTGGTAGCTAGTCTATCTGCTTCCTCCCTCCCTTCCCCCTTGGAAAGTTCATGGCAACTGTGAGGCAGGAAAACATGGCTTCAGCCAGGTCAGCTTCAGAGTTGACACCTGTCTCTTAAGGTCATATCTACCTTGCTGTGAAAGTGAAACTTTTACTTCCAGGGAAACTCTACTCTATGGAAACCATTGCCTGCATTATTTTGTAGGTATTCCTGGCATCAGAATAACTTCTCCAAGGCATGAACAATTACTCAACCAACACTGCAGTGCATTTTTTGACTGCTGCCTCTTTTACAATTAATGATCAGCCATGAAAGGCTAAACCTCAATATCATTGTCAAATTACAAAGTTGGCAGCTATATTGTTGGTGTAATGAAATGTGACCCAGGAGGGGGAGGAAGTTTTGGCAATGCAGAGTTTCCCAGAAGGATGCCCGGATTAAGAAATGTGGCAGTCCCAAGTTGCACGTGAAAGGGAGGAAAAGGTTCAAGACAGAGGTGGCATTCAGCAGGTTCTGACCAGTTCTGGAGAACCAGTAGCATAAATTTTGAGTAGTTCATAGAATCAGCAAATCCCACCTCTGACTGGCCCCACCCCCATCTATTCTCTGCCTCCTGAGTCCTAGCTGATCGTCTGGGTCTTCTTTTGTTGCCCTGCACAGGAGAAAGGAGCTGGAAAGCAGGTTAGTGGGTTGGGGAGGGAATGGAGATTTTGCAGTATCCTTCCCCTTCCAGGACCACGAAGCCACGCCTACAGAACCTGGAGTAAAAACATTTGAACCCCACCACTGGTTCAGGATAACCACACTCTAAACTTTAGAGTTTCTCAGGATATTTCTTGCAAGCTAGAAGGTTATAGATTTATTTTGGCAAGATTCTGTCTATTAGATGTAAGTAAATAAAGGATTGGATTCAATTTGATTTCACTGTGTTGACTCTGGACTTAGGCCTGATAGATGTCATTAGTTTGGTCTTCTTTATAGCCCATTTTTTAATTATGCTCCTTGAGTTTCATTTCTAGAGCTTACAGTTCATTTGCATTTTCAGTTATCCAAGTAGTATTATCAGGATAACACAGGTTGTTGAAGTTTCTTCCACCAGTTTTAAAACCTCATTTATCTCATCCAATCCATTTTCCTTTATTATATATTCAGCACATTGGTTGAATACTTAAGAAGGAGGTATACAGCTTTCTCTCATTCTTTGATTAATTTTAAGCCAACCTGTTCCACCATATTCCATCTTGTCCTGGGTACAGGTTTCACACCAAAACCATTACCTATTGAGGTCGTAACTTAAGGGCTATCTATATGAAATAATGCCTTTAAAAGAATGCCTTAAAAGGATGCAAACGACCAGCTGCCTGCAAGGAATATAAATCCTTCCATTCCCCACCATCCAGTCAGAGCTGAAGAAGCTTCTTGGATGAAAAGTGAAACATCTTCAAAGAAAAAAAACAGCTGCCTCTTGAAAAAAGCACCTTTGGGACAGCATGACCTGGAAGACTGAGAATCTTTGCAGACTTTTAGTTATGCAATGTGGGATGAACACCCTTCGAATGGTAGGGGGATAGGAATGGGTTTCTGGAGGTGGGGGGGAATTACAGACTACAGGAACCATTAGCATTACTCAGGTGACCCTGAGGACACAGATAAACCTCCAAGTGGCCTCAACGACTCACTAAAAGGATGCAAATGACCAGCTGTCTGCAAGGAATATAAATCCTTCCATTTCTCACCATCCAGTCAGAGCTGAAGAAGCTTCTTGGATGAGAAGCAAAATGGCTGCAAAAGAAAAAAAACAAGAGAGACCAGTTACCTCCTGAAAAAAAGCGCCTTTGGGACAACCATGACCTGGATGACTGAGAATATCTATAGATTTTTAAGACTGCCTTTAAAGCTAGTCCTTGACTTAGACAGGCCACATAGTGACTATTCAAAGTTACTATAGATCCTCGCAAAAGGTACTTACAACCTGGTTCCAAAGTTCTAATATCTACCTGCCCCTGGACCAGTGGTGGGCTGCTGCAGGCTCAGACCAGGTCTAGTGACAAATGATTATTAGTTGGCCCCAGCCACCCACCCCTGCGCTACCCTGCCTTACATTTCCTTCATTTGCAGCTCAGCTGATTCACACGGCAAAGTGGATTCCTGCACCTCAGCTTGTTCTACTTCCTGGGGAAGGCTTAGAAGGTGAGCTGGAGAGATTCGAAATGGGTGTTTATGGAATGCTGTGAGGGGACACGAAGCAGAGCCAGGTCACAGCCCACCCCTACGGTGGACATAGGATCACATTTTGAGTGCTTGGCAACTGGCCAAAATGCCTCCTGGCGAACAAACGGTTCCCTTAAGGACGGTGGCATTTACTTAACAACTTCAGCTTCATTTAATAACCGTCATGACTCACTTAAAGGCCATCAGAAAAAAGCTGGTAAAATTGGAACAATCACGTGACGACCTGCTTCACAGCCATCAGAACTTATATCCACCAATGGGAAGGCTTCATTATAGTCGTAAGTCGAGGACTGCCCGTACTCCATCAAAAGAGTAATCATCCATCTCCACCACGTTCTATATTGCTTCTGCACAACAAAGATCTATACTTGTTTAGCTGGGCAGCTGGGATGACATTCGCATTTATAACCCTGCTAGGATTATAAATTCTTGACGGGTCCTTGGTGTTCTCTGAGCTTGGTTGATTTCTTGCAGACGTTTCATTACCCAACTAGGTAACGTCTTCAGTATAAATTCTTTGCATACATTCCTCGTGTTGTTTGCTCATCAGTGAAGCAGCATAGCAAAAGCTAAGGATGTACTCATATTACACACTAGAAATACTGAACCGACAATAGTAAGAATACTTAGTCTTATATACTGCTTCACAATGCTTTACAGCCCCCTCTAAGAAGAGTCAGCCTATTGCCCCCAACAATTTTCCCCACCTTGGAAGACAAGTCAAGGATGAGTCAACCTTGAGCCTGGTGGGATTTGAACTGCCAAATTGCAGGCAGCTGGCAGTCAGAAGTAGCTTGCAGCACTTCACTCTAATCACTGCCCCATCAAGGCACAATGCAAAGAGCCCTATGTTCTAAATAGAATTGGAGAAATGAACAATAGATTTGTCCTTGCAGTGTTTTCCAGCCATGCTTTTTGGGCCCATCCTGTAATTTGTTTGCACATTTATGTCTTTTTATCCAGTGTATTTCTGTTTCTCCGATACCTGTGGCTAATTGGTATTGAATTATTTCAAGCGTGCTTCACTTTCTTTTTAATGTGTTAATTGATTTTATTGTTCTGGTGTCAGGTGCTTTGCGAAGCCTTTGCAAACCACGGTGAAAGCCATTTCAGACTATACTCTCTAGACGAGGGGAAAAGGAGGATTCCTGGATTGTAAGGCACGCTTGGTTTTTCAAACTGGTCCTTTTTCCTGCCAGCATTCCCAGCTGCAGGACAGGTAGTCCTCAACTTACAACAGTTCATTGTCAGCTTGAAAGCCATATTAGCACCAGACTCTTCCACACTGCCACATTCTTGAGCCTGGGAAAATGGGAGGAGGGAATTTCTTGGAGTGTATGTGGTTAGACACAATAGCATTTTTCTTCTAAGTCAAGGTCATGTGCTTTTTGCACTTGACTGAGAAGACATCTCCAGTTGGGACAGATGGTGACTGAAACATATGATGCAATGATGGGTGCAAGGGGTGGATTTCTAATTTTTAACTTATTGCAAGGAAACCCGGAACTTTCAGATTCGGGATTTCCCAGATGCGCCAGTTTACTACTCAGATAAAAAGAACTTTGGAGACAGTGTCTGTCTCGAAGTTATTTGTTGGAGTGGAGGTTTTCTGGAATTCTGACATTATCCCAAATCTGAAAGTTCCAGGTGACCATTCAAAGTGACGACGGCACTGGAAAAAGTGACTTATGACTATTTTTCACACTGCAGCATCCCCATGGTCATGTGATTTATATTGACAATTGACTCACATTTATGACGGCTGCAGTGTTCTGGGGAAGGGTCACATGATTTTGCAACCTTCTGACAAGCAAAGTCAATGGGGAAGCCAGATTCACTTAACAACCATGTTACTAGCCATGGTGACGCAGTGGTTAGAGTGAAGTACTGCAAGCTACTTCTGCTGCCTGCCGGCTGCCTGCAATTTGGCAGTTCAAATCTCACCAGGCTCAAGGTTGACTCAGGCTTCCATCTGTTCTGATCAAGGCTTCCCGAGACTGTAATTAAGCACACGTTTAGTTAAAACAATTGTTGTTTTATTTTAACTCTGGGAATTATGTTCATTCCTAGCTGGTAATGAATCCCAAACAGTCCCTCGAGATAAGCACCCACCTTTCTTTCCTTTGTATTGCTGCCAACAACTAGAGTGCCAAATGAACAATAAGAAACCAACCAAAGTACAAAGTCCACACAGAGCTTCAAGGATTAATCCGAACAGAGCAAACAACTTGCTTCCTTCAAAGGTTTCTTCACCTCTGCCTGTCCTTTATACCTTATGGGAAGGGCAGGCATTTCCAAGCCTTACTCCCAAGTTATCCCTTTTGTCTCAGCTGATCTCACCTTCTAGCAGCTCTGTGCACACGCACCCTGGGAACAGGCTTCCCTTGATCCTCGGCCTCACTGCTGTCAGACTCCAGAGGCTCTGGAGTGAGCACCCCACTCCCAAATGATCCTGGCCCCATCTCTGCACCAGATGCAGAACCCTCGTTTGAGTTCTCTCAGTACTCCCAGACTGTTCCCCCTTCTTCCCCACTGTCCGATTCCGCTGCTGTCTGCATGGGCTGCCCGCGAACCACAACACAACCACAACAAGTTGATAAAATGAGGACCCAGTTTGTTGGAGCAATAGGCTGGCTCTGTAAACCACTTAGAGAGGGCTGTAAAGCACTGTAAGCGGTATATAAGTCTAAGTGTTATTGCTATTGCTGCTAACTTAACAACCACAGTGATTCACCTAACAAATGTGGCAAAACTCAGTTAACAAATGTTTCAATTTGCAATAACCATTCAGGACTCAGTTGTGGTCGTAAGTCGAGGACTATCTGTATCAAAGCCAGGAAGTTGTATTCAAGCAGAGCTAGTGCTTAGAGCAAACCACACTCGAATACATTGACTTTGTACATGTTTCATTTTTGTAGAGCTATCAAGTACGTGTCAAGCAGTTAGAGAGTCCTTGAGACAAACAACTAACCATTATTATTTGTCCTTACCTGATTTGTGCTAAGGAAAATAGAAGAATAAAAGAAGAAACAAACAGGTTGAAAGCCGAAATCACACTGTGGTTTGAACAAGGTGTAAACATGATCAAACCTAACTGCTATTACTTATATATTTACCAAATTTCTACAGGTAGTCCTTAACTTTAATGGCCACAACTGAGCCCCAAATTCTGTGGGTAAGCAAGCCATCCTTAGCTGCATTCAGTTTTGGTCACCATATTGCACAAAAGATGTAGAGACCCTGGAAAGAATGCAGAAAAGAGCAACGAAGATGATTAAAACATATGAAAAACAATGGCAGGAATTGGGTATATGAAAAGAAGAACTAAGGGTAACATGATAGCAGTGTTCCAATATTTGAGGAGCTGCCACAAAGAAAAGGAGGGCTCAACTTGTTTTCCAAATACCAGAAAGCAAGACAAGAAGCAATAAATCAAGGAGAGAAGCAACCTAGAACTAAGTAGAAACTTCCTAACATTGAGGACAATTCACCAGTGGATTGACTTGCCTTCAGAAATTGTGGCTGCTCCAACAACTAGATGTTTTTGAGACTGGACAACAACTTGTCTGGAATGGTATAGGGCAAGAGTCACCAACCTTTTGGACCTCAGGGACCACCAAACTCATAATTTTAAATCCCAGGGCCCACTAACTGGTTCTGTGGGCATGGCCTAATTTGTGGGTGTGGCTTGGTGGTCATGTGACTGGCTGAGCATGGCTTGTATGTAAATAATATAAATATTTATATAAATATTGATATTTTTTTTATTAAAAAAGAGCAACTTTTACCCAAAATCAGGCAAAGCAGGCAGGTAGATTGAGTTGCTCACAGAATCATTCAGTGATCTATCTATCTGCCATTAGCTACCTGAGTCTGTCACATAAAATTTGCTTGCCGTGAGTCTGCACTGAATAATAGAACCTTCAGTCCTAAGGGAGGTTCGGCTCTGTTTTTAAGCTCTAAATCTTAAGATCTAAAGACTAGCTAGAAAGCAAGAAATGCAACCATTTCCTGCTTTCTAGCTAATCTAAATCTCCTGGCATAGCAGAATAGATGATGGTTGAAAAAAAAAGAAAAATAGCAACTTAGCAGCCATGTTTGCCGGGTAAGGAGTGAGTGGGCGGGGAAGGTTCCCGTGGGCCATGCGGGTGGCACAGCCTTGTGTTTCTGCACAGCCTGGATTAATTGCTTTGGGGGGTGCTCTGGGGGTGGCATTTCTCTGTGGCCCACCAAAATTTTCTTGGCAACCACTGGTTGGCGATTGCTGGTATAGGATCTCCTGCTTGAGCAAGGGGTTGGGCTAGGAGACCTCCAAGGTCCCTTCCAACTCTCTTATTCTATTATTTATTAAGTGTATTTTACACCATTTTATGACCTTTCTTGCCACATACAGTCTGTTAGTCACTGATGTTGTTAAGTTAGTAATACGGTTGTTAGGTGAATTTGGCTTTCCCATTGATTTTGCTTATCAGAAGGTCACAGAAGGTGAGCAAGACACTGCAATCACACTTAACACCAAAAAAACTAAAGAACTTGTAATTGACTTAAAGGAGGAAGAGAGATGTACATTTACCATTGTACGTAAATGGCTAGGAGGTGGAGATGGTTGGTAGTTTTAAATTTCTGGGCACTTATATCTCAGGGGGCCTCGCATGGACTATGAATGCTAACATGCTTGTAAAGAAGGCACAGAAGAGGCTGTATTTCCTGAGAATGCTGAGGAAGATAAATATATCTCCGCATCTACTTCTGTCCTACTACCACAGCACCTTTGAGAGTGTCCTGACATACGGCATTCTTTCATGGTAAGGGAGCAGCTCTGTATCAGACAAAAAAGCTCTGCAGAGAATCATTAAAACTGCCCCAAACATCCTCAGGCTCCAACTACCAACCCTGGACGATATCTTCGATATCTTGCTGTTTGAGGAAGTTGCACAACATTCTCAGAGACTCTTCCCATCCTGCTTACAATCTTTGTGGACTGCTGCCTTCTGGCAGAAGATACAGGACAATTAAAACTCGGACCACACAGTTTTTGTCCCAGAGCTACAATTGCACTTAACAATGAACTTAAGGACCACCATCAGTGAGCCGTTGGACAGAATTACTTGGGTCTGTTGGGTGGATGCTTGTGTGTGTTTTTAGGGAGCGGGGAATTTTGGCGGGTGGGGGTGTGTTCATGTGTGTGTATTGTCATGTGCGTGTGCGTGTTGGGTCTGGTCTCTGGGTGTTATGTGAATTTCGTTGTATGGGTGTACTGTATATATATGTACAATGACAATAAAGTATTTAAAGCTTAAATTGTCATAAATACGAACCACTTGCGAAGTGGGTGTGGCTTAGCTCAACTATTCTGTACTAAACCTGCTTGATGATATGAAAGTAAAACTGAAACTGAAACTTCTCTCCTCTGCTTGTGTTTGGCATTTGGAACAGATTTCTTTTCAGGTGGGGAGGGGAAGTAGAACTCCTTAGCATCAGAGTATGTTAATAATAATATATGAAATACGAATGCTCTGGTGGTCATTTTGAAAAATCCTTTCTTAGGGAGCACTTAGAAGCCAAGAGGAACATACATGCCAAATTTCAAGTTTGTAGGCTTTACGGTTCTGGAGATTTTGTGATGATGTGTGAGTAGTATTTCACTTTTACATATATAGATTGAATCAATAAATAAAAATAAACAAATAATCCCTAAACTATGGCATTTGAGTCATTTTTCCATCTGTGATCTTAACATATAGCAAGTTCCTTGAAATGAGATTGGAATCAAACTTCCATGATTTTAATGACTTAAAGCAGCTAAAACTCATAGAGAACACTTTTAAAATTTGGAGTTAAACCACTTTGATCTCAATTTCCCAAATCAATTCAATTCCCCAAATCATCCTTTGTCTAAAGATCTTACTTTTAAATGCATGATCAGTTATGCTTCTTTGAATAGAATGCAGATGGCACAATTTGAGAGGGGACAAGACATCAACAACTAAAAATTCATATTTTCAGTTTGAACTCAGAGCTCCATAGCTGCCGTGTAAATAAGAACAATGCAATGAATATAGAAATCCATTCCCCACCTTCTTCCAGTTCTGCCATGCAATTTTATAAATCCATTTTACCTTCCGTAAGGAGAAAGAGCCCATAATTATGATATAGCTTCTACTAATATTTTATCTCCCAGCTTCTTTTAAACTGTCTTTGCAGAGCTAAAGCAATTCCAGGGAGGAATACACTGAAAAATCTATATCCCAATTCGAAAAACTGCATTAAAATATAAAGGCTACTTAAATTGTCGTTTTATCTTTTCAGTAGGTAGACGGATAGGTAGGTAGAAATGTGTGTGTATGTTTTGATGTGTGTGAAAGAGAGAGAGAGAGAGAATGAATGAGTTAGAACTTAGTTAAATATTTGGAGATAAAGAGTCTTTAATATTTGTGAATAAAGAATGTGGAGAGACAGTTTGGCCTAGTGGTTAAAGCACCAGACTAGAAACCAGGAGACTGAGTTCGATTCCTGTCTTAGGCATGGAAGCCAGCTGGGTGATTTTGGGCAAATTACTAGGAGATTGTGAGTTCTAGTTCTTCCTTAAGCATGAAAGCTAGCTTGGGTGATTTTGGATCAATCACCAGGAGACTGTAAGTTCTAGTCTCACCTAGGCATGAAAGCTGGCTGGATGACTTTGGGACAAACACTATCTCTTAGTCCAACACGAGGTTGTTATTATGGGGAAAATAGGAGGAGAAGGAAGGACCATTTGCTGTATTTACCAACTTGAGTAAAAATAATAAAGTTGAGATGTACCCAGACAAACAAACAAATAATGTGAGATATAAAGAAAGTGGGTAGGTCAGTTATAATCTTCCATTATCAAAGATAACAGATAATCAGAGTTAGAAGGGACCTTGGAGGTGATCTAGTCCAACCCCCCGCCCAAGCGGGAGACCCTACACCATTTCTGACAAATGGCAGTCCAATCTCTTCTTGAAAGTCTCAAGTGATGGCGCTCCCACAACTTCCGAGGGCAACTTCTGTTCCATTGGTTGGTTGTTCTCATTGTCAGAAAGTTTCTCCTTATTTCCAGGTTAAATCTCTCCTTGTTCAGTTTCCATCCATTATTCCTTGTCTGGCCTACAGGCACTTTAGAAAATAGCTTGACCCCTTCGTCTCTGTGGTAGCCCCTCAAATATTGGAAGACTGCTATCATGTCTCCTCTGGTCCTTTTCTTCACTAGACTAGCCATGCCCAGTTCCTGTAACTATTCTTCATATGTTTTAGTCTCCAGTCCCCTAATCATCCTGGTTGCTCTTCCCTGTACATTTTCTAGAGTCTCAATATCTTTTTTATAGTGTGGTGACCAAAACTGGATGCAGTACTCTAGGTGTGGTCTTACTAAGGTTTTATAGAGTGGTATTAGTACCTCCCTTAATGTAGTTCAGTGTCAGAATCTGCTAACAATATATTTATTTTATAACTTATATATCCTATGGGCAGCTCACATACACATCCAGTATCAACAGCAGATGAATGCTGTTTGGATTAATAAAACCAACCTCCTCCCTCCAAATTAAAATTATGTACAATTAAAATTACAGTAGGATGAGTTTAAAATTAAAGCTGTAATCAGCTAGCAAACAACTGTTAAGCTCCAAATGTGTGATGGAAAAATATAGACTTCACTGTTGTTCTAAATCAGGGACCATGTGGAGCTGAAGAAAGTTATGGGGTGTGGGGGTGAGCCATGCCTAATTCTCACCCCTCCAACATCCTGAGAGGGAAGGATCCAAAGCATCCTTCCCCAGGTTCCTTGCACAGGGTGGTAGAAACTACTTAGTCCTGGCTATAAACTATAGAAAGTTTCATAGGCCCAAACTTCGAACTATCCCTGGAAATATCTATGCAGCTAAGGTAGCATCTGCAGTACTGGTGTTGATTCTGCTGGAAGAGCCCTTATCCATCAGCTGTGATGGAAGCATTCAAGGTTCCAGATAATTTTCAGGTTGGCAGGCTTCAAATGCAGTCCTAGGTCAAGCACCTTTTTGGTAGTGTTGAAAGGCTTGCAAATGCCTTTCTTCCAAGGGTTCTTTTTTCCTGCTGGGAGTGCTTTCAGAGTAAGGACACAGACAGAGACAGCTATTTGAAAGCAAGTTTGCTTTAATTTTCAGGAAGGCAAGAGATAGCAAGAAGTCTGCGTTCCTGGGGCTAGCCAGCCTTGTGTAATAAACTCCTGATTTTTATACCTGTCCTTCTTTTGTGTGAGTGCTTAAGTCCTGTCAGGGGGGGTTGTCTCCATTTCCGACAGAGGGTAAACTCTGCGGGGTGGTTTGATTGGATTATTAGTTTCATTTCCCATATTTGTTTAGTGGCAATCTCCTGTCTGCTATCGGTCTTTTGTCTTATTTGTTTTGCTGATTTGGCATGGCCCTTTGTTTGTAAGGGATTTTGGTCCTAGCTTTAATTACCTGGCTTTTGTCTAGGGGGCTTCTTTCAATACCTTTTATCAAATCTCTTTTCCTATGCAAGTTTGCTTTTATGGCTAGCCTGATGTTCCCCTCGCATTTTTCCTACTTGGATGTCACCCCTGCCCTGGTGAAGTTCCCTTTCCACAGTAGTCAAAATGTAATGATGGGAGGTGAGCCACTGTTTCCACAGTCTCCTGCTTCACAAACGGACACCCCTGAAGCTAGTGAAGACCTCCAGCTGGAATTAGGAAAGTTGGTTCAAGGAATTGCTGAGGTGGAAAGTTGCAGCCGTGACAACTAGTAACGAATGGCGGGACACTGCTGCCTAGCCAAAAAGAAAGCGACAAGAAAGTTGCAAGTTAGATGGACACAGGGGTGGGATTCAAGAATCCCAGCAACCGGTTCGCTTCCCAGTTGCTGGGTGGGTGTGGCCTACTGGGACTTCTGGATGGGTCATTTCTCACCTTCTCCAGGGTCCGGAGGCTTCCCTTGGGCCGCTGGGAGGGCAAAAATGGCCTCTGCCGGGGTCCGGAGGCCCTCTGGAAGCCAGAATCACTACCGTTTCTGGACTTCCGGAAGGCTCATTTTTCGCCCTCTCATTTTTCTCCCGCCCTTACCTGCATCCAAAACTGGCTGCATGGAGACTCCTGGGAGGGGCGGGGTGGGGTGGGCAGGGCCAGTCGGTTGGTTCAACTACCAGTTTGGTGAACCTGATGTAAATTTAACATCTAGTTTACCTGAACTGGTCCAAATTGGCAGAATCCCACCCCTGGACGGTCCCATTAGAAAGATGCTAGCTAAGGCACGTAGATATAAATTTTGGTAACTTCTCACTAATTATAATAATGAAGCACACACCCCTTTGAATCAGAAAGCTTATCAGCATAAACATACAATATATGAGGAAGGAGAGTAAATTAGAAGAATCCAATTAAAAGAAACATGTCTCCAGGAATCAAGGAGTGATTTTGAGGATGTTATCTTCCTTAATCATAACTGTATAACGTTTGTGGTGGTTTATTGTTTGAGGTCTGGCTTCTTTAGCAGCTAAGATCCTTTTGTTGGGGTATTCTGTAGAAAGTTAGCATCCACCCCTCTCCTAGAAGAATGTAATATTTTGAGAAATATTAAAAAGGCAGAATATTTTATTTCCCTGGATGAGAAATTGAGGAACATGGTTTTTTTTAGAGAGAGAAAACAGCCCTCACCTTTTCTTATAGCCCACAGCAGATGTTAGCACTTAAGAGATAAAGGGATAGATAGCTCTATTCATAAGCAAATGCTGCAGGCATTCAAGACAGTATATTTTGAAATACTTGAATTTTGAAAGTTCTGAACAAAGGTAGGATTAGCCCTTAGCCACAATAGGATTTGCGCAATGCTCCTTCATTGCATCACCCTCAGAAACTTCAATCAAACTTAACTCAGACAAACACCTAGGTTTTGTACTTTGCTTCCTTGGGTTTGCTGAACCAGAAGAAACTGTGTTTCCCAAAGACCTGCAAACTCCTAATGTGTTCTTTCAAGACTTCTGGCATCCATATTCATTTTGAGGCCTTTCAGGAAAAAATAACAACAACATATGAGACACAGGGGTGAGATTCAATTTTTTAACAACTGGTTCTGTGGGCGTGGCTTAGGTGGTAGACATGGCTTGGTGGTCATGTGACCAAGTGGGCATGGCTTGGTGGTCATATTATTGGCTGGGCATGGCCAACTCAATATCACTCACATTGAGGCACGCATCTCCTCTCCTGGTCTCTCATGACTGTGGGGATGCTGCAACAGTTGTAAGTGTGAAAAATGGTCATAGGTCACCTTTTTCAGTGCCATTGTAACTTTGAATGGTCACTTCACACAAGCAAAGTACCAGCAAAGGAGGGGAAAAAAACTCCAGAGATGTCCCTGAGACAGGAAGTCTAGTCCTGCCAAGAATGTAATAAGGGTTAACGGAGAGGCAGTTTCTGTAAGCAACACCAGGATGTTTCCTTTCTGCCTTCCTTACAGGATTAGGCCAGTAATTTCTTCTAACAATCGGTTCTTGGTTCTAGCAAATGGGTGCAAACTGGTAGAATCCCACCCCTGATGAGACATTGTCATTTCTACTCAGCGTTGCATCATTTTTTATCAGTTAAACATCCAGCAGACTAAATGTCCCTTCAGCCCTGTTTATGGATAATTATGGATAATTGCTTAATGTTAATTGTAGCCTTTCTGTTCAAAAACTCTTAAGTTTGTGTAATGGCTGGTAATCTAGTTTACTGCCATTGTATCTCAGGCTGCAAAGACAACACGATATTGCAATGCAGGATGAAGTGCAAAACGCCTCTTTACTCTCCCATTTCTGAGTTATTTATAAATAGTGACATTTTAATGAGTTATCATTCTGTCTGTCATTTTAAAACTGCCGTAGTATAGTGCCTGTGTACCACTCTATAATGCAGTTCCCCCTGAGATGGTATTGTAGTTCCCAGAAAGGAACTTGCAAAGCTGTGAAAAATGGAGAAAGGGATCAATTTTAGTCACCACACTGCAAAACAAAAATATTGAGACTTTGGAAAAAGTGCAGAGAAGAGCAACTAACATGGCCAAAGGCCTAGAGACTAGAACATATGAAGAACGGTTTCAGGATTTATGGATTTGGCTAACCTAGTGTCAAACTCGATTTTTCGAGTTAAAATGGAGCTCCATTTCTGATGGCTGTGGGTTCCGTGAGGCTGGAGATTGGGAGACTGTTTTCACTGGCAGAAGCTCCTTCATTCTTTCCAAGGCAGCCCTACGGGCCAAATCTAAGGACCCAGTGGCCCGAATCTGGCCCATGGGCCTTGAGTTTCATGCCCCTCGTCTAGAGCAGTGGTAGCCAACCAGGCAGAGAAATGTCACCCCACTGGTGGTCCGTGGGAAATTGTTGGTGGTAGGCAGAGAAATGTCACCCCACAAAGCAATTAATCCAGGCTGCGTGGGAACTAGGCTGTGCTGCCCACATGTCCTGTGGGAACACAAGGCTTGCATCACTTGCATTGTGAACAACATGAGGTAGTCAGGGTAGGGGAGGGAAGTTGGAGGGGGAAACTTGCCCCACACACCCCACACGCCCCCCTTGGTCATCAGGCTGCTTCTTTCCACTTCTTTCTTCTTTTGCTTTTGGCTGCACGGAAGGAAAGCAGCAAAAGTCTTTCTTTCTCTCCCCCAAACTCTGCCAGAAATGAGTCTTTGGGACCCTGCAAGTCATTCTGCTCCAAGAGGCTGCACTGGTGTGACAAGTCTCACAAAGACTCAGTTCTGGCGGAGTTTGGGGGAGAGAAAGAAAGACGACTTCTGCTTCTGCTGCTTTCCTTGCATGAAGCCAAAAGTCTCTCTCTCTCTCTCTCTATCCCCTGAGAACAGAACTGGAAATGGTATACTGTGATCCCAAATAAAGAATGATCGATTGGCAGGAAAATGGGGTGGGGAATTTTTCCTGCAGACTTTTTGGGGGGATTTTCCCAAGGTCTCTGGTTTGTGGGATTTAAAATTATGATTTTGGTGGTCCCTGAGGTCCAAAAGGTTGGAGACCCCTGGTCTACAGAAAAGAAGAACAAGGTGCGACATGATAACAATATTCCAATATTTGAGGGGCCGCCACAAAGAAGAGGGGGTCAATTTATTCTCTAAAGCATCAGAGGGCAGGACAAGAATCTAACAATGGGCAGAAACTAATCAAGGTGAGAAGCAACCTGGAATTAAGGAGAAATTTCCCAATAGTCAGAACAATTAATCAGTGGAACAGCTTGCCATCAGAAATCATGGGCGCTTCATCACTGAAAGATTTTAAGAAGAGACTGGACAGCCACTTGTCTGAAGTGGTATAGGTTCTCCTGCAGGAGCAGGGGGCTGGACTAGAAGACCTCCAAGATCCCTTCCAGGTCTATTTTATTCCAATCAATGGGCTAGAACCATTCTCCTACAAAGAAAAAGTGCAATAATTTTAACCGAGAATAAAAATGAGTGAGTGGGAAGACATATTTTTCATCTAGAGCTTATCTTCCCATTTTTAAATGCTAGAACAGCGAGTTACCCAATCGAAAAGTTTATTTAGCATATGGCATACAGCACATTCGGTAGTAATATGGAAGGACCACATAATTATACGGTGCACATATGATGGAAACATGTAATCGATTTTGTAAGATTTGAAGACTTTGGGAAGTTAAAGATGAGTTATAGATCACAAATTTAAAACACGTTGATTCATTAGAATAGAACAAGTGTTCCATGTAGTAACATTAGGCCAATTATCCAATTAAGCACATTTGTTATTTGCAGAAAATCTGCTTTTCTTCCTGTATAAGCTCTCTGATAAGACCACACTTGGAATATTGTATCCAGTGTTGGTCACCATGATATAAAAGTAAACATATTGAGACCCTAGAAAGAATTGATAGAAGAGCAACAAACATGATTAGGGGACTGGAGGCTAAAATATATGAAGAACAGTTGCAGGAATTGGGCATGTCTAGTCTAATGAAAAGAATAACTAGGGGTGACATAATAGCTGCATTCCAATATCTCAGGGACTACCGCAAAGAAGAGGGAGTCAAGCTATTCTCCAGAGCACCTGGAGGCAGGACAAGAACCAATGGATGGAAACTAATCAAGGAAAGAAGCAACCTAGAACTAAGGAGAAACTTCCTGACAATTAATCAGTGGAACAACTTGTCTCCAGAAGTTGTGGGTGCTCCAAGACTGGAGGTTTTTAGGAAGAGATTGTTGTGATATCTTGGAGTGTAACACAAATGTAACAAAATCCACAATGTAAATAAATGTCCTTTAATGCCTCCAACTTGGCCCCCACTGTTCAATAATTCTCAGTTGGAGAAAAAACGTACTCAAAAATAGTCTTCGAAAGAAAGCAAAACAGTCCGAACTTAATGAGCAGATAGAGGTAAAATAAGAAACTAAAAGAAACTACAATGAAGGAATTTCCACAACGGACCAGGATAAGAAATTACCAAATTCAAGGAGATAACAAGGCACAGGCTGTTGGAAGGACGCCAACCAAGATAACTTCCACCCAAAATAACACACACTTTGCTTCTGGCAATTCTGTGTTTTAACCATCTCTCTTATATACTATTCTCCACAGCTGCAACCAATGAGGGGGATCATGGGTGCTTCCTCTCTCGTAAGCCAAGTTGTTTCCTTCTCTGTTCCTCCCTGCATGTCCTAGGATGAAGAGGGGATGGGCCTGGTTCGTCCTCTGACTGCCCAGCCGGCCTCTGCCCATCCCAGCCTCCTCCACAACCTCTGGAGCCACACCTCCACTCCCTGTCGGCTGTTCCACATCTCTCTCAGAGGCCGACTCTAACAAGGGCATGACAATTGGACAAACATTTGGATTGAAGTGATATAGGGTCTCTTCCTTCAGCAGGAAGTTGGACTAGAAAACCTCCAACTTTCCTTTCAACTCTGTTATTCTGTTATATTCTGCCTCGTTAAAACAAAATGCTACGAAGGTCTGGATCCTATTCAGAGTTTCCAGCCCTGGCCAGTGCAGTGGTGGGATTCAAACCTTTTTTAACTACCGCTTCTGTGGGCGTGGCTTGGTGGGCGTGGCAGGGGAAGGATACTGCAAAATCCCCATTCCCTCCCCACCCCACTAGCCTTCTTTCCAGCTCTGTTCTCCTGTGCAGGGCAACAAAAGAAAACCCAGCCGATCAGCTGGGACTTGGGAGGCAGAGAATAGATGGGGGCGGGGACAATCAGAGGTGGGATTTGCCAGTTCTCTGAACTACTCAAAATTTCCGCTACTGGTTCTCCAGAACTGGTCAGAACCTGCTGAACCTGCCTTTGGGCAAGTGGCATCAAAACCCACTAATTTTTGTACTGGGTCAGACATATTTTTTCCAGAATCTGAATGTTCAATAGTCCAGTGTACACTCCACTGGGGTTTTACACCAAAATTAGCATTATGCAGGTGCTGTATGTAACCCAATCTGAATAATATATTCAGAATTCAGGACAGATTAGACAGGAGGAGTGATTTCTCCACATAGGGCTTAGCCGGAGAATTACTTTTGCCATCACAAGGTATGGGAACAGCTGAGTTAGAATGACACATCATGCTGAAATCAATTAACTACTTGGCAACATAGCAAATACTGTAAAAGGCAGAAGCAACTTTAGAAATAACCTCGAAAGACTCAAAAACTGGACTGACCATAACAGTAGGAAATAGGAAAGTGAAATTCTCATTCTAGTAAAAAAAGAAATCAGATGCAGAGTCCCAAAATCAGGGAGGTGTGTCAGTAACAGTATTAAGGATCTTGGAGCTGGCATTGGTTACCAGCCAAATAAATAGTGTATGAATGAGCAATAAGGCAAACTGAAATTTTAAGATGATGAGTCCTTGGTGCTTTCTGAGCTTGGTTGTTTTCTTGCAGATGGTTCATTACTCAAGCGAAACTGATGGTGATAGCAATAGCACTTAGACTTATATACCACTTTACAGTGCCTTACAGCCCTCTCTAAGTGGTTTATAGAGTCAGCCTATTGCCCCCAAACAATCTGGGTCCTCGTTCTACCAACCCCGGAAGGATGGAAGGCTGAGTCACCCTTGAGTTGTTGAGATTCGAACTGCCAAACTGCAGGCAGCCAGCAGGCAGCAGAAGTAGCCTGCAATACTGCATTCTAACCATTGCACGACCATGGCTCATAGTGCTGATGTTGTTACCTAGTTTGGGTAATGAAACATCTGCAAGAAAACAAGCAAACTCGGAGAGCACCAAGGATCCCCTCATTTCAACCCTGAGCTACAAATATTCTCCTTTATTTTAAGGTGCATTCCTTCAAGCCAAGTGTCTAAATCAGGGGTCTTCAAACTTGACAGCTTTAAGACTTGTGGACTTCAACTCCCAGAATTCCTCTTCCAGTCATGTTAGCTCATGAAATCTGGGAGTTGAAATCCACAAGTCTTTTAACTTGCCAAGTTTGAAGACCCTTGGTCTAAATTATGATAAATAATAATACCAATCTATTTTCCCCTAGAGAAAAAAGTGGACTACATTGATTGTGATCAATATATTGTGTTCAATATATTTGGAAGTACCCCTAATAAGAAAAATGGTCAAAGGTTTACCTGCAGGTCATTGAAGATCAGTATCATGAGACATTCTCCATATACAGTATTTTGTTTGCAGGATCCCCACATTTATCGGTAGGCCTTATGGATCTGAGCACTAGGACAGGACAATGCCTGTGTAAATCTTTCTGAGGGGGGAAGGCTGATAATGCAGAAAAATTAGAATAGAATAGAATAGAATTCTTTATTGGCCAAGTGTGATTGGACAAACAAGGGTTTTGTCTTGGTGTAAATACTCTCAGTATACATAAAGAAAAGGTAGATTCGTTAAGAATCAAGAATCATAACGTACAACACTTAATGATAGTCATAGGGTACAATCAACAATCAAATCATACTAGAAAACAGTCAAGTGAGAGGGGATGGGGTGATAAGGAGTGGTGAGAAGATTAACAGTAATAGTAGTGTACACTTTGTAAATATTTGGACAGTGTTGAGGGAATTATTTGTTTAGCAGAGTGATGGCTTTCAGGAAAAAAACTGTTCTTGTGTCTAGTTGTTCTGGTGTGCGGTGCTCTATAGCATTATTTTGAGGGAAGGAGTTGAAACAGTTTATGTCCGGGATGTGAGGGGGTCTGTAAATATTTTCACAGCCCTCTTTTTGACTCGTGCAGTATACAGGTCCTCAATTGAAGGCAGGTGGGTAGTAATTGTTTTTTCTGCAGTCCGAATTATCCTCTGAAGTCTGTGTCTGTCCTGTTGGGTTGCAGGACCAAACCAGACAAATATATTACAGTCTCTAAGGGGTGGACAACTGAGAAATGAAAAGCTAAATGTGGATCACAATAATTAGTGGAATAACTTGCCTCCAGAAATGGTGGCTGCTCCAACACTGGAAGTCTTTAAGAAGAGAATGGACAATCATTTATCTGAAATGATATCAGCTATCCTGCCTGAACAGGGGGTTCGACTAGAAGACCTCCAAGGTCCCTTCACACTCTGTTATTCTGATTGGTTAAACAAAGACATAAGAAATGGGAATGAATGGCTTGCTTGTATGCTATGATATCTTCAGTGGTATTCAGTCTTACATCTCTCTAATTTGCTTTCAATAAACCTTTATCCCAGCCAGGTTCCTGAACCAGAAGAACTACTGCTATAGGATTTGGAGTAGATAGGCCTTCTGTCAACCCTGAAGCTGGCCTGACTGAGGCCATTTTGAGACTTCACTGCTGACACACTGGAGCCGAGGGATAGGGAAGAGGGAATAGATACAGGTGTGGGACCGGTTCCAGCAAACCGGTAGTTCTGGTGATTAGTTGGCCTTACCTACCTGCCCCTGCACTAGTCTGCCCTATATTTCCTTTGTTTGAAGCCCAGCTGATAGGCGTGACAGAGCGGATTGCCATGCCTCAGCTGTTTTACTCACTGGGGCTGCAGTAGAAGGTAAGTTTTAGAGTTGTTTTCAAATGCACCGCGCACTCTCAGTGAACCGGTTGTTACACTGGTTAAACCCTACCACTGAATAGATAGCTGGGGTAATATAGTCAAAACAAAATACTTTCTCTTGGGAACCAAGGACATTCCTGAAGGTGTTCGGAAGGAGGGGACTGATGTCACCTAGCAACTGGACTGTATCCTGATTGGGTCATGTGACTAGTTATTTTGGGAAAGTGACAAACTTTTACTTTTAACTAGGTGAAAACTGTGGGAATATTCAGAGTTGGTTTTCACTAGCGTGTGCCAATATGACATATCCAATAAACGTATTCTTTGAGGAACCTACCTGCCTTGGCATTTAATTTACTATGGGTATGTTATTTGGAACCCTGACACCTTCACATTCTCTTTTGTCGTGTTAAATGAATCACAGGTTAGTTATAGTTTTAAGGCTATGTGCTTTATCTCATCCAAAAGTTGGGGTGCACCATTTATAGCCTTTCAGGATTCTGATCAGCTGTGTTTTTAATATGAGAGTGAGAATGACTGAACACTGATGGCATAATTATCTTCCTTATTTTTTATCCTGTTTTTGAAGCGCAGTCCTTAAATTTAAAAAAAAAATGTAATTGAAAATATTGAGGTTGAGATTGATTGTGGATACTGAAATAAAGATTGCTGGGTGTGATAAAATCTTTTTGCAGCATTGTACATTGTTTTAAACACTGGAACGAGCTATGCTGGTAGCCAAAGTCTTCGATAAACTCCAATATTTATTTCATTGAGAGGAGATTTCCCAGGCATGATTTCTGTGGTTTGGGAGCAAAATTCCTGTTGGGGCTGCTTTATCATCTCTAACTAGAACTGACTGAAACAAGAATTACAATAGCAAGTGGCTTTTTAAAAATCCATCTCCCTTTTTAATACGTGCAAATGATCTGGCCTTTGCCAACTTGCATTTACGTCACCTTCAATATTCGTCTTTGTGCAAAGAAAACCAAACTGAATTAAGGCAGACAATATGAAACCCAGGCAAGGAATGTTAAATCAAGCTGAGGCCACTCAAAGTTGTCTAAATGAGTGGGAATCTTCTCCCTAGATGATACATCGGTATGAAATGGGAGGTGAGTGGCATGTGTTGGCATTGCTGATAGGGACTCCTGCCAAAAAAAGCCTAGGTTGCATTAACAGTGGGACAGAATCAAGACCACGTGAAGTGTTTATATCACTTTATAATGCTTTGGTAAAGCCCCACTTGGAATATTGCACCCAATTTTGGTTGCCACGATGCAAAAAAAATGTTGCGACTCTAGAAAGAGTGCAGAGAAGAGCAACAAGAAGGGCTGATCTGTGGGCTTCCTGATGCTCTCAGAGCATTTCCCCCCCCCCTACAGGCATTTCATTACCCAACTAGGTAACATCATCAGTGTTAGAAGGGAATAGGGTTTGCTGTCTTTACATAGAAGTAGCTTGCCCTGTGAGCGTTGGTGGTAGTCTTCTTGATGTTTCCTTGTACCTGTAAACAAACAACACCCCAGTCAAGAAACTACCAGCTCAGACAAACAATAAGATAGTAAACAACAGCCTAAACAAGGAACGACCAAGAACACTTCCACCGACACTAACAGAGTAAACCATTGTATGTATACAGAGAGCAAACTCCACCCCCTTTTAATACTGATAATGTTACCTAGTTGGGTCATAAAATGTCTGCAAGAAAACAACCAAACTCAGAGAGCACCAAGGACTTCCAATGTCATTAGTATGTTTTCACTTCTGATTGGAGTTATATGATATTATCTTTGCAGATTACAGATTACAGATTAACAGAGTTGAAAGGGACTTTGTAGGTCATCAAATCCAATCCACCCACCCAAACAGACCATACACCATTTTTGACACCATCTTTACACTATCTTTAATGGTATTATTACTATCATTCACAGATAAATAGTCCAAATCTCATGTGCTCAATTAATTTATAGGAGAATGTCTTAGTCAATCCACTATTGTCTAATACAGGTGAATTCTTTAACCATCTAACCTAGAGGTGGTATTCAACAGGTTCTGACCAGTTTTGGAGAAATTTTGAGTAGTTTGGAGAACCGGCAAATATCACTTCTGATTGGCCCTGCCCCCATCTATTCTCTGCCTCCCGAGTCCCAGCTGATCAGCTGGGTCTTCTTTTGTTGCCCTGCACAGGAGAACGGAGCTGGAAAGCAGGTTAGTGGGGTGGGGAAGGAATGGGCATTTTGCAGTAACCTTCCCTTGGAGTGGGGTGGGAATGGAGATGTTGCAGTATTCTTTCCCTGCCACGCCCACCAAACCATGCCCACAGAACCAGTAGTAATTTTTTTGAATCCCATCACTGATCTAACCCACTCTCTAAGAAGATCAGAGACACAGGAGAAATTGATTTATTTCACATTGTAATGCCAACCAACTTCATTTACACTTCATGAGCCAAACAACAACAATGTAATTATTAGGCTGAATTATTATGAATAGTAGTTGTGACAACCCGAATGTATAGATCATACAAAGTGGGAAACGGCATGCTTGCAATTCCATCAGCAAAACTGGTGCTCTTCCTATAAGCATTCAAAGTTGTCATCGCCCTAAAGAGACTTAATCTCATCTACGTTAATCTTTTTTTTTTAAGTAATAAATTATTTCATTAGTTCAAACTTCTTTTCTGGGGGTTAAGAAACACTACTCTTTCTCCTATCATCTTTCATCTATTTTATGGCTCACATTGCCAGCTTTCCACTTCATTAACTGGGTAAATTTCTGGAGCTTGGACGCTTGATAGTTCTCATCAGCAATTCATTTCCAGGGTTTTTAAGGGAGAAACTGCTAGGTATTCTTAACGGAGGTGAGGGAGAGAGAGAGAAATCAGGTGGATACCTGCAGTCACTAATAGAGTCCCTGGCTTGTCCTCCAGTATCTACAGACAACCAACAATGATCCGTGTACAACTGAGGACCTCATGGCAGTGTGACGGAATGCAATTAATGTTGCTAGTTTCTGGCCAAGATCTGTTTAATTTGTAGACACTTTAATCTTGTATTTCATATTGTAAATTATATGTCATTTAGTATGCCTTATTTTAATTGTGATGCTTCTGACACAAATAAACAAACCAACAATATTGGTTAGAGTTTAATCCATATCTGTGTTGTTATTTTATCCATGCCTTTGGCGAGGGAGAAGGTGCCCCCCCACATTCATTCATTCATTCCACCTGTCTACTGTGCTGGTCTTGTCTGAAAGGTGCTTTTTTCAAGAGGCAGCTGGACTTTCTAGTTTTTCTTTGAAGATGTTTCGCTTCTCATCCAAGAAGCTTATTCAGGTCTGACTGAATAGTAGAGAATGGAAGGATTTATATTCCTTGCAGACAGCTGATCATTTGCATTCTTTCAGAGGGTCATGGAGGCCACCTGAAGGTTTATTTGTGTCCTTAGGGTCATCTCAATGGTGCAAATGGATGTGGAACTGTTGGACTTTGTTACGGACTGGAGATAGATGATGTCGTATCCCTCCGTATCTGTAAAGAGAGGCCTGTTCAATAATATTTACTAATATATTTTCAATTTTGGTTCTATCCAATCATATCAACACTGCCAGCTTTTATAATATTCTGATGATTCTTTATCCTTAAGTGCTAGGGTTAATTTATCCATCTCTGCACAGGCTGTCATTAAATTGTAAAAGAGGTAGTAATTACACATTCGCAATAAGACCTATTTGTAAATAGGACACCAATAATGGTAACAAACAAGGAACCACAGACCGTTGATAATGGAATTGTTTGTTTTTATTCGTTTTCTTTTCCTTTTTTTTCCCTTTATGTTGTGCATGTGTTTGTTTGTTATTGTAGTTGTATAACCAATAAAGTTTGTTTTTAAAAAAATAAAAAAAAGAGAGGCCTGTTCAATTTTGACATAGATGGCCTCTTTCAAACCAGATGACTATCTGTCTGCAAGGAGTATTAATCCTCCCATTCTCTACCATCCAGTCGGAGAGCTGAAGAAGCTTCCTGGATGAGAAGTGAAACATCTTCAAAGAAAAACCAGAAAGTCCAGTTGCCTCTTGAAAAAAGCACAACTGTTGGGACAACCATGACCTGGATGACTGAGAATCTTCATAGACATCATGCTTGTCATTTTTGTCTTTTATTGGTTTTGTTGTAATTCTTTGTTTGATTTGTTGTGCGCTACCAGAGTAGTTGAGCATTTAGTGGCATTCAAGTTTAAATAATAACAATAATGATGCTACCTAATCTGGGTAAGGAAAGTCTGCAAGAAAACAAGTAAGCTCAGAGATCATCAAAGACCCCACAGTCCTCCTCCTCCTCCTCTCTGCAAACACCATTCCCTTCTAGCACTGATGATGCTAACTAATCTGGGTAATGAAATGTCTTCAAGAAAACAACCCAGCTCAGACAGCACCAAGGATCCTTCTATTGACTTTGCTTGTGAGAAGATGGCTGTCAGAAAAAGGTTACAAATGGTGATTGCATGAGCAGGGACACTACAACTGTCATAAATATTTGCCTGTTGCCAAGCACCAGAACTTTGATCACATGACCGTGGGAAAGCTGCAATGGTCATAACTATGAAAACTGGTCGTAAGTAACTTTTTTCGGTGCTGTTGTAACTTGGGAACAGTCACTAAACACATGTTGGAGACTGCCTGTACACCGATGTGTATGTATCTTGTGATTTCAGCAACAGAGTTGTCAATACCTAGCATGCACTACCTGACTCTGTGATTTCTTCCCCAAACCCCAAAAAGTTTAACCTTAGACCACCGTTGACCTCACCCCATTCCTAAGAGGTCTGTAAGGGTCTGTTGATTGCATAAGCGTACCAACGTGCCTAACGTCCCTGTCCTAATGTCTCTCTTTTATTCATACCCATTTCATGTAATCGTAATCATGTTCCTAATTATATCTGTTATCAAACACATGTTTGACAAATAAATATAAATAAAAAATAAAAATAAAATAAAAAGATACCTGGGATTTTTTTTTTTTTTTTACAATCCCAGGCCTCCTACTCTTGCCATGGGTGTCTTTTTAGTTATATGTCATGTCTTATCTGTCAGATTTCATCTGTTGCATTAAATATAAAATTCTCTTAAGAGGACCTTGTTCGACAGTAGAAATCCATTGGTAATTCCATAGGCATGTTAACAAATTGAGGGATGTCTCGTTTCTTTTGTCTCGGCTGAATAAGTGACCTACATTATTTTCCCTCCAGCAGGCAAGTTTTCTAGAAGAACAAGTGTTCTTGAATGTGTTGTTTTGGTTCTCCAAAGGAATATAGGAGGCAAATGAACAGTCAACACATTTGGCTCAGCAGTGTGCAGCAGCAGCCAAAAAAGCTAATGCAAACCCAAGTTGCGTTAACTGAGGGATACAATCAAGATCAAGGGAGGTACTAATACCACTCTATAAAGCCTTAGTAAGACTACACCTAGAGTACTGCATCCAGTTTTGGTCACCACACTATAAAAAAGATTTTGAGATTCCAGAAGGACTGCAGAGAAGAGCAACCAGGATGATTAGGGGACTGAAGGCTAAAACATATGAAGAACTGTTGCAGGAACTGGGCATGGCTAGTCTAGTGAAGAGAAGGACCAGGGGAGACATGATAGCAGTCTTCCAATATTTGACGGGCTGCCACAGCGAGGAGGGGGTCAATCTATTTTATGCCTATAGGCCAGACAAGGAATAATGGATGGAAACTGAACAAGGAGAGATTTAACCTAGAAATAAGGAGAAACTTTCTGACAGTGAGAACAATCGACCAATGGAACAGCTTGCCCTCAGAAGTTGTGGGAGTGCCATCACTTGAGACTTTCAAGAAGAGATTGGACTGCCACTTGTCAGAAATGGTGTAGGGTCTCCCACTTGGGCAGGGGGCTGGACTAGATGACCCACAAGGTCCCTTCCAACTCTGATTATCTTTTATCAGTTAGTCCCAATTATCATCACTGAGTAGAGCTCTTTGTCATTCGATTGTTGGTGCCCAGAACTGGGGAGCATCTTTGCAGATGTTGAACTAATTAGAAGCAAAGCAATTAGACAACCATGGCTTCAAGTAATTAAAAAGTGTTTATCCTTGATGCGACAACAGAGCAGAGAATGGAGTCTGGTATATCTATTACTGTACATCTGGACCACAGAATTACCCTGAAAACGATTTAGAGCCAAATCTTATAATGAATCAGTTGGTTGTAAGAATGAAGAGAGAGGCCTTGAAATCAGTGGTGGGATTCAAATATTTTACTACCGGTTCTGTGGGCATGGCTTTGTGGGTGTGGCTTGGTGGATGTGGTAGGAGAAGGATACTGTAAAATCTCCATTCCCTCCCCACCCCACTAACCTGCTTTCCAGCACTGTTCTCCTGTGCAGGGCAACGAAAGAAGATCCAGTCGATCCGTTGGGACTCAGGAGGCAGAAAATAATGGGGTTGGCAGGGCCAGTCAGAGGCGGTATTTGCTGGTTCTCCAAACTACTCAAAATTTCCGCTACCGGTCCTCCAGAATTGGTCAGAAACAGCTGAATACCACCTCTGCTTGAAATCCTTTATTTTAAGCTGCAGTGAGAGACAGAGATAGAGAATGTCAGGACTGAACCACTTTGCTTTTTTCAAACCTAATGCTTTACAACTTGCCAACGAACTGAGGAGCAGGGAAATGGAACGTGGAGGATGTGTGCAGAGTTCACGAGAGCTTGCAGCACCAAGGTCACCACTGCAGGTGCTTGAGAAAGAGAGGGACCATTCCCATAACAAAAAAAGTCTCATAATTGGACAATGTGATCAACCAGGGGTGGGGAGAAGGAGAAAGTGTTGTTTAAC
This sequence comes from Pseudonaja textilis, assembly GCF_900518735.1. Next base: position 13,029,166 of record NW_020769330.1, on the reverse strand, counting down.
AGGGCAAGCATTTGTGTGGGAAACCAGAGCTGGTTTTGTTTTTCTTCCGCACCAACATGGTGTATCCAGTAAAGCTGGGGTGTCCAACTCACGTCGTCACGGCATCGTCACGTGACATATCAGGACTTTTTCCCCCCTTTATTAAACCAGATGGGGGTGGAGCCAGCACATGATGTATCTGGCCTGCGGACCGCAAGTTTGACAGACGTGCAGTAAAGTATTATTTTGGGGGGTTCAATTCTCCCGAGAGTGTTTCCTTGTGTTGGGTTTGCTAATTGGACAGGAGAGAGACATAGAGAGATACAGATAGAGAAATAAAGATAGAGAGAGAGGGAGGGAGGGAGAGAGAGAGAGAGTTTTGGAGAGGGAGACCTTTGAAAATGAATCATAGACAGCCTTCTTCAGTCTCTAGATGACACCATTCTTTGGCTTAGAAGAAGCTCTTCAAGAGTTGGATTGCGCTCTTAAGAATCTTGTGCATCACATTTGTTTATTTGCATATTTATTTTATTTATTTTATTTTTTTATTTGTCAATTGCTTACAAGATAATAGATATAAGTAAAAACATAGTTATACATACATGGATACATATAAGAAATAGATAGATAGATAGATAGATAGATAGATAGATAGATAGATAGATAGATAGATAGATAGATATGAAACAATAGGACAGGGACCGTAGGCACGTTGATGTGCTTATGCACGCCCCCCTCACCTCTTAGGAAAGGGGTGAGGTCAATCTTCTAGAACTGTGAGTAAATGCCTTTGATCCGATTTCTCCTACCTGTATTGACCTGTTGGTTTTATTGGACTTGACCTATTTTTATCTGAATCTGACTCTCTCTTTCTTTCTCTCTCTCGCTTTTCAAATACATGAAAAATTGTGACATCAGGTGGCTTATTAGCTGATGGGTTGGTCAGCCTTGTACTGAATGGAGCAAACATAATTTGCTGGAAGGAGAAAGGATCAGTGGGTAGGCTGATGATGCAAAGTAAGTGGGGTCCTATTGTAGTTATGGGGCAGAATCAAGGGATTATGGATTCTTCTCTACTTTGGGGTGAGTAGGGAAATTCAGGGGAGCAAGAGAGAGAAAAAGAGAAAGAAGTGGAGAGAGAGGAAGGAAAGAGAGAGGGAGGAGAGGGAGAGAAGGAGGGAGAAAAGGAGAGAGAGAGAGAAAGAAAGAGAGAGAGAGAGAGTTATGTTATAGTTATACAGTAGTTATAGTTGTTGTAGTCATAGTTAGTTATAGGTATTTCTTTCCTAAAAAGGATGGGACTCTGCTGTAACGCTTGGCAACAAGGGTTTCTGAAAATCTTGTGCAGCCCTATCAACTTAATTTATGCACCCCAATAAAGAAGGTCAAACTTTTGTTTACAACAGTGGATAATATCATTAATGTTTTGTAAATTTATAGCTCTGTGAAAGAAATATTTACCCGTTTTGAATCTTCTGAACGTCTGGGTATCTTTCCCACTGAAACAGCTGTATCCGAGTCCCAATGGAGTCTGAGTGAACAAATAATGCCAAATTTTGGTTCACATTTAATTTAGTTCATTAACAAGGTAATTCAACAAGCGATTATTTATGTAATCAGCCCCTTAGATTCAGTAAGTGATTGCACCACATTTAGCTACAGTAGTTGCAAATCAAACGCTTCCTGTAATTGATGATCAGCGTCTTATTATACCTCTTTATGATTAGGGAGAAATTTTGACCAGTCCTCTATGATTAACTGTTTTGTCCCAATAACATTTGAGGATTTTCTTGAATGAACTGTTAGAAAATCAGTTTTAATGGATTTGACTTACAGTAGACATGCCTATTCTAAAAGATTTAATTTGTTCCTCTTCGTTTATGGAATTATTAATATATTTGTATGTTTGGAATCCTCATCTTCTTGCTTGACATACCTATCTATAATCTATCTATCTATCTATCTATCTATCTATCTATCTATCTATCTATCTATCTATCATCTATCTATCTATCTATCTATCTATCTATCTATCTATCTATCTATCTGTCATCTGTTTTATACACACACACACACACACACACACACACACAAACACACACACACATTCTCCTGCCTTTATTATTTTTACAAATAAGTCAAGGCACTAAACATGCCTAACACACCTTCTTCCTATTTTCCCCGCAGCAACCCTATGAGGTAAATTGGGTGAGAAAGACGGATTGGCTCAGAGTCACCCAGCTAGCTTTCATACCGAATGTGGGACTAGAAGTCACAGTCTCCTGGTGATTGGCCCAAAGTCACCCAGTCAGCTTTCATACGTAAGGTGGGAGTTGAACTCACCATCTCGTGCTTTTTAGTTTTGGTGTCTTAACGAAGAAATGGCTTGATGTTGTCCATAAAAATTCTCTGATACAAGAGACAGAAGGAAAAGGGATGCTATTCTGGGATGTTGGCGATTCCTGATTCAGAGAATTAGAGGTCAGTGGTGGTATTCTACTGGATCAGCCCAGTTCATCTGAACTGGTAGCTCCGACGATCATCTGTGAGCGAACCAGTTCACTCTGACAATCAGCTGCTGGGCCTGCCCACCCGTCTGGCCTCTATACTGACTTTTATTTCCTGCTTTTTAGCTGCTTCACATGGCACAGCTATTTGCTGTGCATCAGCTGTTTTACACACAGGGCTTGCAGCAGAAGTTGAGTTGCAACCCCTGTGCAGGCACAAAGCGCTCATAAAGTATACACTCACACAGAACCGGTAGAACAACTTTTTGAAACTCACCACTGGTAGAGGTAAATATGTCAACTCATAAAATATTTCTATGGTCTTTTTAGAGTTGCCAATAGAAAGGGAAGTGGGGAGCAGTGCAGCAGCTTGAAAAACTGAAACTGCATTCCACAAAAGCTTTCATAGATAGTAACTAGGTGACTGAAGTTTCTGTCGTGCAACATTCTAACTGGAGAGTATGATTGATGACTTTTGGCTATGGATGTGTCCCATTGGAGAATATGAATTATGATACATCCAGGAGGTGGGGGAAAACCAGGGTCAAGGGTGACAATGAATTATATATCTCAGAGTTGGCTACACTCAGGCAATGCTGGCATGTTAACTCCCCAATAAATCCTTTTTAAGTTTTGGAAGTTTGGCTTGAGACTCAGGATTTAAATGGGGGTAACTGTCGGAATCCTGACAGAGTACTTTTTGTAATACACTTAACATGGAACTTCCCTTGAAAAGTATCTGAGAGCTTTCTGAGAGTAAACTGAGAGATCCAATCTGGGTAGGATACTTGGATCAAAGGTTTAGTCTTCTGAGCTTTCATGCTGGAGCCCAAGGAACTTCTCTCTACAGATGCACACTTGTATATGAGAGATAGGGAAAGGTTTAAGTAGATAGGGAAAAAAGAGAGAGAAAGAGAGTGAGAAACAGAAAATGGTGCTTCTACCCTGAGCAATACAGGTAACCCTCTACTTACAACAGTTCATTTAGTGACTGCTCAAAGTTACAGCAGCACTGAACAAAGTGATTCATGACCATTTTTCCCAGTGACCACCTTTGCAGCATTCCCCATGGTCATGTGATCAAAATTCAGAAGCTTGGCATCCAGTTCATATTTATGACCGTCCCACAAGATCATGTGATCACTTCTTGTGATCTTCTGACAAGCAAGACCAATGGGGAAGCCAGATTCACTTAACAACCAGGTGAATAACTTTGGTGATTCACTTAACAACTGTGGCAAGAAAGGTGGCAAACCCACATAAGAAGTGTTTCACCTAACAACAGAAATGTTGGGATCATAAGTCGAGGGCTACCTATAATTAGTTTTCCTCCTGTATGCAAGCAATCAACCCATAGAACAGAAGTTGACTTCAGAAGATGTGGGAGCTTCACCCCTAGAAACTTTCAAGAAAAGGCTGGACTGCCCTCTGTCAGAAATGGTGTAGGATCTCCTGCTTGGGTGGGGGAGTTGGACTAGATCAGTGATCGCCAACCAGTGGGCCGGGGACCACTGGTGGTCTGTGAGAAAATTTTGGTGGTCCGCAGAGAAATGTCAACCCCAAAGTACCCCCCAAAACAATCCCGGCTGTGTGGGAACACAAAGCTGTGCCGCCCACAAGGCCCGTGGGAAGACAAAGCTTGCGTCACTTGCATTGTGAACAACATGAAGTAGGGAGGGGAGGGAGGAAAGGGTGCAGGGGGAACTTGCCCCATGCACCCCACGTGCCTTGCTTGGCCACCGGGCTGCTGTCTTTCCATTGCTTTCTTCTTCTGCATTTAGCTACATGCAAGGAAAGCAGCAAAAGTCTTTCTTTTTCTCCCCCAAACTCTGCCAGAAATGGGTCTTTGGCATGACAAGTCTCACAAAGACTCATTTCTGGTGGAATTTGGGGAAGAGAAAGAAAGACTGCTGCTGCTTTCCTTGCATGAAGCCAAAAGTCTCTCTCTCTCCCCCTGAGAATGGAGCTGGAGACTGCGATCCTGCGATCCCAAATAAAGAATGATTGATCGATAGAAAAATGGGGTAGGGGATTTTCCTGCAGACATTTTGGGGGGGATTTTTCCCAGGGTCTCTGGTCTGCGGGATTTAAAATGATGAGTTTGGTGGTCATTGAGGTCCAAAAGGTTGGTGACCCCTGGATTAGATGACCTACAAGGTCCCTTCCAACTCTGTTAATCTGTATCTAGATCAGCTTTCCTCATCACAGGTCTCCAGATGTTTCAAAAGACTCTTGGCTTCAGCAGCTGTGGCTATTGAGAGTTGTGAGGCAGCCAGTTGGCAAAGATTGCTTTGCACTGTACCTTTTATCTCCATGGATAGCAGCTCTGAAGATTTCTATTTTCAGCTCTAGAACAGAGAGATTAAAAATACCAGCCTATGAACAAAACCAAGAAGGGATCCTTGAAGCCAATAGAAGCTGTAAAAGCAAGTTGGTTAATTGATAGGACAGGTTTTAGAGCAATCCTACCCACACTCTAAATGAATATATAGATATATATTATTCTCAGCGGTAAGTATCATTTGCCAAATAATGAAATGACCTCCTCCAAAGATTGAAAATACTAGAGGCTAATGAGGTTTGATGGCTAGAATAATCCTGGCTTATTAAATAAAGAAAATAATATATTTTCCCCTTCAACTCTTTTCATCAGTCCTATTATTAAGAGAACAGATGCAAAAGGTGGAATATTATCAAATCACAGTGCATGAGAGGAGTGAAAAGGAGAAAGGCTCATTGGTAAGGCCAATGAGAAATACTGCCCTCCAAAAACTCTATACTTGTAGATGGAATAATAAAATAACTTGAGTTGGAAGAGACCTTGAAGGTCTTCTACAATCTATACCAAGAGTCTTCAAACTTGGCAAGTTTAATTAATACTTGTGGACTTCAACTCCCAGAATTCCTAAGCTAACATGACAGGGGGAGGAATTCTGGGAGTTGAAATCCACAAGTCTTAAAGCTGTCAAGTTTGAAGGCTCCTGTTCTCTGTTTAAGCAGGAAACCCGACACCATTTCAGACAAATAGTTGTCCAATGTCTTCTTAGAAACCTCCAGGGTTGGGTGTCTATGGAGATTCTCAGTCATCTAGGTCATGGTAGTCCCAAAGGTGCCTTTACAAGAGGCAACTGGGTTCTCTGGTTTTTCTTTGAAGATGTTTTGCTTCTCATCCAGGAGCTGAAGAAGCTTCTTGGAGGAGAAGCGAGACATCTTCAAAAAACAACCAAAAAGTCCAGTTGCCTCTCGAAAAAGCAAGTTTGGGACTCTAAGGCTGGCGTATCCACATCTTCTGAAAGCAAGACTTTCCGTTGATTAATGGTTACCGTTGTCAGGACATTTCGTTTTGTCCTAGGTAGGTTCTCTCCATTGCTTCTCATTCTGCCTTACAATTGCTAACTTGGAGCTGGGTGTTCACCTTCAGTTTTAGCTTGCTTGAAAATCCCAGCAGTTATAATTCAGCTCCTATGCAAAATCCTTCTCCTTGGTGGCTCTACATTAAGATTTTATACAAGATCTCCTGGGCCAGCCATGTCACAAATCCACTGAAATGAAACGAAGTGTATTTCATTAAAATGTCTCTATCCGGGGTGCGCGACAGATAAAGGCATCGCCATAAAACAGCAGAACCTTCAATGTTATTTAATGCAAGAGGTACAAGTACAAATTTTACAGGGAATCAAAGAGGGGTGTTTTTTTTTTTTTTTTCAGGAGTGGGGAAGAAGGGAAGTGAAAGCATTCCTCCTTTACCCAATTAAGATATGGAAAATAGTGTGATAATCGTACTTAACAAGTTTAAAATAGAACTTTTTTCTGTCTTATGGTGGCGCCCCAGCACATTGCATATTTCAGGCACCACGCGCTTCTGCAAACTTTAAAATAGTATACAATATTGTGCATAACCTCCCACAATATATATTTCATTTATTCGTTGGGTTTTTGAATTGCCTTCTTTGACTAGAACAGCCATAATTTGGAGGGGTGGAGGCGTCAGTAAAATTTGTCATCTTCCCTTTCTCTCTGCTGACACGGACACTGGAATGAGGAATGGTGATATTTTCTTTTTACATAATTTTATTAAAGGCTAGATACTAGGACACCAGTTACATTAATATCGAAGAAATAATGGAATAGAAACATTAAGGAAAAGATGCAAAAGTGGGGACAGAATGAAATGTGAATGGCAAAAATTAGCATGCTTTTTTTCTTTATTTTAAATAATTAAATAGAATTATTAAATTGTCCTGCAGTGAGTTGTCCTGTGGCAAGTTGGCCATGATGAGTTGGCTGTGGCGAGGTGGCTGTGGTGAGTCATCCCATTCCAGTTTAAAAGTGTAGAAGACTTTGATTTATTTATGCCATTGTCACCACATATGTTTTTGTTTGCTATTTAGGCCCAAAGGATCCAAGGTAGAGTGTCATGGTCCAACATATGATTTTATATATCGTTGTGGCCCTCTCGCCCCATCTAGTGGCCAGAGAGACAAATATACCCCAAGTATACTGTTTGAAGTTGATCCCACCCATTTACCCATCAGCCCACACTCTCAAATAAGTGCACACTGGGAAGCCAGGCTCCATTTCCTTTAACATTTGGAGAATGAATCCAAGGACAAACCCACATCCCCCACACAGAGCATCGCTGTGAGATTTAAATTACTTGCATTCATTCATTATTATGTTCAGCAGTAACTCAGTACTGTCTATCTTGTATTTGGTTCTCATTGTATGTATCCCTATTTTCCCCATTTTCACCATATCCTGTTCTTTCAATAAAGCATTCAGATCTATGGACACGGTCTGTTTTATTCGAGGATAGGTGGCTTGAGCTGCATGTTGAGCTGCACCCAGACTAATGTGCAGTGGGGACAGAACATAAAGCATCTCCTTCTCTGTGCCAAAGAAAGAAATGAAAGGGAAGAGGAGGAGGAGGAGGACAGTGAAGAAAAGGAGGAGGAGGAGATCGACAATGGAAAGATGAGGAAGAGAAAGGAAGGAGAAAATCCTAGTGGGAGCCCCAGATGTTTTCTCCCTCACTTCCCAATGATCTTTTCTGCAATGAACATGTGCTGATACCCAAGAGTATTTTTTCCTGGAGCTAAGAAGTGAGGAGTTTAGCTAGGCCAGAGGCTTGGATCTCAAATTGTCACAAGTGCCACTTGGGGACCAGTTCATTAGCCTAAGGGCAACAGTACTGAAGTTTTTCATACATTGGCAGAAAAGTCTCCAGAGAGTCAAAAATGAAGAGAAGGAAGAACATCACATTACATCGCCGAGCATCAGTTTATGACATAAAGGAATTAACCCTCCTCTAAGCCAGCATCACATCTTGAATATGAAACTCAGATCTGAACTCCATCCAAGCTGCCTCCCTCTACCAAATCATTTAACAACTTCTCAAGATCACCTACGTTTAAATGCACTATGAATGCACATTTCCTCAACCCCCCCCAAGAATGTTATTAAAATTACCATAATGTAGAATATAGTTGAAAATAGAGATGATAGGAAAAATAAGGAAGGGGAAGAAGGGGGAAAGAAAGGTGTAGGTACAGGAGGAAAGGAAAAGAAAGTATTAAACATTTTTTTTTGCCACAGTAAAGTGTAGAATAGAATTATAGCCTCGACCTTTTACATAAAATAATAGGATTGGAAGTCTTATAGCCCAACCTCCTGCTCAAATAGGAAATCCTATTCCATTCTGGAAAAATGTCTGTCCAATCTCTTCTTGAAAACCTCCAGTGATGGAGCATCTACAACTTCTGGAGGCAAGCTATTACACTGATTGATTGTCCACACTGTTAGGAAATTAGACGCTGAGCTTGTCAATCAGAAAAGTCAGCAGTTCGGCGGTTTGAATCCCCAGCACCGCATAACGGAGTGAGCTCTGATTCTGTGTTCCAGCTTCTGCCAACCCAGCAGTTTGAAAGCATGTAAAAATGCAAGTAGAAAAATAGGGACCACTTTGGGGGGAAGGTAACAGCATTCCATGCGCCTTCAGCGTTTAGCCCTGCTGGCCACATGACCCAGGAGACGTCTTCGGACAGCGCTGGCTCTTTGGCTTTATAACGGAGATGAACACCGCCCCATAGAGGCGGAAATGACTAGCACATATGTGTGAGGGGAACCTTTACCTTAGTTTTAGGTTACTTCTCCCCTTGATTAATTTCCATCCATTGTTCTTCTCTGTGACAGCCCTTCAAGTATTGGAAGACTGCTATCATATGACCCCCTAGTCCTTTTCTAGTCATAACTAGCTCCCGCAATTGTTCATCATATGGTTTAGCCTCTAGACTCTTTGTTGCTCTTCTCTGCTCTTAGCAAGTACTAATCATTTCCATTCCAACAAACTAGATTGATCTGCAAAACTCCGAACACTGCAAACTTTATGACTGGCTATATGAGTGAAGGCGAGATTAGCCATCTATCTTAAATGCCAATAACTTAAATATTGGCTGTTCTCCCAGGCTATGGCCTAAGGTGAATACAGGCCTTGGTGGTTTGTGTTTTCAGCATTTTTAAAAATGTGGGTGGGTTACCCGTCTTAGTATCATGAATTGTGTATTGCATTTTTCATTTCATTTTGTCATATTGAGAAGTGCCCAGAATTGGCCCGGGGTTGAATGGCACCAAAATCGAAGTAAATGAAATTTTACAACACGTCCGCAATTCGTTTTTGAGTTTGCATCAATTTTGCATCACTCTTATTTTTCATCATCACTTTTGAGGACGGTGTTTTGGGGAGAGGCACTTTGATTAACGGGCCTTTTGCATAGACTGGTATCCATAAACATGTTTTTTTTTTAACCTGTTGTTCCTTTAAAAAACAACCCAAAGAAAGCCCTCCTAGCAGGGATGGGATGTTACCAGTTCTGCCCAGTTCTATGGAACTGGTAGCTCTGAAGAGCAGCAGAGACTGAACCAGTTCTGTGTTTGCTGCTGTTTGGCCCACCCACCGACCCAGGCTCTTACCTGACCTTTATTTCCTGCTTTTTCAACCTCAACTGCTTTGCGTGGCACAGCTGAGGTTGAAAAAGCAGGGGGAAAGTGCCTTTTCAAACAGTGCGCACCTGCGTGCAGCGCCTTTCAGCTGTCCGGGCGACACAGCCTAAGATTGTCTTACACACACACGCAGTGTGTAAAATGTAGTCACTGTACCAGTAGTAAGACCAGTTGAATCCCACCCTGCCTCCTAGATAATAGAAAACTAGGAATCTTACAGTAATATTTAGAGAATAATAGAATTATGACATTGGGAAGCCCTCAACAGTAACTCCTTCCATAACAGAATAAGAGAGTTGGAAAGGACCTTGTAGGTCTTCTAGTCCAACTACCTAATGCAGGAGACCTTATACCATTCCAGACAAATAGCTACCCAATCTCTTCTTAAAAGCCTCCAGTGATGGAGCAGCCACAACTTCTGAAGTCAAACTGTTCCACTGGCTGATTGTTCTCATTATCTGAAAATTTCTCCTTAGTTCTAGGTTGCTTCTCTCCTTGATTAGTTTCCATCCATCATTTCTTCTTCTGTCGTCAGGTCCTTTGGAAAATAGCTTGACCCCTTCTTCTCTGTGGCAGCCCTTTAGATATTTGAACCTGCTATCTTGTCACCCCTGGTTCTTCTTTTCACTAGACTAGAAATACTCTATTCCTGCTAACATTCTTCATATGTTTTAGCGTCCGGGATCCTTAATCACCTTTCCTGCTCTTCTCTTCACTCTTTCCAGATTCTCAGGAAGTTTTTAGTGGAAATTATTTTCCTGTTATGGATAGATTTTGATCTTCCTCTATGTGATACACCTTCAGATCCTTGATGCCCATAGTTACTTTGTAGGGGAGATGGGTAGAACAGAAATTAAATAAATTAAATAAATGAATTAAACTTTAACTGTCTACCGTGGACCTCACTCCATTCCTAAGAGGTCTGTAAGGTGGCGCGCATAAGCACACCAGCATGCCAACCGACCGTCCCTGTCTTACTGTTCCCATTTATTCATACTCAATTATTATTTATATACATATCTGTTTATACTTATATGTTTATATGTTATGTTCATACTTATACTTATTTTCTCATGCATGCTTGACAAACTATATAAATAATAATAAAATAAAATTAAGAGGCCTATTACAACCATCTAATGGCTAAAATTCATTCTCTTTACGGAGGTTTTAAAACACTTTATTGTTATCCTTATGGCTATTTCCACCTTCCTTGAACCTTTCTTGAAGAGCGATTCCCAAAACGAAGCACAATATTTGTGGCTGAGTCCATGCAATGCACATTAAAATGGAAGTATTACTCCTCCTGATTTAGGGTCTACATTTTTATTGCCTCTGACTAAAATTGCATTTGTCACTTCTGCAGTCCTGTCACCCTGCTGATTGATATGGACTGCAATCAAATCCCCAAATCCATTCAGATTGTGATCAACATTTCCATATTCCACGAGCAGTTAAACAGACTGCTGATACCAGTGTTTACGCCAAATGTGTCAGCGGGGTTTTGACATCACTGCTAAGTAAATTTGTATGGGGGAAGAGTGTTTATGGAGATTCACAATCATCCAGGTCACGGTTGTCCCAAAGGTGCTTTTTTTTAATAAAAGGGCAATGGGTCTTTCTTGGTTTTTTCCTTGAAGACATTTCACTTCTCATCCTAAAAGCTTCTTCCATTCTGGTCAAATGGTGGGGAATGGAAGGATTTATATTTCTTAGCAATCTTCTGTTTCTTGCTACAAATGTGGCAAGAAAGATTGTAAAATGGAACAAAACTCACTTAATAAATGTCTCACTCAGCAACATAAAATTGAGGCTTGATTGTGGTCTGTAAGCAGTGGTGGGTTTCCAAATTTTTTCCTACCGGTTCTATCGTGAGAGCATACTTCGTTGCATGCATCTTGGAGTCTTAGTGGATCTTGGAGTCTTAGTGGATCTTGGAGTCTTAGTGGATCTTGGAGTCTTAGTGGACAACCAGCTAAATATGAGCCAGCCATGTGCAGCCGCCGCCAAAAAAGTGAATGCAATCCTAATTTGCATTAACAGAGGGATACAATCGAGATCAAGGGAGGCACCAATACCACTCTATAAAGCCTTAGTAAGACCACACCTAGAGTACTGTATCCAGTTTTGGTCACCACACTATAAAAAAGATGTTGTGATTGTAGAAAAAGTACAGAGAAGAGCAACCAGGATGATTAGGGGACTGGAAGCTTAAATATATGAAGAACGGTTACAGGAACTGGGCATGGCTAGTCTAGTGAAGAGAAGGACTAGGGGAGACATGATAGTGGTCTTCCAATATTTGAGGGGCTGCCACAGAGAGGAGGAAGGGGTCAAGCTAAAGCACCCAAAGGCCAGACAAGGAATAATGGATGGAAACTGAACAAGGAGAGATTTAACCTGGAAAAAAGGAGAAACTTTCTGACAGTGAGAACAATCAACCAATGGAACAGAAGTTGCCCTCGGAAGTTGTGGGAGCGCCATCATTTGAGACCTTCAAGAAGAGATTGGACTGCCATTTGTCAGAAATGGTGTAGGTTCTCCTGCTTGGGCGTGGGTGGGGGTTGGACTAGATGACCTATAAGGTCCCATCCAACTCTGATTATCTGTTATCTGCATGCACACAGCACTTGAAAACCATTCTCTGTGTCAGCGCTAGTGAGGTAAACTGTTTTTTAGCTCAGCTGAGGCGCAGCAATCCGCTCTGATGCGTGAATCAGCTGAGTGCCCACTCAGAAATATTTCTCTGGTCTTTTAGAGTTGTCAGCAGAAAGGGAGTGGGGGGAGTAATGCATACCTTAAATCATTTTAGACTTCTGGCGTGCAAGATTATTGCTGGAGAGCATGATTGATGACTCTTGGCTATGGATGCATCCCATTGGAGAATATACATCCAGGGGGTGGGGGAAGACCAGGGTCAAGGGTGAGATGAATGATGTGCCTCAGTGTCGGTTGCACCCAGGTAACGCCGACATGGTCACTCCTAATAAATTATTTTTTTAAAACTCTGAGAGATGTGACTAGAGACTCATGATTTGAATAGGGGTGGATTGTCAGAGCCCTGACACTAAGTTAACAAACAAGGGAATATGGGACAGGAAAGGGAGGGGGTGAATGGGCCCTGCCAGAGGTGGTTCTGTGAACTAGTCAAAATTTCCGCAACCGGTACGCCAGAACCAGGGATGAGATTCTACAGGTTCTCACCAGTTCACTAGAACTGGTTGTTAACTTTCTAAGCAGTTCGGAGAACCGGTTGTTGGAAGAAATCTCCTTTTGTTTTTTTCCTACCCTTCTTGCATTCTTGACAGTATGCCTAGACTTACTGTCTCAGAAGGAGTTTTTTTTTCCTTTGCTGGTACTTTCTTAAAGGGGAAGGGTTGTTTTAAGCTTTTTACACTGCTGTTGGGAGGAAATACTCCCATTGGAGTTAGCACTTTGAAGAAATAATTGAATAATGAAGCAGAGCTGTTAGAAAGAAGCTTTTAATGACAAGGAACCAAGATGAGTGACATTCAGCAAGGCTTCTTGGCTAGCTAGAAAGATTGACATTCAAATGTGAGTTTACATACCCTTTTTGAGTTTTGGTCTAAAACTGGTGACCATTCAAAGTTACAGTGGAACTGAAAAAAGTGACTTTTGACCATTTTTCACACTTATGACCGTTGCAGCATCCCCACTGTCATGAGAGGCCAGGCAAGAAGTGCCCCTTGATGTGAGTGACATCAAGTTGGCCACGTCCACCCAGTCACATGACCAGCAAGCCAAGGCCACCAACTAAGCCACATCCACAGAACAGATTGTTTAAAAAATTGAATCCTACCCCTGACCAGAACCAGTCTGAACCGGCTGAATACCACCTCTGCCTATAAGTCAAGGACTAGCTGTATATGCATTTAGTGTAATATCACTGATGTCACCTATTATGAATTACATGGAGTGATGGGAAAGCTTAGTGACTCATGATAGTAACGAAGTCAATTTCACGTTACTTGACTGTTATATAATAGAGCAAAGGGATTTCTGAAGGGATGGCTGGCAGGGAAAAAATAATCCATTTCCCTCCTACAAATTCTAATTCATTTTGCTAAAAAATATTACTTGCTTTTAACATTTATTTGCAAGAAGTTAATTTTGGAAAAAAAAATATTCCAGGTGTTTGAGAGATCCTTTCCCTTATTTAACCACAAGGCCATGGGTATATATGAGTGTCCTTCCTTTTATAGCAGAATTTTTGTCCTCCTAAGAGCCAGTGTGGTCTAGCAGGGTCTAGAAATATTGTTTGACGGCTTCATTCTCAACAGCCACTTTGGTGTAGTGGTTAAGTGGCTAGAAACCAGGAAACTGGGAGTTCTAGTCCCACCTTAGGCATGAAAGCTGAATCCCCAGGAGATTGAGATTTCTAGTCCCACTTTAGACAGGAAAGCCAGCTGGGTGACTTTAGCCAATTACTCTCTCTTAGTCCAGCCCACCTCACAGGTTGTGGGGAAAACAGATGGAAAACAGATTAGCATTAAGTACAATCACTATCTTGAGCTGTTTATAAAAATAATTAAAGAGACTCCCCTCTCCTAGAACAATGAAATATTTTGAGAAATATTAAAAAGGCAGACTATTATATTTCCCTAAAGGCGGAATGGAGATAGAGACAGAAAGAGACAGCCTCCACCTTTCTTAATAATCCCCAGCAGGTATTTTTTGTACATTAAGAAAAACTTGGCCAGCCTATCTACAAAACAAAAGACCTTCAGCTCCAGAATGATGGGGTTAAGATATGACCCTCCAGGACATAAAAGGATTAACCCACTAGCAGCAGAGTACACTACATCGCACAATGTAGTGCATGAACCAAACCTGAGAGCTCAGACAACCTACAGAGCCAACTATGACCCCTACAACAGTCAATAGAATACATGTTCTTGCACAGGAACAGGAAGTTCAAGCACAAAGCCCAAGAGAAGGTATAAATAACCCCCACTCTCCACTCCATGTGGTCAGCTGCCCAGGACCTCAAACTCAGGTGGTCCTGTTCACCAATAAACCATCTTTCCAACCTGGCTCCAGGTTTCCAGTGTCTTTCTCCCAGCTTGGAACTGAACCAGATGGATGTTTTATATAATTGTATATAAATGCAATTAATAAACATTCTCAAGTAGGTCTATTTATGTCGTTTCTAACAGCTGACAGCGACTTGATGGCATACGATCAATCAAAATGAATTCTCATAGATTTACACCTTGTCTTTTCTCTAGAAGCTCAGAATCATTACACATACACACACATCCCTCTTCTACTTTTTCTCTACAATAATTTGATGAGCTAAGTTGAGCTGAGACAGGCTAATCACAACATCCATGTGTTTCTATGGATTACAGCATTGTAATGGTAAAGTATGATGTCCCACTGAATCCTTCCAATGTCCCACAGAAATATTGCTGGTGGTTCTCTTAAGTAGGCAGGTGGTTCTCTTAAGTAGGCAGGAGCCTCCGTCTTCTGACATGGAAGTCATCAGCCCTTGTCCTCTTCTGGGTGAAGCTGTCAACTGGCCTGTAGTCCAAAAATGCCTTTGATAGTCTTTCATTCAAATCTTTTCTCAAGGCAGACCTTTAAGCATGTTTTCACCTCTTGATCGTAATCACTTCAATAGCAAATAGAATTGGATTGAAGGCGAAAGGAGAAGGAGACAGCAGAGTATGAAATGGTTAGACAGAGTCATTGACACAAAGGACATGAGTTTAGGCAGATGTCAAAAGACACTGGAGGATGGAAGGTAAGGGAGATTGGCCTCCTGCGATCCATGGTGTGGAGAAGTGTCAGGTGTGCTTCAGCAATCGAACAAAAACAACAAGAATACAGTGGGCAGTAAACAAAAAAAAACAAAACTGGTGATCTACCAGAGACAATAGAATTCTAATTTTGTAAGTTACTTTCAAACAAACACACATACAGAGAGATAAGAGAGAGAGAGAGAGAGATAAAAGAGAGAAATACGAGAGAGAGAGAGAGTTGATAGAGGTAAGAGAGAGAGAGATGACAGAGAGAAATATAATAGAGTGAGATGATAGGGAGATGATAGATGATAGAAAGAGAAATGTCTGTGTGTGAGAGAGAGATGAGACAGAAAAATGAGAGCAATGAGAGAAAGATAGAATAGAATAGAATAGAATAGAATAGAATAGAATAGAATAGAATAGAATAGAATAGAATAGAATAGAAT
>NW_020769330.1:12987805-13001216 GCF_900518735.1 Pseudonaja textilis | reverse complement strand
AAGAGAAGAGAAGAGAAGAGAAGAGAAGAGAAGAGAAGAGAAGAGAATCCTGAAATAGCAGCCATGTCTTGTACTCATTCCTGGGAGACAAAGCTGTGAAGATTTGATTCAGAGTTCATAGCCATGCTAATGACCAGTACTGATGGAGGGGAAAAAAAGTGAAATTTCTCTCCAGACCAACATAACTCTTGGAAGCTGAGTAAACAAATACTTTGGAAAACTGGAAGGCAACACCTTCCCTCAAGCCAATGATAAATTAAAAAAAAATACATTTTCCTAAATGCACGAGGCAAAATGAGCAACACCGTGACCTGTTATTCTAGTGTGAAATAATAATAGAACAGAATTCTTTATAGAATAGAATTCTTTATTGGCCAGGTGTGATTGGATACACAAGGAATTTGTCTTTGGTGCATAAGCTCTCAGTCTAGATAAAAGATATGTGATAAATCATGATCATAGTCAACATAAATATAATCATCATGAATCATAAGATACAATACTTAGTGATAGACATTGGATACTAAATAAGCAATCAACATAAATCATACTAGGAAACTAAATAAAAAATATAAATTGTAATGATACAAGCAACAAAGTTATAGTCACACGTAGAAAAGGAAATACCGGTAGGTAATAGGAAGGATGAGAATAATAATAGTAATACAGTCTTAGTAAATAAGTTGTCAGAGTTGTGGGAATTGGTTGTTTAGCAGAGTGATGGCATGGGAGAAAAAACTGTCCTTGTGTCTAGTTGTTCTGATGTGCAGTGCCCTATAATGTCGTTTTGGGGGTAGAAGTTGAAACAATTTATGCCCAGGATGTGAGGGGTCTTTAGATTTGTAGATGGGGACTTGTAAAATCTCTGATTGCCCGGGCTTCCAAAATTCCTGAAGTTAGAAAAAGTAGGGCACCATCCAGAAGTGTCTGCAAGGGACAGACTCAGAAAGATCACAATGGTTATGTTGTGGCCCGTCAGTTGCCGCCCCACCCAGCAGCCAACTCAAAGGAGGAGGAGGAGGCATGGGAGTCAGGATCAGCATCAAGGCAACCTGAGAGCTCCGAGGGGGGAAGAGGAAATGGAGCTGGCAGAGAGAGAGGAAGAGGGAGAGGGAGAAGGAGAAAGAGAAAAGCAGAGCCTGCACTGTCTGTCAGCCCTCAGATGGAGAGTCAATATCCCCCAAGTCTGGAGGTGGCTGATGAGGAAGAGGAAGAACAGCTGGGCCCAGTGCCTGGCATGTGAATGCACAGAAGGCAGAGGAGAGGAGAGCAGTGGAAATCTATGGGCTGGCCCCTGGGATGGAAGAGCTAGGTCTGGAGGTGGCTGATGAGGAAGAGGAGGAACAGCTGAGTCCAGTGCCTGATGCGCAGAAGCGCAGAAGGCAGAGGAGAGGAGGGCAGTGGAAATCCGTGGGCTGATCCTTGGGAAGGAAGAGCCATCGCTGCTAGCAAAGCCCCACTCTAGCTCTGGGGATAAAAGGCAGCGGGAGGAGATGAATAGATGTGGCAGATAACTATTCATCTTGTGGCTGGACAGACTGATTAGCCTGCATTGAAAGAAGTTGCTGAGGTTGCTGCATTTGCTGAGGTTGCTGGCACTCCTAATAAAGGAATCTTTTGAGTTCACTTCAATGGGTTTGTCGTGTTTGGGGAACTGGGTCAAAACAAGTTACCAGAACCATGTGATCAAAAGTCCAACCCTATTTTACCTGCTTGATAATACAAAACAAAATACAAGTAGTCCTTGACTTACAACAGTTCAAAGTTCAAAGTTACGTTTAAAGTTACAACAACACTGAAAAAAAAATGACTTACGATAGTTGTTCACACTTACTATCACTGCAACATTCCTATGGTCATGTGATCAAAATTCAGATGCTTGGCAACTACTCATATTTATGATGGTAGGAGTGCCCTGGGGTCAAGTGACCACCTTTTGCAACCTTCTGACAAGCAAAGCCAATGGGGAAGTCAGTTTCACTTAACGATCAGGTTACTATCTTAACAATTGCAGCCATTGACTTAGCAGTGGCAAAAAAAGTTCATAAAATGGGGTGTTGTGGTTCGCCGGCAGCAGGTGAAGATGGCTGAGGTCTCAGAGAGCGAGGACTCAGATGAGGGGCCTGTGTGTAATGAAGGGATGGGGCCAGGACCATCAGGGAGTGGAATGCTGCCTTTGGAGATTGTGGACGCTGGCAGCAGTGATGAAGAGGTTCCCGAGGAGCCTGTGCCCAGTGCACATGTGTGCAGGGCTGCTCGAAAGAAACAGCAGTTGCAGCAGTACAGGCGACTCAGGAGTAAGGCTGCAAGGTAATGGCTCCTCCCTCAAGAGATAAAAGGCAGCTGAGAAACCAGAGTTCTTTACAGGAAGCAAAGAAGTTTTTGCACAACATTGGCAAGGCTTGTTCTTATCAGAGACAATTAGTTTGAAACAGCCTTTTAACCAGGAAGGAACGGAATTCGTAAAGAATCATTAAAAGATTTTGCTGTTACCTCCATTTTGTGTTTGTTTCCTTGGAACAAGATTTGGGTCAGAACAGGGGGAAAACTCACTTAACAAATGTCTCCCTCACCAACAAAAAATTGGGGCTCAATTGTGGTCATAAGTTGAAGACTACCTGTACAAATAAGGGCTTGGGCTTTGATCAGAGTTTTGGCTACCATCCTGATTTTTTTTTCTCCAACCCACTTCCTATATGGACATTTTTAGGAGTACAGTGGAGCCTTGGGTTGTGACCGTAATCCATTTTGGGACTCCCAATTTGGTTGTGTCCGGAAGCACAACTGACTGCACATGCACGCAGTCAGAAAAAAAATGGTGCCGAAGGGGAAATTGGTGTCGAAAGGGAATCTTTCCATGCCAATTTTGTTCGCCACCCAATTTTTGAATCGTGACCTGATTTAAAAATTGGGTGGATTTTTCTGTTTACCACCCAATGTGATCACAAACAGGAGAGTTCCCAGTCTGAGGTTCCACTGAATCTCACATTCAGTTGACATTATCTGGCCATAGGTCAAAGATCCGGTGATTTCTATGGATCTACAGATCAGCCCCAAGTTGGCTCATGTGAGTATCAAATTAATTCAAGTATTGCGCCATGGTGGTGCAGTGGTTAGAATGAAGTATTGCAGGCTAATTATGCTGACTGCTGATTGTCGACTGCAATTTGGCAGTTCAATCTTGACTGGCTCAAGGTTGACTCAGCTTTCCATCCTTCCGAGATCAGTAAAATGAGGACCTGGATTGTTGTGGGGCAATAGGCTGACTCTGTAAAACTGTTTAGCAAGGTCTGTGAAGCCCTGTGAACCAGCGTATAAGGTTAAGTGCTATTGCTATTTGTACATTCTGTCATATTTCTGATTAATCATTATTACACACACACACAAACACACACACAAACACACAAAAAACACGTCGGCTTTTGCACCAGTCCAATCTGCTTTGCTGGCTGGAAAATGATGAGAATTGAAAACTCACACAGCAGAAAACCATCTGCTCAAGGACAGCTGCTCTCCAAAATCCACCCTTGATGGTCATTTGATGCAGTCAACACTTCCTCAAGCAAAGAAATCAGGAAAGACAGTTCTGTTTTATTGATTTCTTCGTGAATCTTTTTTCTCTGCATCCCTGTGGCTGTTTACTTTATGTACGTATCACAACTTTGCATAACCGAAGCCTTCTTTTGTCCTCCCCGATCAACCAACCCATCCCATCCCTTCCTTTCTTAATTTTCTGCTGTCAAATCACCTTTTGGTGTCTGATCGATAAAAGGGGCCTTGTGCCATGCATGGTTAATCAACATTTCTTTTTAATTGAGGGTTTTAAGTAGCAATCTATATCTTTGTCTGAACATTTGGCTGACTTGGATAGGAAATTAGCAGCCTCGTTTAATTAAAAGGAGCCCTAATAAGACAGTAATTTATTTATACCACAAATGACCTGCTCCTTCTGATCAATCAGAAGTATTCTGTTTATGCAGGCAATGTATGTTTTTATCCTGTAATTGCAACAAGTCATATAAAACTTAGAGACACCGCAGCCAGATTGTAAGAGAAAAGGACAGCCTTGAAGAACAGAATCAAGCATTCAACGTGCAGAAATTTGATGGAGTTTTACCAATTTTGTTTTTCAGGAAAGGAGTCAAAGTGAGTTATAGGAAAACATTGACAAAAAGCAAGGCCCATAACAGGTGGTCCTTGACTTGTGACCACAATGGACCCCAATGTTTCCATTGCTAATCAAGACATTCATTTAGGGAGTTTTGCCCCATTTTATCACCTTTCTTGCCACGGTTGTTAAGTGAATCACTGTGTGAGGACCCAGGGTGTGGCACAAAGGCAACTCAGACAGAGAATAAGTATGGGTCCCTTTATTAGCTCCAACTTTGTCCCCAATGTCCCAGTTATCTTCTGACCTGGAGAAAAACTCTCCCACAAACCTGCAACAGCCTTTGGATGCAGATATTCTAATCCAAACATTGTAAACAGAAAACTTTAAATTATAAATCCAACAAGGCAAAATAAGGTAATAAAGAAGGAGTTCCAGAAGTGAAGTAACAGGGCAGTAAATCAAAGCAGTTGGGAGAATGCCAGGAACTCAGATAACAGCAGCCAACACTAGATAAACTCAGTAATTGTTCCCAGGAACCGCCCCACTCACCTACCTCTTCTTTAAACTCCATCCCCAGGTGTGCCTTGTGAAGGGAATCAGGGCCCTTTCCTCCCTCGTAAGCCAAGCAACCCACATTGGTCTCTTCTCCGTTCTCTGTGTGCCCTAGGATGAAGAGGGGGTGCATCTTGGTCTTCCTCTGAACCCCCTCTCCCTTGTTCTACCTCTTCCCTGCTCTGCCCAACCTGACTTTGCCCTTCCCCAGTTTCTTCCACAACCAACGGAGCCACTCTCCCGTTCCCTGTCAGCTGTTCATCTTCCTCCTCAGATTCAGACTCAAACGAGAGCATAACACACTGCAGTTGTCAAGTTAGTAACACAGTTCTGAAGTGAAGCTGGCTTCCCCATTGATTTTGCTGGACAGGTCACAAAATGGGATAATATAACCCTGGGACATTGCATAAGAATGCCCCTCCCCCCACACACCTATATTAACAGTCTCCCTATCTTGGAACATTCTGTCTTTTACAATTTTATAATATTGTTTTACATTTTTTTAAAAAAAATAATCATAAGTTATTTGGTTCTTGTGTTTATTATGCTGATTAAATTGTACTCTTCCCAGAGAGAGATAGGCAGTTAAGAAGCTTGGTATATAAATAAATATATTTGGAGGCATGCGGCTTCCAACTTGGAAGTGGCTGTCATGCCCATAACAGCTGAATACAATCAGAAAGGAAGTTTTGCAATGGTTGCATTAGTTGGGTTTATTGTCAAGAAAATATGGTATGTTTAATATACCAGATCTTGGAAATAGAGGCTTTAACCCTATTGGTGAATGTATTAAGCCAAGATCTCTGATTAGAACCCATTTTTCCCCAGAATGCAAGGTTGAAGGGCTAACCATCCTTTTTCCAGATAAGATGACCTTGAACTATCAATCTGGAATCATTAATTATGTTCCAAGATGCTCCTGGTCCAGAGATCTCTCTTATATTAATGCTGAATTTCCCTTGCTAACTGCTCTTGATAGACCCAGCCTCCATAAAGTAAAGCCATCTGAATTAGTGTCTGTTACTGTCTCTTAGAACAATGAACCCCGCGGCTTAATTATTCCACTGTGTCAGGAAGTTTTCTTTTCAAATGTTTTTATATCTCCCAGTCATATTCACAGGTTGTTCCCAGTCCAGGTTCCCCCCCGCTCCCCACCCGTCTTCTTCATGCAGAGCAAGATTTTATGCATCTCAATCATTCCTCCCTTCATTCACCATTTTTCTAATCTGAAAAGCAGAGGGACGCAGTGGCTCAGTGGCTCAGACGCTGAGCTTGTCAGTCAGAAAGGTTGGCAGTTAAGCGGTTCAAATCCCTAGCACCACGTAATGGAGTGAGCTCTTTCCCCAGCTTTTGCCAACCTAGCAGTTCGAAAACATGTAAAAATGCAAGTAGAAAAATAGGGACCACTTTGGTGGGAAGGTAACAACGTTCATATGCCTTTGGCGTTTAGTCATGACAGTCACATGACCACAGAGACGTCTTCAGACTGCGCTGGCTCTTTGGCTTTGTAATGGAGATGAGCATCACTCCCTAGCACCGGAAACAATTAGCGTGTATGGGCGAGGAAAAACTTGACTTTTAACCTGAAAAGTCCCAAACCTTTTTCTGTAAAACAGATTCTGAGGTTCCTGGAGTAATTTGGTTGTCCTTGTCTGCATTTTTCCAACTTCGTGGGGTCCCCCCATCACCCTACAAATATGGTGATCAGAACCCTAAACAGTATTTTGAGTATGAGCAAATGAGCAACACGCTTTGCTTCGTTTTTCTGCAGAGTTAATGTTGGGTCTCAGCAGACTCAACTCACAATTAAATTTGTAGAGACGGGAAGCCATTAGCTTGCCAGACATGATTTGAAGGGTACATGACATTCCATGTATAACATGGAATTATACTGTGAGCTAGAATTGGGTGACGTCTAAATTGGGTTAAATAAAATAAAAAATTAAAATCTATCTCTTGAAGGATATGGATTATGGCGAGCCTGAAACAGCCTTCTATCCCCATGGCTGAGTATCTGCTTAACATCTA
Organism: Pseudonaja textilis; assembly: GCF_900518735.1. The sequence continues at coordinate 12,994,525 of NW_020769330.1, read as the reverse complement.
ACAGGTCATCAACCAAGCTCCCAATGAAAGCTCCAGTCTCAGTGCCCATAGAGCGAGACATACTTCAACTGAACATTTAGTTGGTCAGACAGAAACAATAGAGACATGTTTACAATGAAATAAACATTTAATGAGCAAAGTTCTGCATTATTAAAAAGTCTTTTGAGCCATGCCTTCTCTATCTTTGGGCTCTAACTCCAGCTGATGTCACAAGCCATGGTTGGTTGTACTTCTGATTATTCATTTATTCTGGTGGTTATTGATTTTTTTTTTATCATGTGTTATACTTTAGCAAAGGAAGGTTAATCTTTGCCTTCATCTCTTTATTGCTCTACTCACATATTACCACTTCTGATAAAATCAGATTCTTTCGGTGTAACATGAAAAGCTCAATTCCCTCCAGGCTATAAATCTATTTCATTTCATGAATGCAAGTATTTTCTTCCCAGAAATATTACAGGTATCTAAAAGAGTCTGATGTCATTTGAGTAGCATATGCAGGAATGGGTTTATCAGCTGTCTGCTGTTAGGAAATGAATCTACAGGTAGAAGTCACAAAGATGCAACAAGAACCAGTATAGTCTAGTACAGGGGTGTCCAACCTTGGCAACTTTAAGACTTGTGGACTTCAACTCCCAGCTTTGCTGGCTGAGGATTTCTGGGAGTTGAAGTCCACAAGTCTTAAAGTTGCCAAGGTTGGACACCCCTGGTCTAGTGGTTAAGGCATCAGGCTAGAAACCAGGTCACTGTGGGTTGTGGTCCCACCTTAGGCAGGAAAGCTAACTGAGTGACTTTGGGCCAATGACAAGGAGAATAGGATTCTAGTCCCACCATTTGTTGCATGAACTGGGCCTGGCTAGTCTAGCGAAGGGAAGGACCAGGGAAGACATGATAGCAGTCTTCCAATATTTGAGGGGCTGCCACAGAGAGGAAGGGGTCAAGCTATTCTCCAAGACACCTGAAGGCCAGACAAGGAATAATGGATGGAAACTGAGAAAGGAGAGATTTAACCTAGAAATAAGGAGAAACTTTCTGACAGGATAGCAATCAACTAATGGAGCAGTTTGCCTTTGGAAGTTGTGGGAACTTCATCACTGGCGGCTTTCAAGAAGAAATTGGACTACCATTTGTCAGAAATGGTGTAGGGTCTCCTGCTTGGGTGGGGGGTTGGACTAGATGACCTACAATGTCCCTTCCAACTCTGTTAATCCATAATTTACTGCAACGATCCTGCAATCTCCAAAACTTGAAATCTAGAATTTCTGAATGTGGAACATAAAGTTGAGATTAGGTTGTAGCTAAAGCAAACTTTTCCCCGTATTGAGTTTCAGCTAATTTGATGCCTAGACAGGTTTTTTTTATTTCATCTTTCTCCTTTATCAGTCCTCTGAATTATGAGCCTTTTTTTTTAATGAGCTGAGCTGGCACGTTCAGCTCCTGGCTGGCTCTCTACCTAATGATCTGTGGCACCATGGAGTTGGTTCCATCTGAAAAACTATTGAATCAACAAGCTATAAATTGCACATAGAAGGTAATTTTCAGCTTCAGATACAAGGGCTAGACATTTATAGCAGCTGCAAAAATGGTTCCTCGGTATCCCCACCCCCCACTCCAAAATATATGTGCATGGGAAGAAATGTGCCGCTTCAGTCTGTGCAAGGAAATAATCATATGCTAAACTTTTCATGTGCAGATTTGCTTTTTTGATCTTCTCTTGTGCTGTTGTGCCTGGAACACTTCCCTGTCTCTAGAAAGCATGTAGACTGGACCGTTGTTGCGATTACATCATCACTAGTTGCCAGAATCCAGAGGCTGAAGCTAGCAAGAGGTTTAATTGTTAAAAAAAATTAATCATGCTTTCTTTGTATAACTGTTCAGAATCGGGATTGTTGTGGTTCGCTGCAGCAGTTTGCAATGGCTGAGGTCTTGGAGAGTGAGGACTCAGATGAGGGGCCTGCGTGTGATGCAGGGATGGGGCCAGGACCATCAGGGAGTGGAGTGCTGCCTTCGGAGATTGTGGAGTCTGGCAGCAGTGATGAAGAGGTTCCCGAGGAGCCTGTGCCCAGTGTGTGTGCATGCAGGGCTGCTTGAAGGAAAGTGCAGTTACAGAAGCACGGGCAACTCGGGAGTAAGGCTGCAAGGTAATGGCCCCTCCCCCAAGAGATAAAAGCCAGCTGAGAAACCGGAGTTCTTTGCAGGAAGCAAAGAAGTTTGTGCACTCAAGCCTTGTGGACGTTCAGAATACCTTGGTTGGTGTTTGGAGACTTCTTGTGTTTGAAATATTTCTTGGCAATTTTATCTAGTGTTCTTGGCAGCCTTGTACAACCTTGGCAAGGCTCATTCTTATCAGAGACAATTAGTTTGAAAAAGCCTTTTAACCGGGAAGGAACGGAATTCGTAAAGAATCACTAAAAGATTTTTCTGTTACCTCCATTTCGTGTTTGCTTCCTTGAAACAAGGTTTGGTTCAGAACAGGGATTTATGAGAATAAGAGAGCTGCACAGACTTCCACTTGAAGAAAGAAACCCTCAGTTAACAAAATAACAGAATAAAGCAGAGTGTGGTGGTCTCTCATGAAAAGAAGACATAATGTCACTTGGGGGGGTACCAACACCTCAGTATGCTTTGATGCTTGCCTTGCCATCAGCAAAGGTCAAGGTCCTAACGACGCTGCAGGAGTTACCTGCGGCTCACACAGCTGGCAGAGATCTTATCTACAGGAAAAGAAATATCTCTTTTGAGTGGAACATGTCGGGGTCACCAGTTGTGGTGGTCTCTCATGAAAAGAAGACACTTCGCAAAGTTGTCTTGGGATGAGAGCGCAGAGAGAACTCCGAAACCCTCTTTTATTAGAAGCAATCTTTGTTAACGTAGCAATTTTGTTAACGTCCTATCACAAACGCATTACATCACACAACATGCACTGATCATTCGCATAAAGCATACAAGGCTGCAGAGTTTAAGTTTGCTACAGTTCTGGTTAAGAAATGGCAATAATTTGTCCTTGCTCCTTGCTCCGTGTTCCAGCCAACCACCAGAAGGCTCCGTTGTCCTAGCACGTACACAAAGAACAAAGAATCATAGTTCCCACAGCAGAGGTCTTCAAACTTGACCTCTTTAAAACTTGTGGACTTCAACTCCCAGAATTCCTCCTCCAGTCATGTTAGCTCAGGAATTCTGGGAGTTGAAGCCCACAAGTCTAAAACTTGCCAAATTTGAACCCCTTGGAACAAAGAGTTGGAAGGAACTTTGGAAGTCTTCTAATCCAGTGGTCCCCAACCTCCAGTCTGTGAAAAGGCACCGAGCTGTGGGATGCCAGAAACTGGCTTCTGCAAACAAATGAAGCCCCATTCGCAGGATTCAGGTAGCACAAGAAACCATGCTTATTCCAATCCATAGGAAAACCTCTCTCTGCAGAACTGGTTCCTGGTGCCCAAAAGATTGGGGGCCATTGTTCTAGTCCAATCCCCTGCTCATGCAAGAGACATTATACTATTTCAAACAAATGGTTGTCCAGTCTCTTCTTAAAAGTCTTCCGTGTTTCAGCACCCACAACTTCTGAACGCAAGCTGTTCCACTGGTTCATTGTTCCCAGAGTTAGGAAATTTCTCCTTAGTTATAGGCTGCTTCTCTCCTTGATTAGTTTCCATCCGTTGCTTCTTGTCTGCCCTCAGGTGCTTTGGAGAACAGCTTGACCTCCCTCTCTTCTTTGAGGCAGCCCCTTAAATACTGGGACATATCTAAGATTTTGAGGTACCTGGTTCAACAGTAGTAACTGCGAGAGGGATCTTGGAGTCCTTGTGGACAATCACTTAAATATCAACCAGCAGTGTGGTGCAGCTACCAAAAAAGCTAACACGGTTTTAGTCTGCATAAATAGAGGGATTGGAATACTGCATCCAGCTTTGGTTGCCACGACGTAAAAAAGATGTTGAGATTCTAGAAAGAGTGCAGAGAAGAACAACAAAGATAATTAAGGGACTGGAGGCTAAAACATATAAAGAATGGTTGCTGGAATTGGTTATGTTAAGTTTAATAAAAAGAAGGACCAGAGGTGACATGATAGAAGTGTTCCAATATCTCAGGGGCTGCCACAAAGAAGAGGGAGTCAAGCTATTCTCAAAAGCTCCTGAAGGCAGGACAAGAAGCAATGGATGGAAACTAATCAAGGAGAGAAGCAACTTAGAAACAAGGAGAAATTTCCTGACAGTTAAAACAATTAATCAGTGGAACAACTTGCCCCCAGGAGTTGAGTGCTCCAAGACTGGAAGTTTTTAAGAAGAGATTGCACAACCATTTGTCTATAATGGTATAAGGTTTCTTGCCTGAGCAGGGTTGGGACTAGAAGTCCTCCAAGTTCCCTCCCAACTCTTGTTATTCGGTTATTCTTGGGGTTCTTCATAACTTTGAATGGAGCTTAGTCACCGGTTGTAAGTCAAGGATTACCTGTTTGCTGAATTTTTCAACCGAGCCCCCATATGAAAGAAAAGTGCAGATAGAAATTGTATTTTACCGTGGAAAGAGAGTTTATGATGTCTGTAGCGGGGAGGAAGTGTGGATGAAAGTGAAGGCAATTTTTAGGTGCAGGCTTTCAGAGATCTGTTTATGTAAACAGAGCTAGATTGAAAATTGTGCTTGGTAAGATTAGATCAGAAAAAAAAAAATTCAATACACAAATATGAAAAAAAAAACCAGCACAACATCGCCTGGAAGCATTTGCCCAGAAGTGAAATGTTTGATTTAAGTAAAACTCAGTTCTTCTAACCCAGATTTCATAGCTCATGTTTGAATCAGAGAGAGATCTGGGAGGAAGGAAGCACAAAACTATTGAGAGTTGTGCAGCGATAATTCAGCACCAGAAAAACAAACACAGATGGCTGAGGCTTCATTTAACATCTGTATAAACATAATAAGATTTTACAAACCAGTTGCAGATTTCTCCACCATGGAGCAAACTCAAACAGAAACACGTTGCAAGTTCAGAGCAGAGCTCAAGTCTTCAGCAAACAAGTTAGTTTCTCTTTTACTTTAGTTCAGCAGGCAAGCAAGAGGAGAGAAGCAGTTTCATCTTCAATAGACAGGCTCGGAGCTTCAACATAGCTTCAGAATTGCGGAGCTTAACACCTAGGCTACTTCTAGTTTCAGTTTCCAGCCTAGGCTACTTCCAGGCTTGCCAGATCGCAATTTGGCTCTGCGGCCAAACTCAAGTCAAAATACGGCCAAATTCAGCCAAATTATTTGTTGCTCATGGTGACACGCATGTGCGAGGAAAGGAGAGCGCCAGAGGACGCGCTTGTCCTCCTTTTGCTCATGGTGACGCACATGCGCGAGGGAAGGAGAGCTCGGGATGGGTGGGGAAGCTGAGGGGCGTGGCGTTGGAACGAGCCGTAATAGGAATGGGTGTGGTGTTGATGGAGGAGGAGCCGCCCCTGCTTGGGTCACAGGCGGGAAGGGGGCGTGGCCGGGCACCAAGGTCCCAAAGGGGTGTGTGACGGGAGTTGAGAGGAAGCGGGCGTGTCGGAGAACTGAGAGGACGCTTGTCCTCCTTTTGCTCATGGTGACGCGCATGCGTGAGAGAAGGAGAGCAGCTGGGTTGCCATCTGGCCGATTTCACGGCCAAGCAACTTTCGTACGGCCAAATTTCTGGCCAAATAAATTTGGCCAGATGGCAACCCTGGCTACTTCTAGTTTCAGTTTCCAAACTATCTTCATTGGCTGATTTAGTTGCTATGCCTATTCCTTGGCTGACTTTGTTACCAAGCTCTATTCCAGTTCATGAATATATTCTGACAAAAACAACAATGAAAACAAAGCTGTCTTTTATGGAACTCACCGGTTGGCATCTACTTTGTTTTAACTGAATTTTAATGCTTTGTTCCTAATGAAGTTATCAAAATAATTGATTTTTTTATAATACTGTTCCATTGAGACATTAGTTGGTGTGCACTGAAACCAGCTGTATTTGAAAACCCAGAATTTTAAATTTCAGATTACACTGCCTCATTCCCAAGAGCAAAACTTGCTACTCTTTTTGTCATGGCATGATGGATCCTTGAAAATTGTTGATGACTCACTTACAAAGCTCTAGAAATCCCAATGAGTCGTGAAAACTTCTGTATGATGTGATGATCAAGGTTTCTGTCTTAATGCTGAGTCAGAAGTATGTATGTGTATATGTGTGTGTGTGTGTGTGTGTGTGTGTATTTGTTTTCTGAGGTTTTTGTGGGTATTTGTATGTGGATCTTTGGTTATTTGGGTTTTCTCCTGTGTAAAATTGGAAGTATTTTGGCGACGTTTCGACGAAATCTCATTCATCATCTTCAGGCTTGTGTCTTCGGCTTTGTGCTTCTCGGAGTAATGTGAGCTTGCAGCTGCTTCTTCCTTTTAACTGCCAGTGGGGGTGCAACTTGACTGGGTGGGGGCTTGGCTGTGTTCTGATTGGGTGGGTGTGTGTTCTCATTGGTTGGGGGCCTGGATGTGATCTGATTGGTTGGGGGTGTGCTCTGTTCAGGTGGGGGCTTGCAAATCCCCAAGCAACTAAGACTAGCCTGAGTACAGCCAAGCCCCCACCTGAACACATTATACATTTCTTGATTGGTTGATGCAGTTGATGTTTGCAGATTGGCTGGCTTTTTCTTAAGAACATGTGTGGCTGGGGTATTGGCTGTGTGTCTATCAGCCTCCTGTGTTGTAATGACCTGGGTAATGGGCTGTGTGATG
>NW_020769330.1:12964850-12987795 GCF_900518735.1 Pseudonaja textilis | reverse complement strand
CCCATTATACCAACATCAACTCCATCAGTCAATCAAGAGACAGCAGCGAAGCCAACCAGCCCAGCATACCAGCCCCACCACCAGTATTTATAGAGAGACGGCAGCTCCGATCACACACAGCTTGCACTGGCATGAAGCCGAAAGCACCAGCCTGAGGATGGCGAGTGGGACCTCACTGAAACGTTGCCAAGATACTCTTAATCTTACACTTATCTTATATATATGGTATTCAGCTTTGTTCAGGTATTTTCCCATGTCATTATAGTTGTGCTTTTAAAGTTGTAGCAACGTTTCGGCAGAATCTCATCTGTCATCATCAGGCTTCTGTATTGTGTTCGTCTGATTTTCTGTATATCAAAAAAGAAGAACTGACCTCTTCCCTGGTCCAACACCTCAAAGCCACAGGACATGAGATTGACTTTAAAAATACCAGAACTATCACCAAAACTGAACACTTCAACAACAGAATAATCAGAGAAGCCATAGAGATAGAAAAACACCCACACAGCATGAATAAATGAGATGATACCTCCTGCCTACCAACCATTTGGAAACCCGCCCTTATGAACAAACGAGTACCTAACATGAAGAATGACACCAGACCCACACCCACGAGGGCTACACAAGATGCTACCACCACACTTCCATGTAGAAAGCAGACTCACACCCACACAGATGATGAGACACAACCACGGACCAGAAGCCGTACTGCAGCTGCATCACAACCCGCTTCAAACCCCTCCAACCCATACATGAAGTGAACTAACACCCACCATGAAGATGCAGCACGACCACGAACGCGAAGCCAAACAACAGGATCACAGCTCACCAGCTCAAATCCCGTGGCAACTAAGACTAACCTGAGCACAACCAAGCCCCCACCTGAACAGAACACACCCCCAGCCAATCAGAACACAGCCACCCCCAACCAATCAGAACACAGCCAAACCCCCAACCAATGAGAACACACCCCCAGCCAATCAGAACACAGCCAAGCCCCCACCCAATCAAGTCACACCCCCACTAGCAGTTAAAAGGAAGAAGCAGCTGCAAGCTCACATTACTCTGAGAAGCACAAAGCCAAAGACACAAGCCTGAAGATGACAAATGAGATTTCGTTGAAACATCGCCAAGACACTTGCAATTTTACGTGGGAGAAAACCCAAATAACTAAAGATCCATATAGATAGATAGATAGATAGATATACATATAAATAAAAATAAAAATAAAAATTATATATATATATATATATGTATGTATGTATGTATGTATGTAGGTAGGTAGGTAGGTAGGTCGGTCGGTCGGTCGGTCGGTCTAGGTGTGTTCCGGTCTTTTCCCGTGTAAGATTAAGAGTATCTTGGTGAAGTTTCGGCGAGCATTTGTCTGAAATGGTATAGCAGGGGGACTAGAAGACCTCCAAGGTCCCTTCCAACTCTGTTATTCTGTAGCAATACCCTAATCCTTGAAATGGAGTTACCAAAATGCAATAATCATTTTCCCGAATCATACAATGCCTCAAGCAAATAAAAAGGGAAAGGAAGGCAGTTAAAAATTTAGAAACTTGTTGATCCTGTACAGCTGATCATCATCTAACTGTTTAAATCAGAATAGAGCTGGAAGGAGCCTTGGAGGTCTTCTGGTGCATCCCCACCTCCATCCCCCATGCTCAAGCAGGAGATCCTATACCATTTCAGGCAAATGGCATTTCTTCTTTAAAACCTCCAGTGTTGGAGAATTCACAACTTCCGGAGGCAAGTCGTTCCACTGGTTAATTGTTCTAACTGTCAGGAAATTTCTCCTTAGTTCTAAGTTGCTTCTCTCCTCGATTAGTTTCCATCCATTGCTTCTTGTCCTACCCTCAGGTGCTTTGGAGAGTAGCTTGACTCCAGTGGTGAGATGCGAACAATTTAACAACCGGTTCTCTGCCCTAATGACCAGTTGGATGGACGTGGCTGGGTAGGCATGGCCAACTCGACAACACTCACATCGAGGGGCAGCTCGCCTCACCCCACTTGCCCGGCCTCGTGAGTTCTTCTGGACTTTTGTCTATTAATTTGTCTACTGCTACAGTGTCCGGTTGATTATCTAATGCTCGCCTGTCCTTCTGGATCTGGAACACCCACAGATTGTTAGCTCTACTATTCTCTATGATCTTCTGTGGAAACTCCTTGATGGCTGGCTGGGGAATTCTGGGAGTTAAAGTCCATACATTTCAGCTGAGAGAGACAGATTTACCCCTTGGGTTCTATCTAGTATTGTAGATCCCTGCTTCTATGGATCCGGTGCTTAGTGCTGTTCTTGTGCTGTTATGATCAGTGATCAGTGCTGCCTTTTACACACACACACACACACACACACACCAAACCAGAGGTCTGCATCCTTAAACACTTAAAGACAAGAGCCATTAAGATCCCACAGAAAATAAACAGCTTGACCCCTTCTTTTTTGTGGCAACCCCTGAGATATTGGAACACCGCTATCATGTCACCCCTAGTCTTTCTTTTCTCTAGATTAGCCCTACCCGTTTCTGGCAACTGTTCTTCCTATGATGACACTCACTTTTCTTAGCTATCGACGGAATAAATTATGCCCCGGGGCTTCCGAGACCGTTCAATTTTCCTTGCCTATTACAATGTCTTGTGTAATCTCCATCTTCAGCCTTAATCACTAGTGATACTTATTATCTTGTTAGAGCTTTCACTTGAGGTGGACTTAACAAATTGGCTTCCATGACATTTTGTGCAGCAAGTAATCAGAAAGCCATTGTTCCATTGAGAAGGCCGAGACTTTAGCTGAACAAAAGAACGTCACCAGACACATTTAGAAAGAGCTAAGGGTTTCTCTCTAGCGTGCAGCAGAAGAAAATGGTGATACGTTGGAGGAATGTGAGAGGAAGAGTTAAATATCGCAGATAGTCCTCGACTTACAACCAGGGGTGGGATTCAAAAATCCCAACAACCGGTTCTCTGCCTGGTTGCTGGGTGGGTGTGGCCATGGTAGGCTTTGCCTACTGGAACTTCCAGGAGGGCTGTTTTTCGCCTTTCCCAGAGTCCGGAGGCTTCCCTCGGGCCTCTGGGAAGGTGAAAATAGCCTCCACTGAGCTCCGGAGGGCCTCAGCAAGCCGGAAACAGGCCCGTTTCTGGACTTCCAGAACATCTGGGAGGGCCGTTATTTGCCCCCCCAGAGCCTCCGCGTGGACCCTGCCCTTACCTGCATCCAAAATGGGCTGTGTGGAGAGTCCTGGGAGGGATGGAATGGGGTGGGTGGGGCCAGCTGGTCGGTTCAATTACAGTTCAGCAAAGCAGATGTAAATTTAACATCCAGTTTGCCTGAACCAGCCCGAACTGGCTGAATTCCACCCCTGCTTACAACCATTTGTTTAGTGATCGAGGTTACAAGGTGGGGGGGAAGCAACTTATGACACCTACATTTTTCACACCTACAACATTCAAATTTTGATCATGTGCTCGTGGGGATGCTGCAGTGGTTGTAAGTGTGAAAAAAACCAATTCATATTTATGGCAGCTGATTCATATTTATGACGGTTGCAATGTCCCAGGGTCATGGTATCACCTTTTGCAACTTTTGGACAATGGGGAAGCCAAGTTCACTTTACAATCGTGTTACTAAATCAATACATACTGTGATTCACTTAAGAACTGTGGCAGGAGAGGTCTTAAAATGGGACAAAACTCACTTGACGGCTGTCTAGCTTAGCAGCAGAAATGGCTCCATTGTGGTCGTACGTTGGGGACTAGCTTTATTCAGGGACATGGCCGGTTTTGTAAAAGAAATATTTTTCCTTCTGGCCACACCAGATCTGTTTTAATTAAGTTTTCAGTATCTTAATCTCCTGATTAAATCAGGTATTGAAACAGGTGGTGTTTTTGCCAAGCCAGCTTGCCTGACTCCTTAACCCTGATTGTCTTGTTTTGTTTTTACTTGATAGGCAGGAAAGTTTCTCATTCTATCTGATTGAAGAGAGAGAATCATTCATTTCCACATCAGCTGAAGGGAGATATAGGAACACTCTAGTGCACTCTGGAAAATATTGAGGCTCACCACATTTCTCCAGTGCTAAAAGGCTGGGCGGCTGAGTCTGCAGGCTGCTGTTGTATTTCTCGGGAGAATTTTTAGAGTTTAATCTATTTAGCGTATGGGATATCATATGTGGGCTTGCAATATAGATTAAGAATTCACCTAGATTTTAAAAAAATGCAATAAAATATGAATGCTAAGAAGATCTATATTTAGATACATACCCATGGCTTGGCCATCTAACCCTTGAAGTGCAGTATCATTTATCTGAAAACAATCAGACACTGGACTGGTATATGCCCTCAGTTCACAACCGGTCATGATGTGATCTACAGTTTGATGTAGGTGTCTGCAGTCATACTGAAGGAAGGCAAGGGAGGAGGAAGAGGGGGAAAAAGAGGTAGAGAAGCAGGAGAAGAAGTAGGAGAAGAAGAAGGAGAAAAGAAGAAAAAGCAAGAGGAGGAGGAAGAGGAAACGGAGAAGAATGAGGAGGAGGAAGGGAAGAAGAAGAAGAAGAAGAAGAAGAAGAAGAAGAAGAAGAAGAAGAAGAAGAAGAAGAAGAAGAAGAAGAAGAAGAAGAAGAAGAAGAAGAAGAAGAAGAAGAAGAAGAAGAAGAAGAAGAAGAAGAAGAAGAAGAAGAAGAAGAAGAAGAAGAAGAAGAAGAAGAAGAAGAAGAAGAAGAAGAAGAAGAGGAGCAGGAGGAGGAGGAGGAGGAGGAGGAGGAGGAGGAGGAAAGGGAAAGGGGAAGAGGAAGAAGAAGGAGATGGTGGTGATGGAAGAGGAGGAGGAGGAGGAGGAGGAGGAGGAGGAGGAGGAAGAGAAAGAGGAAGAGGAAGAGGAAGAGGAGAAGGAGGAAGAGGAGGTGGAGGTGGTGGTGGTTGATGAGGAGGAAGAGCGGGAGCAAAAGGAAGAGGAGGAAAAGGAGGAGAAAGAAGAAGAGGAGGAAAAGGAGAAGGAGAAGCAGCAGAAGAAGGAATATAAATATTCCTGTCTGCAAGGAATGTGCATCCTTCCATTCCCCACTATCCTGTCACAGCTTCTTCAGCTGCAAAATGTCTTCAAAGAAAAAACAAGAAAGTCCAATTGCCTCCTGAAAAAGCACGTTTGGGACAATCATGGCCTGGATGACTGAGAATCTCTACAGATAAGAAGAAAGAAGAAGGGAGGAGGAGGAGGGGATGGTGGTGGTGGAGGAGGAGGAGGAGGAGAGGAAGGAAGAGGAAGAGGAGGAGGAAGGAGGAAGAAGAAGAAGGAGGAGGGGGAGGGGGAAGGGAAAGGGGAAGAGGAAGAGGAGGAAGAAGGAGATGGTGGTGGTGGAAGAGGAGGAGAAGGAGGAGGAGGAGGAGGAGGAGGGGGAGGAGGAGGAGGAAGAGGAAGACAGACAGACTGTGATATGGATACAATGGTGGATATCCAGAAATGTCATCTGATCTAGGGAAAAACAGCAGCTGTGACTACACTGAGAAAGAGGTGACTGGTTTCTGTTTTGCCATATTGCTCACCACAGAAGGCTACCAGTAATGGATAAGCTTCCACCACCATAAAGAAGTAGGACAAATCCTAATAACCCTTCTGCAGTGAATATCTCCCTTCTCTATGTATATCCATTCTGTCCTCCCTATGTATCTCTTCCGAAGTAAGTATTTTCAACATGTTGAAGCATAACCAGCCAATGTTCTTTCCCAGGACCCCATTTTCCCATGATGCCTTGTTCCAACCAGAAACTCTATCAGAAGGCAATTAAAGATGCTAAGCTTGGGATAAAGGAATCCCAACGAGTCAAGGATGAAGACAATTGTATTACTGTGGCAGTTAATATAACATCTTGGGCTATGTTCCAATGTATGCTAGAAAGTTAACTTTATCTTAGATGTTGCTTAGCAACATTGTCCTATTCCCAAATTATATGCCGCATAGGTTGTGCAATAACACTTGGAACATAATATTCCAGATCTACGTATTTTGTGAACACTGAACTGAAGCTGATTTCTATCTCCTGGGTGATTGTGACTATTTACTAATGTTTATAAAGTTTGTTTACCCCAAGATCAATATAAGTGGAAATGTGGTTATGTTTACTCCCTCCGACACCAATTTTTGGGTTCTTAGAATAACCCCAGAGTGGTTGGGTTGGCCTGCAGATGTACAGTATATGCCACTAGTTAATGCCTAAGTCCCCTTTTGGTTTTTTGGAAGGGAAGTTTAAACATGCTTTGACAAATATGTGTGAAAACAATATCCCTATCCTGTCCTTTCATGTTACGAGAACACTGGCCATATACTTTGTACTCACGGGGAGAGAGAGAGGGAGGGAGGGGGAGAGGGAGAGAGAGAGGGGGGGGAGGGGGGGAGGGAGAGAGTTTAAGCCCAGGACTGCAAAAAATGTGTCATCCCTCTGCTACATCATGGATGAAAACTAAGAGAGAGAAAGGGAGTGGGGAGAGAGAGAGAGAGAGAGAGACAGACAGAGAGACAGAGACAGAGACAGAGAGAGAAGGGGAGAGAGAAAATTTTCTTGTATTTTTCATTTCCAGTGTAGCTCAGGAGGTGCTGTGCCTTGTTTTCACTCAGAAATTAAGCAGACGAGGATGTTTAATGCATGAACCTCCCAAGGTATAACAGGCCTATTGAAAGACTGAAAAGTAATAATGAAGAAAAAGATAAATGAAAACCCACCAAAGGAAATGACAAATTGCTTCGACATTGTTGCCAAGAAAACTGCTTCGGTAGAATCATGAAATTAGGAGCTGAGCTTTATTCCAAGAAGGTTTCTCTGTGTTCCCCAAACTCACAAAATATTTGAGAAGCACAAATAGAAGGAAGAATATATGTGTAGATAGATAAGTGATATCTGTCAGCACAATTATATTAAAATATGTCTTGAGGAATGCTGTGTGGAAAACCCCATCTCATAGTTGTTTCTTATAATCTTTTTTTCCGTACAGTCCTATGGTTTCCTGTTTGATCTCATCCAAACTTTAATCCAGTCTGATCTGTCTTAGTTTGGGCAGGCCATTCAAAGATTAGGGGTTGACATATTCTATGCTTGATGTGAATATTCCTGAGATTATGTTCCTGAGACCTAAACTATGATTAGTGAAGCAGTTTTATGATTATCATTGGTTAGAGCTCTGTATCTCAATCTTGGCAACTTTAAGATGTACGGACTTCATAAGAGCCATAATAATTATCCTTTCTCCGATAATTCTGGATTATCCTGGAATATAGAATAACAGTGTTGAAACGGATCTTAGAAGTCTTCAAGTCCAACCCTCTATTTAGGCAGGAAACCCTGTACCTAACTAGAAAATAAGGCCTAACTCAGTGGCGCGATTCAACCGGTGTAACAACCAGTTCAGTAAGTGCATGCTTTGCATTTAGAAAAGACAATTTTTAGCTGTAATACTGCATCCCCGGTGAATAAAACAGCTGATGCACAGCAAACAGCTCTACCCCATGAATCAGCTGTGCTCAAAAGCAAGGAAATAAAGCACAGGAAAAGGGCAGGGGTGGGTGGATGAGGCCAAATGATCATAGAACTACCGGTTCATGCAAACCGATCTGAACCGGTAGAATCCCACACCCTGGCCTAACTGGAAAATAAGCCCTAATGCATCTTTTGGAGCAAAACTTAATATATAAGACCCAGGCTTATTTTTGGGAAAATACGTTAAGCAGGTATAAGAACACACTTCATGTGTGAAAACATCTCAAACTTTCACTCTTTCTTTCAAGGGAAAGGTTGGACATTATATTCTATTTCTGTAAACTGAGCAAGAGTTGGTAGGGAGGAGGAAAGGAGAACTGTTTTTGTATGGTAATTTTGTTTTTCAATTTTTTTTTCCAATGCAATGGAATATTGGCAGGAAATAATATAGTGATGCTTGAAACTGTCTGCAATCTGTCAAGAGGAATCACTCTTGGAAAACTGAACAGAAGGGACCCAAAGCTGTTATAGAAGAAGAAGTTGATGAAAGGAAAGCTCAGGTTTGAAAATGAACTGGATATTAATAGCAATACCAATAGCACTTAGACTTATATAGCACTATGGTGTTTTACAGGCCTCTCTAAGGAGTTTATAGAGTCCACATATTGCCCCCAACAATCTGGGTGCTCCGTTTACCAACCTCAGAAGGATGGAAGGCTGAGTCAACCTCGAGTCAGCCAGGATTAAACTCCTGGAGGTAGTTGAGCAGAGATAGCCTGCAACATTGCATTCCATACTGTGCCAACCACAGCTCTTAAAAAAAGAAAAGAAAAAAAAAGAAGCACTAATAGTAGGTCAGGTCTGAACTGTGGAGTCTTCAGTGCTCTTTGAGCTTAGTTGTTTTCCTACAGACATTTCATTACCCAACTAGGCAACATCATCAGTGCTACTACCTTTCCTAAATGGGTAATGAAATCTCTGCAAGAAAACAATGAAGCTCAGAGAGCACCAAGAACCTCGCAGAATTTTATATTCCCAAAGGTTACCCCCACGAAAAAAAAAAAAAAATTCAGCCTAAATTCTCCCACTCCAACTATTCCCATGAGGAAGGCAGATGGGCAGTGGCTTGGAATGCTACCAAGCAGTCTAATCTAAGCACTCTCTTCTTTTCCTGGTGATGTGACCCGGAAGAGAATATCTGCAGTCTACCTGTACTCCCAGGACTCATAGACCAATAAACACAGAGAAGTGCCAGACAGGAGGAGCCAGAAACGCAACTAGACGCAACTCAGTAAGAAAATACAATTTGCTGGTAAAGGGAGTGAGAAGGATTCCAAAGGTCTTGCTCTGCGTGTTTTCACTACGTTGACATGTTTTCCATGTCAAAGGATGATGGGGCCAACGATGTTGCAATAGCATTCAGGCAGGGCTGCCCCCTGTGGCCTTTGGCTAGGCGGATTTACCCTGGACAATGTGCTTCCACCTGTGAGAAACCTTAGATCCCCAATTTAAGATGTAGCTCATAAAAAGGATCAGATTCACAGAGTTGGAAGGGACCTTGTAGGTGATCTAGTCCAAACCTCCTCTCAAGCAGGAGACCCTACACCATTTCTGACAAATGGCAGTCCAATCTCTTCTTGAAAGCCTCCAGTGATGAAGCTTCCACAACTTCCAAAGGCAACTTCTGTTCCATTGGTTGATTGTTCTCACTGTCAGAAAGTTTCTCCTTATTTCCAGGTTAAATCTCTCCTTGATCAGTTTCCATCCATTATTCCTTGTCTGGCCTACAGGTGCCTTAGCTTGACCCCTTCCTCTCTGTGGCAGCCCCTCAAATATTGGAAGGCCGCAATCATGTCTCCCCTGGTCCTTCTCTTCACTAGACTAGCCACACCCATACGTGCATAAGCGCACCAGCATGCCTTCCGTCCCTGTCCTATTGTTTCTTTTATTTTTCTTATATGTATCCATTTCATGTATTCATAACTATGTTTATACTTATACCTATTATCTTGTAAGCAATTGACAAATCAAATAAATCAAATCAAACCAGTTCCTACAACTGTTCTTCATATGTTTTAGCCTCCAGTCCTCTAATCATCTTATGGGAGACTATAGATTTATGATCAGCGTATAGGATTGTATAATTACTCCATGATTATAGATTATGTTTGCTAAAGTGAACCAAGAAAAATCTCAGAAATTTTGCTTATTCATAAAGGGAATGTTCAGAATCATCCAGAAAGACCCCAAAACAATAAAGCAAAAGTCACTTTCAGCTCAACACTGTGTGTAGCTTCTCCAATTAATATTGGCCATTGTATTTATGGCATATCATTTCCATTTCTTTAATGGAACCAAGAATGAATGTAGGGAACGAGAAAAGAATAGGCAGTGGCTTTTTAAAAAAAAGTTCCATAAAATATACACATAATTTAGGCATCGGGCTCCGCTGTTATTCAACCTCTGTGTGCAGCGACTTTACAGATTCATCAAAGGGATATAGAGCTGAACAGTGGGCAATCTAATGATTATCTGTTATCTGCAGTTTTCCCAAGGGAAATCTCATCTCTTGTCTGCTCTGGAGTGAGACCAGAACATCAGAGGATCTGCAGAATTATGCCAATGTGGTTTTAAGCTTCAAAAGCAGGGGGGGGGAAAGGAATTAATTAGTGGTTAAAAACTCTCAAGCAGCAGTGCTATTATGAATCGGGGCACCAAAATCCCAGTAACATGGAAACATCCAGCTCATTTTGGTACCACCACCCCTCGCCCCGATGTCCTTTGGGTCAGCATCTAAAATTTTCACTGATGTAATCTGACTCTCCAATGCAATCCTAAACTGCATGAACAGAAGGATACAATAAAGATCAAGTGAGGTACTAATACCACTCTATAGACCTTTAGTAAGACCACACCTAGAATACTGCATCCAGTTTTGGTAACCACACTATAGAAAAGATGTTGAGACTCTAGAAAGAGTACAGAGAAGAGCAACCAGGATGATTAGGGGACTGGAGATTATGAAGAAAGGTTGCTGGAACTGGGCATGGCTAGTCTAGTGAAGAGAAGGACCAGGGGAGACATGATAGCAGTGTTCCAATATTTGAGGGCCTGCCACGGAGAAGAAGGAGCCAAACTATTTTCCAACGCATCTGAAGGCCAGACAAGGAATAATGGATGGAAACTAATCAAGGAGAGATTTAATTAGAAATAAGGAGAAATTTTCTGACAATGAGAACAATCAACCAACGGAACAGAAGTTGCTTTCAGAAGTTGTGGCAGCTTCATCACTGGAGGCTTTCAAGAAAAGACTGGACTGTCATCTATCAGACATGCTGTAGGGTCTCCTGCTTGGGTGGGGGGTTGGACTAGATGACTTACAAGGTCCCTTCCAACTCTGTTAATCTGCAATCTGTAAGATAGTTACAGAATCAATTCCTTGTGTTTTTTGACAAGTCAAATCTTAAAAATGAATTTCATTCCTTTAATTGCCCATTCGGGCAATTTTCGTCTATCAGTACATTGTGTTTCCCTTGCTTTCTCTTTCCTCTTCAGATAACAGATAATCTCAAATATTTCTTTCTCAAATATTATTCCCTGCTTTATTTGAGATACACTGATGATATTGTCATCATCTGGAGCCATGGAGATGAAACTTCCAGCAAATTCCATTATGAATAACAGAACAGCAGAGGTGGAAGGGACCTTGGAGGTCCTCTAGTCCAACCTCCCCTGCTCATGATAAAACTATTCAATGGATGCATAAGCACCATGCTGTAAAAAAAAACCTTCATCATGTATCATGCATACCTGCTCCTGACTCCCATACAAAACCCATTACCAAATTTGTCATGTAGACACAGACTATTTGCTACTGCTGCAGCATTTATTTTAATTCACCCGACAGAGATGCCCAACTGATAGAATTAAATCAGGCATTCAGGACACAGAACTATCCACACAAAAAGATCAATAGATAAATAAATAGGGTCAGATTGATTCGGGGGAGGAGCCATTAAAAGACAGCTCACAAAAGATTCTGGTTGTCCCCACTCACACACACTTGATTAATAACCTTCTGTATAACGCAATGATGCTGCACTTTTGCAAGTATTGAGTGACAGGTCCATCCGTGCATACAGACAACTTAGCCAACCTAAAACAGATTCTCACAGGCAATGGGAAATTACAGGGCAATGATGCTAACAGGCCCTGTAACAAACCTGGCTGTCTGCTTTGCTCCCACGTTTACATCAATAGCACCATCGTGGCCCCTCTTCTTCAGACACAAGACTGGAGGCCCTTCCATATATTCTTCTCGTAATGAGATGCCAAGACCTTCCAGAAATGCCCCCCTGAATCCTGATGAGCCAATTCTTGTGCCAAAGAATGAAGGGAGACAACTTTGACAGCAGGGCACAAAACAAGGACAAAGGAATGTCAAAGGAAACTCCAACGCACATTCCAACGTTTTGGAAAAATGAGATTTTAACTCCATCACTGAAGGAGTTGTTGAACTCACATTATACATTAAAAAATGTTAGGTTATCTCAGAAGATGAGGGACCTTGGTGCTCTCTGAGCTTGGTTGTTTACTTGCAGCCATTTCATTATCTAAACATCATCAGAGCTAATAGGGAGTGAGAGCAAAGCCACTCCCTGCTAGCACTGATGAAGTTACCTAGTTTGGTAATGAAATGTCTGCAAGAAAACAACCAAGCTCAGAGAGCACCAAGAACCCCTCACTTCGACTCTAAACATTTCCCTTTATTGATATCTCTCAACGCAGTGTTTTTAAAAACATATTATGATTGATAAGGTACCTGTGATATATAACCTGCAGTTGTTTACCCAACATATATCCTCTTCTCTCCTTCTTCACCCATCACCCCGAAATAGTGTAAATCACACATCAACCCAGCCACGCAACGCCTCCCATAAGATATAGGGTGCAATTTGGAAGAGCTTCTGCCTTTTAATAAAATGCGTTAGTCAGAAAATAGTCAGAATAACAGAGTTGAAAGTGACCTTGGAGGTCTTCTAATCCAACTCCTTTTGATTCTTCAGTTGGAGGAAAGTCGGGTCAATGTCAGGTTTGTTCTTTTAAAAAAGAGCGAAGTCCATCTTCCAAGACTATTTATTTTATTTAGGAAAGCATCAAATTGGCAAAGTCCATGGTAATTCCGGATATGACACAACCCGGAATTACCCCACAATATTAGAAGTTAGAAACCATCCCCCAAAGTCACATTCTCCAATAGAAATAATCCAACGTTGCTTGATGTCATAAATCTCCGCCTCAAGGGGCCTGAAACATGGTCAGCTCATTTTCCCACGGGAAGAAGAATCACCTAGCCTAAACAACTCTCCTATCTCCACTCCTCCCCTCTTAGGAATGTGGCAAGCCCGAAACCTTTCCCCCCCCCCCCACGACTGTCAAAGAGAAAGTAAGAAAAAGAATATATACCAAGTTTAACTAAAATGGCTACACATATGTCAATTTGGGGCTTGACAGTTATAATATAGGAAATACAGCTCTTAGAGAATTATTGTGTTGAATTTATATTTACTGACAAAGAAATAAAAGGGGGCTAGTATAGACCTACTTCAAGCTATTTCTCTTTCATCAGCTAGGCATACCCTTCTGGGATTCAAACCTGGGCTACTTACATATTAGGTAGATGTATTAACCTCTAAGCCATGGGCTCTCTTCCTTTCGTTGGCTAGATTAAGTGTTTTTTCTGGTGAGACCAGTCTATCAGGGCAACCTGGTCTACCCAAATATGAGATGGACAGAGCATACAGCTTCCACTTATTTTGTGTTGAATATAAATTCCACACAATTTAGAAAGTGACTGCCTGCTAAGGCTCCTGTTATGGCCTGCCAGTGGCCAGTGAAGCTGGCAGCAGATCTGGACAATGGGGAGGAACATGGGCCAGTCCTGGAGTCTGGGGAAGGCTCTGATGAGTGCTCTGTGTCGGAGGCAGAGATGGGGCCAGGGTCGTCTGACAGTTATCAGCTGCCTTCAGAGTTGGACATCAGTGGGGCAGAAGAACAGCTGGAGCCTGTTCCCAGGGTATGCATGCACAGAGCTGCCAGAAGAAGGGAGCAGCTAAGGAACTTGGGCTTGGGAGTAAAGCCACAGGCAGCCCCTCCCATAGAGAATAAAAGAGGAGCGAAAGGGGAGTGAGGTTTTGCAGGAGACAACTAGTTCATTTGGGTGAAGATCTGTTCCTGCATTCTTGCCAAGTATTTTTTGCTACGGCCTCTGAAAGATATCAGCCTGGCAACTCTCCAAGCCTGATAAAGATCTGTCATTGTGAAATACCTGTATCTTGAAAGACTGTTGGCCGGAACGTTGTTGGAGAGGAATTCACTGTAAACTAAATAAAAGGGGTTTATCAGGATGAGGAATTAATTGGCTTTGTGCTGTTGGGGAAGCCTAGGTCAGAACAGGGGCTGAAAAGCAAAAGCGGAAACTGTATGCTCCGTCCCATATTTGAGTAGACCAGTTTGACCTGATAGACTGGCCTCACTGGAAAAAAACACTCTCCCACACAATCCAAAATGTACCCATGACCAATTGCATCCTCTCTTTCCTTCTGTTTGTGAGAAATAGGAGAAAATCCCTGCAGTGGGAAAGGATAAACAGCTGCAGTTGGCTCAAAACGCAACCGGTATTAACAAAGCGGAGGTGTCTTCCATGCATACCAAATTGAGAGATACCTTTTGCAGGTTCTTTATATTCATGCACAGGTGAGCATCCCTTTTTGCAGGTGTTTGGGGCCATTATGTTGTTATTTCAGGAACACATGTAGCACTTCAATCAATCTGACTATAAGCAGCTGACAGCAAAATAACCTCTGTGCCAAATGCATATCAAAATTAAAACAAATATCATCCATCCCATAACATTTTGCTCTGATTAATACTTCTCACTGCTAATACAATTATTAAAGATTCTTCCCATGTCTCCTGGTATTTGAAGGACTCTCAGAATAATAGAAGAACAGAGTTGGTTGGGACCTTGGAGGTCTTCTAGTCCAGCCTCCTGCTCGGGCAGGAAACCCTATACCATTTCAGACAAATCGTTGTCCAATCTCTTCTTTAAAACTTCCAGTGTTGGAGCATCCACAACCTCTGGAGGCAAGTTGTTCCACTGATTAATTGTTCTAACTGTCAGGAAATTTCTCCTTAGTTCTAAGTTGCTTCTCTCCCTGATTAGTTTCCATCCACTGCTTCTTGTCCTGCCCTCAGGTGCTTTGCAGAATAGCTTGACTCCCTCTTCTTTGTGGCAGCCCCTGAGATATTGGAACACTGCTATCATGTCACCCCTAGCCCTTCTTTTCATTAAAATAGACATACCCAATTCCAGCAGAAAAAAGATTGAAGATGGCCAGGTTGAGTCCAAGGGTAGGATCAAAAACATCATCAGTTTGGAGTCTCTATGTTCCCAAAAGAGGCCTAAGCCCAGCCTTTCTTGAAGTCTGTTGACTCTTATCGGGCACCAATTCCCCTTGAATGTTAGTAGTCCAGATTCTTGTGTATAAAAGGTAAAGGTAAAGATTCCCTTCACACATATGTGCTAATCATTTCCGGCTCTAGGGGGCAGAGCTCATCTCCATTACAAAGCTGAAGAGGCAGCGCTGTCCAAAGACGTCTCCATGGTCATGTGGCCGACATGACTAAATGCCAAAGGCGCACGGAAGGCTGTTACCTTCCCACCAAAGGGGTCCCTATTTTTCTACTTGTATTTTGACATGCTTTTGAACTGCTAGGTTGGCAGAAGCTGGGAGAAGCAACGGGAGCTCACTCCGTTATGTGGCACCAGGGATTCGAACCGCTGAACTGCTGACTGTGATGATTCAGAGTATACCAGAAATATAACAAAATCCAAAACGTAACTAAAAGTCCTTTAATGCCTTCAACTTGGCTTCACTGTTTAATTGTTCACAGTGGAGCAGTAAGCTATTTTCAAAATAACATTTCAAAGGCAAGAAACACAGTTCACATTCAAAGAGCCCTTAACAAAGCAAAAACCAAAACCAAACTGCATTGAATAAAGTTCCTCGACAGACCAAGAGAGATAATTGCCAACTGCAGGAAGATAACCAGGAAGAGTCCATTGGAAGAACGCCAACCAAGATAAACCTTTAGAAATCAAACAATAAATTGTCTCCAGCGTCTGTTAGCACACAGGTCCACACTCTTATGCAAATCTCCCACCTGCAACCCATGAAGAGGATCATGGCCCTCTTCTCCCAAGTAGACCACATCTTGCCCTTATCCTCTCCTCCCTGCGTGCCCTAGGATGGATAGGGGATGGGGCCTGGGTCCTCCTCGGACTGCTCAGCCGGCCTCTGCCCTTCCCCAGCCTCCTCCACCACCTCTGTAGCCACACTTCCACTCCCTGTTGGTGTTCTTCCTCTTCCTCAGTCTCCACCAGGAGCATGACACTGACCTTTCCGATCGACAAGCTCCGCGTCTTAGCCACTGAGCCACCGCGTCCCTTTTATACCGCGTCTTGTGTATAGGTAGCATGAAATAAACTCGTAGCACTTTTGCATTCTATCCTGGCTCCTGACTTCTTGCACCTGACAGAAGTTGACTTATTCTCCGAAGCCCTTGAGGGCAGGACAAGAAACAACGTCTGGAAACTTGTTAAAGCGAGATCCCATCTGGAATAAAGGACAAATGTCTTAACACTGGGAACAAATTACTCAGTGGAACAACTTTGCCTCCCAGAGTTGTACATGCTCCATCACCGGAGTTTTCGAGAAAATATTGGACATCCATTTATCTTGGATGCTATAAGGTCTCCTGCTTTGAGCAACGGGTTGGACTAGAAGATCTCCCAGGTCCTGAGTAAAAAAAAAAAAAGTATGACAGATCTACACATCACAATCCCTGTCCTCAAAGGATAGGAAATCTCAAAAAGGAGGAAATAGCCGAATTATACCATTCAGGTTTTTAACATTAAGTTGATGATAGTATTCAGTGTTTATTGATTGCCAGTTGCCTTGGAGGCCCCAACTGAATAGAAAGGCTGAATACCAATCAAACAAATACCTAAAATATATTTGACTATTCTTTGTAGAAACCACAGAAATTAAGAAGACAGCCTATAAATTGCCTAAATGTGTCTTTTTACATTCCAGCCAGTGGGAAGCCAAGAGACATTCCTAACAGAGTAGCAAAATACAGGAATTTCGTTTGGTACAGAAGTAAGTCTAAATCTCTTTTGATCTAAATGATGTCAGACAATCCTTGGTGCATCTAGAAATCTTTCCAGTGATAGAGAATTTTGCATATGCTCTTTAAATCCGTAAGCTTTTCTCCTCTCGTTATCTGCCATGCACCAAAGCCACTTTCCACAAATTTGGATGAATCGAAAGCACCCGTGTGACTTATTCCCCACAAGGTTTCTCTCTTTCATTAATCTTGCTTTCAATTTTTTTATATATATACCTCAGTCTAATCCAGGGGTGGGTTTCTACTGGTTCTGTCCGTCTCTGTAGAAATGGTAGCTCTGAAGAGGAGCAAACATAGAATATGCTGGTGTTTTTCCCACCTGCCCACCCGGGCTCTTACCTGATCTTTATTTCCTGATTTTTCAGCTTCAGCTGCCGAACAAGGCACAGCTGCAGTTAAAAAAACAAGAAAAGAGGGCTGTTTCAAAGGCTGCTTCTCAGCATGTGCTAATGACGATTTACAGGTGCTTGGCTCACAGCAGGCAGGGAAGCTCCTAAATCCCGAACCCTGTCGTATCCCACCCCTGGTCTAATCAGTCACAAAAAGTCAGATCTGAAGTTTTTTACTTCCAGATTGTATACATCTGTGGAGATTCTCAGTCATCCAAGTCATGGTTCTCCCAAAAGTGCTTCTTCAAGAGTGTTTTTCTTTGAAGATGTTTTGCTTCTCATCCAAGAAGCTTCTTCAGCTCTGATCGGATGGTGGAGAATGGAAGGATTTAGGTTACTTGCAGACAGATGGTCATTTGCATCCTTTTAAAGAGTCGTTCAGGCCACTTGGAGGTTTATCTGCGTCCTCAGAGTCACCTGAGTATTGTAAAGAATTCTTGAAATGAAACAGAGCTTCCTCAAGTGCTGTTTCTATATTCTTGTATAATCTGCCTCCTCTCTAATCACCATGTCCTGTATCGTTGTTATATAATCCCAGCTGTGAACAGGGCCTCAACTTCTTTTAATACCGCCTTAGGTATGAAACAGAGCTGGTATTCAGCAGGTTCTGACCAGTTCTGGAGAACCAGTAGCGGACATTTTGAGTAGTTCGGAGAACTGGCAAATACCACCTCCGACTGGTTCTGCCCCCATCTATTCTCTGCCTCCTGAGTCCCAGCTGATTTGCTAGGTCTTCTTTGGTTGCCCTGCAGAGGAGAACAGAGCTGGAAAGCAGGTTAGTGGGGTGGGGAGGGAATGGAGATTTTACAGTGTCCTTCCCCTGGAATGGGGCGGGAATGGAGATTTTATAGTATCCTTCCCCTGCCACACCCACCAAGCCACGCCACCAAGCCACGCCCACAGAACTGATAGTAAACATTTTTGAATCTCACCACTGGTATGAAAGCTGGCTGTGGTTAACCTTGGGCCAGTCAGTTTCTCTCACTCCTAGAAGGAGGCAATGGCAAAGCACTTCTGAAAAACTTTGCCAGGAAAACTGGAGGTTGTGGCCAGAGAATCTAGAGAATGATTGAACAGGAAAAAAATATATGGGTTTTGGAATAGGTAAATCACCCCATGTTCTCAGATGTTTTAAAAAATCTTTTAGTTTGCATGTTTTTATATAATTCACGCATTATTTAATGTATATATTGTATTATGACTGATTATAAATAAATCAATAATAGCTTTATAATTTAATTTTATTTATTTTTTTAAAAATGGGATTCTGGGCCCCTGCAAAGCAAACCATCAACTCTTCACATTCTTTCTATTTGCAATTATTCTCCTAGGCCTCACATTTTTCTATCAAAATCAAAATTACGGTTGGAACTTTTCTGGGTCAGGTTGCTAAGGATTGTTTGAAGACTCTGAAAAGCCCAGAGGCAAAATGATCTTTTGAGCACTTGACTCAGTCCATCTCCCTCCTTGTTGCTTCCTACATCAATAGCATTTTCCCTCTCTTTGTTTTCTCTCTCTCTCTCTCTCTCTCTCTCTCTCTTTCTCTTTTTGTCCACAGAAATCAGTAACCTAGAAAGTGGGAAACTTATAATACCAAATGAATTCTTGCCCCTATTTATTTTATTTGTTTATTTCTATCCCGCCTTTATTATTTTCACAAATAACTCGAGGTGGTAAACATATCCATGCTGTATTTATCTCACACAAAAACAACACTATCAGGTGGATTGGATTGAGGGAGAGTAACTGGTCTAAAATCAACCAGCTGGTTTCATGCCTAAGGCTGTGACTAGAACTCACAGTCTCCTGGTGATTGGCCCAAAGTCAGCAGTCAGCTTTCATGCCTAAGGTGGGACTAGAACTCACAGTCTCCTGGTGATTGGCCCAAAGTCAGCAGTCAGCTTTCATGCCTAAGGTGGGACTAGAACTCACAGTCTCCTGTTTCTTAGCCTAGCGTCTTAACCATTAGGTTGAACTCTTTCTCTTTAATTCTTTCTATTTCTAATTCTTTCTATTTCATCTGCCATATGTTAAAACTGTAATGCCTGCGATTAAATGCCCAGTTCAAGGGCATCCTGAGTTTGCCTGGGATGACAAGGACATTGCTACCCAATCCTGACTTCTGCTTGCCGGCTTCCAAAACAGGCCATGCCAGTCAATCACTTCTCCTTTTGAGCATCAGAACTGAGCCAGTAAAAACAATATGATATATTTAAAAAAAAAATGCTGAAGGCATCTCCCCTAGCCTTTCTTTTATATTCAAAAGAGAGCCTGATTATTAGTGTCAGGAGGAAGGGGTTTGTTTTTTTGTTTTTTTAGTATTATTATTGAAACCTTCCAGTTGCTTTTTTGTGGTGAGGCCATCAACAACCAAGCTGGAACAAGATGATATGGCTCCTATTCTCTCGGACACTGTTTTCCAATGTCAGAATAATAATTTGAGGTTCCAACTCGAGCCAGGGCTGCACAAGAATGAATAAAAATGAAATCCAGACAGCTGTGAGGAAAGAAGAAATATTACATTCCTAAAAGCAAAGTGGGGTTGCCTTTAGGGGCAGCTGCAGATAAATTGGGGTACAGCAACACAGTTTTATAGAGGAGTTTCTCCTAGGTGTGGAAATGTCTACGTGCTGATTCTAGGTTAACACTTGAGGGGGGTGTTTTGTGTGTATGTGCTTGTAGATATCTGTAGATATCTAATGTAATTAACTCTATTGTGTTTACAGGCCTTTATCCTTTGATACGGGGATTAGGTCTGGGTGACTTATCTAGGTTTTGAGGAAGTTTGGGTAAAAGATTTTCCCCCAATTGCTATTTTTACTCAATTAATTTGGTTTCAGCTTGATATCAATTCTCTAGTGGAGTCGTTGACTCTCAATCCACGGTGGATTCTGCTAATGTTTTAAGGGAAGATGGAAACAATATGAAGAATAACATATATTTTGAGATTATACTTCTCACACCATCCTGCCTACACTTGTTGTTGAGCAGAATTTGTATCCCACATTGTATCCCATATTAATACCTGATGTGGAGAAGATAGATTTTATTTTATTATTTTATTTTGTTAGTTATTTTATTTTATTAATATTTTATTTCAGTTTATTCAATTTTATTTAGTTTTCTTGTTGTTGTTAGTCGTTGCAAAGTCGTGTCCAACCCTTCACAACCCCATAGACAACATTCCTACAGGCCTTCCTGTCTTCTACCATCCCTGGGAGTCCATTTAAGCTCATGCCTACTGCATCCAGCCCTCTCATTCTCTGCCAGCCCCTTCTTCTTTTGCCCTCAACCGTTCCCAGCATTAATCTCTTCTCCAGTGAGTCCTTCCTTCTCATGAGGTGGCCAGAGTCTTTGAGTGTCATCTTCAGGATCTGGCCTTCTAAAGAACAGTCAGGGTTGATCTCCTCTAGGACGGACCGGTTGGATCGCCTTGCAGTCCAAGGGACTCGCAGGAGTCTTCTCCGGCACCATAGTTCAAATGCCTCGATTTTATTTAGTTTGTTTTATTTATTTTATTTATCATAATTTTACTTATTTTATTTTGTTTGTTTGTTTTATTTTATTTTTTGAGTTGATGACTGAGGCATTTGGAAGAGGTATTCCTGAGTGGTGCAGGGAAGGTTGATAGTTTGTGACAAAAATCCAAATCTGAGGTAATTTAATTTCAATTCAGATCAAATTAATTGCATGTGTGTAATACAATTGTTGCTATCATCATCATCATCATATCACTTCATCCTATTAAATATCTATACTTGACAGCTTTGAGAGAGGATGAGTTTATCCATCTAAAAATAGGCTTTGAATATTTATAATGAGACCTAGACTTACAACCGCAAGTGAGCCCAACATTTCCGCTGCTAAGTGAGACATTGGTTATGTGAGTTTTACCCCATTTTACTACCTTTTTTGCCACAGCTGTTAAGTGAATCGCTGCAGTTGTTAATTTAGTAGGGCGGTTGTTAAGTGAATCTGACTTCCTCCTTGAGGTTGCTTGTCATAAGGTTATGAAAAGTGAATACATGATCATGGGACACTGCAACCATCATAAATATGAGTCAGTTGCCAAGCATCTGAATTTTTGTCACATGACCCTGTGGGTATTGAAACAGACATAAGGTTTTTTTTTTGTGCCTTTATAACTTTGGTCACTAAGTGAACTGTTATATATTGAGGACTGTACTAAGTTTCTTCATTCTGTTCAAATGCGTGTCAACATAGCAATGCCAGCAGGCATAACCAGAATGTGATTAAGTTCATATATCACATTAAATCATGGTTTCCAATAATCGTGGATCAAGGTCTTATTTTTTGGACCATACCTCTCTGTTACCTACCTTAGTTCATCAGTCTCAGAGATTGGGTTTAACAAACCATGACTTAAAAGAACACACAAATCCAAGAAACAAATATTAGGTAGGCAAAAGAGAGCTTCTTCTTGCATTACTATGAACAATATTTATCAAAGTGAATTGACTTAAGTTCTTACAGAAAGAAAGCAGATTGTTAGCCTTCTCCCTTGTAGAAGCAGAAGAAAGGAGCAACAATTTGGCTTCCCTACTTCAGTGTTTCTTGAACAGGGGGCTGGAATAGAAGACCTCCAGGGTCCCTTCCAGCTCTATTCTGATTCTGATTAAATCTGATTCTGAATCTGAATCCTGGCAATGTTTAGACATCTGGACTTTAACTCCCAGGATTCCCCAGCCATGCTGGCTGGGGAATTCTAGGAGTTAAAATCCACACATTTTTAAATTGCTGAGGTTGAAAAACACCATTCCAGAAAATGACGCCATGTGTAGTCTTGATAATTTTTTCTTCTCAGTGTGTACTTCATAACTATGGCCTTAGTGTCGCAGTAGCAGCTGTGCCTTTGATGGCAACATTCAAAGCCTCCTGGCATTTCATATTGAGACTGTGATTACGAGGGAGGAGCTTTTGACTTAATCTCATCTTTTATTTATCACAGCGCTTTGCTGAATCAACAGTCCAGTGTTAGTGTTGTATTTACTCAGAAGTAAATCTCACTGGGTTTGTTAGGGTTTGCTCCTGGACAAGTGTTACAAATTTTCAGTGTTAGTCATTCTCTCTCTTTTGTGCATTTTGTGTATTTGTTTTTAATCAAGAATTTGGAAAAGAAGATAAGTGTATCAGAAGGAAGGAAAGAAAGAAAGAAGGAAAGGAAAGAAAAGAAGGAAGATGAGAGGGAGGAAGGGAGGAGGGAAAGAAAAAAGGAAGGAAGGAAGGAAAGAGGAAGGAAGGAGGGAAGGAAGAGGAAGGAAGGAGGGAAGGAGGGAAGGAAGGAAGGGAGGAAGGAAGGAAGGAAGGAAAAAGAATGAAAAGAAATAGAAAGAAGTAGCTTTCAATCTTCATTGCAGCAAATATAGATACAATTTTAAAAATTGCCTTTCACTCTATGGTTACAAAAAAGAAAACCCTTTTTCTGTTTATATTTTTCTAATTATCCAAGCCATAAATCACACGATTGTTTTCTTTTTGGTTTCAAAGAAAATGTTGGCTTTGGACGGTCTTTATCAGCAATGAAAGGAGAACATTTCATGAAGAGTTTTTCCCAGTTTTGTATATGCCAGTTATTAGCATGTGAGGCATATTCTGTGGGAATAAGCAGGATTTTGCTTCATATTTTAATATTTTGGAGCCTTCAGCAGGGAGGAACAAAGAAGAGAATAACATGGGTTGCATGGCTTATGGGGGAGGAAAGGGCCCTGATTCCCTTCATTAGCCACACCTGGGAATGAGAGTTTAAAAGAGATGCATGCTGAGTGTGGCTGCGGCTGGGAGCAAATGTGAGTTTATCTTGTGTTGACTTTGGTTATC
>NW_020769330.1:12946995-12959850 GCF_900518735.1 Pseudonaja textilis | reverse complement strand
TTAATATTACCAAATCAGATAACTTTATTGTGGACCTTAACCAGCAGAAAAAAAGAAGACAAGGAGAAAAATAGTTTTCAAACATCTAGGACATCCAAATATAAAGAAATAAATTACCTGGAGATTGGCCCGAAGTCAGATAGGCAGCTTGCATGGCTAAGACAAGACTAGAACTCACAAGCTCCAAGTTTCTAATATGGTGCATTAAACTACCACCACATCAAACTGGAATATAGGAAATTAATATTGTAAATAGTAAATGTGGCAAGATTACAATATTGCATGCAAAAAGTTAGAAATACCAACAGTGGAAGAATGGATTATAAAATTAACTGAACTTGCAGTTTGGGGGTGAACAGTTTGGACAGAGGAAAAAATCAAATTTCTTTCTTTATTTTAAAAAAGACTAGAAACCTTAAAAGGATTTTTTTTAATTGTAAGAGAAAAATGATTTAATTGATGATTTTGATATTTGGGGGATTAAGATGGGAGAAAGAAATTGGGAAAATGTTTAAGATTATAATTACTCAACAGAAAGAGAGATGTAATTGTACATTTTATCTCTTTATAATATCCTTCCCTTTTCTTCTTTTTCTTACTTTCTTTTTTGTTTGTTCTGTATTCTTTTACTTTGCTGAAACATTCATATGAAAAACCTTTAGAAACACTTGTTCCCAAATATCACACGGTTGTCATATAAATGCTATTTCTCAATACAAAACTTGTTCTGACCCAGGCTTCCTAAACTGTAATTATACACACACTTATTTTAAAAACAAGACTTATTTTAATGCAATGCTGGGAATTGTTTTCATTCCCAGCCGGAATTAATCTCAAACAGTGCCCCGAGATAAGCACACACCTTTCAGCTCGGGGAAGTGCTGCCAAAAACAGAAGTATCAAATGAACTAGAAAAGAAACCAACCGAAGTACAAAAAAAAAAAAACCCAACCGAAGCACAAAGAGCTTCAAGGATGACTCTGAACCAATCAAACTACTTTGCTTCCTGCAAAGGTTTCATCATCTTAGCCTGACTTTTATACCTTATGGGATGGGCAATCACCTCCCAGCCTTACTCTCCAGTCACCCCTTTTGTTTCAGCTGCTCTCACCTTTTAGCAGCTCTGTGCATACATGCACTGGGAACAGACTCCCCTGGGTCCTCTTCCTCCCTGATGCCAGACTCTGAAGACTCCAAAGGCAGCACCCCACTCCCAGATGGTCCTAGCCCCATCTCTGCATCAGACGCAGGACCCTCATTCAAGTCCTCTCCAGATTCAGGTCTCCGTTCTTCTCCACTGTCCAATTCCGTTGCCATCTGCACAGGCTGCCGGCGAACCACAACAAAACTGTTGCTACATGCTTATATAATATATATTTAGCTTCTTTAAAAATGTCCTGCAGTTCTGCCTGGTGATCAAGATAACACCAAGTTAATCAGGATGATAAAATCAAAAAGGGATTGCAAGGAACTCCAGAGGGATTACCCCACCCCCAATTGGTAGAATGAGCATTCAAATACCAAGCGCATTTGAAATGCAGGCCCTTGCAGAGGGCAACATGTTAGAGGAATATATAAATGAATGAAGTCTAAGCTGGCAATGTTTGGACAGGAAAGGGTTTCTTTTTCTTTTTTTACTCATGAACAGTAGCTGAATGAAAATGTCAAGCCGGTTTGCAAGGCAGGGTTGTTTTCTTTTAATTCTGTATTGGGAATCATTTGGAAGGATGTTGAAAATAAATACAGCAGTGCCCTTTTGTAAATTGCAGCTAAGAAGAAGAAGAAGAAGCAACTTAAAATGATTGAAGGAAGAGGAGGTGAGTCACGAAAGTCTTTTCAGCCTAGGAAAGATAGAGAAAGGAAGGAAGAGGTATGGAGAGGAAGAGGGCATATTTTTGTCTTATTAAATTGGGGTTTATTCGTGGAAACTGTGGGAAGAAATATCCTTCTCGGTTCAGTTCCAAGCGGGAAGAAAGATACTAGAAACATGGAAGCCACTTGGAAAGATGGTTTATTGATGAGCAGGATGGGTTCCTGGTCAGAAAAAGGGAAGAGGTGCTGAGAGCCACTGGGTTTTATACCCTCTCTAGTTTCGAACTTCCTGAGGCACAGAGAGTATCCTGATTGGTTGATGTCAGAGGCCAAAGCTAGCGTTGTAGGTTGTCTGTGTGCTAAGTTTGGTTGAGACTTGGTGGGTGGTGCAATGAAGGGCAATTGAATGGCTCTGCCTGAAGGAGGTAGATCTTTGTTATGTAGAATAGACTGGCCCAGGCCTTAATGGCCCATTAACAAATGTGGGCAGGGTGGCTTTGTTTCTGCCTCTCTGAATTTCTACTTCTCTTTTAGGAGAAATATTCTGCTTTTTTTAATATCTCCTAAAATATTTCATTTTTCTAGGAGAGGGGTAGGTTTTTAACTTCCCACAAAACAAAATATGGAGAGGTTCAGAGACAATTTAACATGGCCATGCAGCGCATAGTTTAAGCAATGGAATACCTGGCGTCAGATTTATGGTAGTCCTCTGTGTGAGAGAGTGGTAAATACCATGTCTGCTCTCTAGTCATCATTCTAGGTAGCTTTAAAAGGAAGAGGGACCATTTATGGGGAATCTATCAGGCATCCTGATGGCTGTTTACTCTCTGTGCTGTGAGTTAAATAATGAATAAGAAAAATGGAAAAGGTGTATCTTGCTGTCCATTTTTTGTTTGGTTTCTTCCTGAACCCAAAGATGTTTGTTTTCCAGAACTGAAGAAGCTTCTTGAATGAGAAGCAAAATGTTTTCGAAGAAAAATACCAAGAAAGTCCAGTTGCCTTTTTGGGGGATGGGGGGTGGGAAGCACAACCATGGGACAACCATTGATCTGGATGACTGAGGCTCTCCATAGCCATTTCTTCCTGAAGGCATCTGGTTGGCCTCTGAGTGCTGAATTAGAAAAGCCTTTGGCATGATTTAGCATATGGGACTTTCAGCTGGTCCAAAATCTAATTGCCAGGCTTTCAAGCAGAACAAGAGATTGTTCCATGGTTGTCTGGAGCTCCAGGATCTCTACTGTAAAACTTCTGAGGACCAGAACTAACAGAATACCAGCATTGGAAGGGACCTTGGAGGTCTTCTAGTCCAACTCCCTGCTCAAGCAGAAGACCTCATAGGTTTCCAGACAAATGGTTCTCTAGCCTCTTCTTAAAACTTCCACTGATGGAGCACCCACAACTTCTGGAAGAACTGCTATCTGCCCTGCATAACCCCATTTTTTCTGCCCTCTCTGAAGGACCTGGTTTAAGTTCTACAGATAGTCCTCGACTTACAACACTTCATTCAGTGACTGTTCAAAGCCACAGAGGCACTGAAAAATGTGACACACAAACACCCCTCCCAGCTATGACTCTTGCAGCATTTTTTATTTTTTATTTATTTGATTTGATTTGTCAAACGCTCACAAGATAATAGGTATAAGTATAAACATGAGTAAGAATACAGGAAATAGGTACGATTAAATGGGGACAATAGGACAGGGACAGTAGGCATGATTGTGCGCTTATGCAGGCCCCTTACAGACCTCTTAGGAATGGGGTGAGGTCAATAGTGGGTAGTTTGAGGGTAAAAGAGTGGGAGTTAGAGGATGTAACAACAGTCAGGTAGTGCATTCCAGGAGTTGACCACTCTGTTGCTGAAGTCATACTTTCTGCAATCAAGTTTGGAGCGGTTTACATTGAGTTTGTATCTGTTGTGTGCTCTTGTATTGTTGTGGTTGAAGCTAAAGTAGTCATTGATTGGTAGGACGTTGTAGCAGATAATTTTAAGTCCAACTGTAGGCGGCATAGTTCAAGGTTGTCCAAGCCCAAAATTTCAAGCCTGGCGGTGTAGGATATTCTGTTGCGAGCAGAGGAGTGTAGTACTCTTCTCGTGAAATACTTCTGGACTCACTCAATTCTATTAATGTCCGATATACAGTGCGGATTCCAGACTGATGAGCTGTATTCAAGTATTGATCTAGCAAAAGTTTTGTATGCTCTAGTTAGAGATTCAATATTACCAGAGAAGAAGCTACGCAAGATGAGATTTGCACAGTGAACTCTGGTGCTTAGGTCATTTGATATGAGTACTTTGAGGTCCTTGACAGAGTGAGGATCATCAACGAGGTCATATCCACCTGGCTTGTATTGGTATTTTTTTTTTTTTTTACCAATGTGTAGGACAGAGCATTTGTTGGTCGAGATTTGGAGTTGCTAATTGTTTGACCATTCAGACACATAATCAAGGTCGCTTTGAAGGACAGTAGCATCGTCAGTGGTGTTGAATAGTTTTACGTCATCCCATGGTTATGTGATCAAAATTCAGATACTTGGCAACTGGCTCCCATTCATCACCTTGTTATGTCCAGAGTCACATGATCCTCCATGAGGATGCTGCAAAGGTTGTAATTGTGAAAAATTGTCACAAGTCCCTTTTTCTCAGTGCCATCGTAACTTTGAATGGTCACAAAACGAACTGTTGTAAATCAAGGATGACCTATAATCTCATCTGTTAGCCAGCATTAAAAAGGCTGGGACTGGAGGGAAGATCCACCAGGAAACGATAAGATGTTATGGTTCTTTACTTTTTACAACCACGAAAAATGAGTTTTTTTAATATATATATATATATATATATAGACTTAACAACCAGTTGATGTCCACCCATCTAAATATTATTATTATTATTATAAACTGCTATGATTATTTCTCTAAAACAGTGTTTCTCAACTTAAGCAATATTAAGATGGGTGGACATCAACTGGTTGTTGAGCCTAAATGTCTTAAAGCTGCCAAGGTGAAGAAACGCTGCTCTAAAAATAAAATACAGGAAAGGAAAATTGAGATACGCTGTTTTTTTTTAAAAAAAATAATATTCTTTATTTTCCATGCATTTAGCTTAGACGTTACACAGAAACTTTGGAAAAAGTGCAAAGAAGAGCAAGTAAGATGATTAAAGGCCTGGAGACAAAAATATATGAAGAAAGTTTGCAGGAACTGGGTATGGCCGGTCTAGAGAAAATAAGGGTTAAGGAGGGCATGATAGCAATATTCCAGTATTTGTTGGAAAGAAGAGGGGGTCAAATTATTCTCCAAAGCTCCAGAGGGCAGGACAAGAAGCAATGGGTGGAAAGTAATCGAGGAGAGAAGCAATTTAGAACTAAGGAGGAATTTCCTGACAGTTAGAACAATTAACCAGTGGAACGACCTGCCTCCAGAAGTTGTGGGTGCTTCATGACTGGAGGTTTTTAATAAGAGACTGGACTGTCACTTGTATGAAATGTTATAGGGTCTTCTGCTTGAGCAAGGGGCTGGACTAGAAGACCTCCAAGGTCCCTTCCAGTTCTATTCTGATTGAAATCTTAATATGTGCTCAAATAAACATGCATTTTCTTGACCTTCCCTTGCTGTCTATAGCACTGATTGTCAAGAGAGATTCACATTAAAATTGCATCACAACATCGGCAAGGGCATAGAAATTAGAGTTAAGGAATTTGTGAATTTCCATCACAAATGGAATGGAATGGAATCCCATCACATCCAGATGGCATAAATATAGAGTTTGGGAGTAGCCTAAATATTAATACCGGGTTCTCATATCTTAAATCATGGCAAGGTCAAGATCTCCTTCTACTGTCAAAAGTGAGCAGTTAAAGAATAAAATTGGTGCTTTATTCTCTGAGCTGGGATTTATCTAACACATTTCCCATGCCAATTCAGTATAATATACCCCAGTTCAATATAGCTTTAAATAAATCAGTCTAGACTATCCATTGCAAATCATTGGGAGATTTGTTTTGTGATGTTGAACAGCGCTTACTTCCACTGATAAGAAGCACAGTGACACATTAACAGACAAATAATAATGGATTCTGAAAGTTATTTCCTTATCTCACTCATGATCCATACACTGTTAAAGTATTCAGTATGTTCTACAAGATTAATCAACGGTGATTTGCAAAGAAATACCTATCTCAAGGACATTATGAATTGCAGCAGGAATTCTTATATCCTTGGAAGATGTATGATGCATGATACATGATATATTTAAGGTGGAATGGCTCTGGGTTTGGGGTTCTGTGGCACTTGAAGAATTGCCAGCTTTGGTTGTGGATGTGGTTGCACTGCCCCAGGTGGACACGGTGCATAATTTGGGGGTTTTCCTGGACTTAAAACTAATGCTCAAGGAGCAGGTGGCGATTGTAGCTAGGATGGCCTTTGCACAACTCCAGGTTGGTTGTTTTTTGTGGCCTTTCCTGGGCCAACAATCCTTGCTCATCTTCACCCATGTCTGTCACCACTTGTCTTGACTACTGCAATATACTCTACATGGGACTGCCCTTGAAAAACTATCCAGAAGCTTCAATGGGTTCAAAGTGAGGCAGCTTACATGTCATCTCTCTTTAGGGGGCTCCATTGGTTCCCAATCCACAGAGAGGAAGGGGTCAAGCTATTTTCCAAAGCACCTGAAGGCCAGACAAGGAATAATGGATGGAAATTGAATAAGGAGAGATTTAACCTGGAAATAAGGAGACATTTTCTGACAGAGAGCACAATCAACCCATGGAACAGAAGTTGCCTTCAGAAGTTGTGGGAGCTTCATCCCTGGAGACTTGCAAGAAGAGACTGGACTGCCATGTGTTAGAAATGGTGTAGTGTCTCCTGCTTGGGTGGGTGGAGGGGTTGGAATAGATGACCTACAAGGTCCCTTCCAACTCTGTTAATCTGTTAATTTGCTTCTGGGTCAAATTCAGTGGGCTGGTACAGGGGTGTGATTCAAGTGGTGTAACAACCAGTTCGGTGAGTGCCCGCCGAACTGGTAGAATCCCACCTCTAGGCTGGTTGTCACCTTTAAAACCTAACCTGGCCTAATGAAATCAATTTAAGAGGATCTAAGTTGTTTAACAATTTTTTTTAAGGATGGCAGCTGTCAGCAAAGTTACAAGTTCATCGCCATGAATAGCAAAATTTACAAAAGCAAACAGCAACCCATAACAAGTATAGCTATTCTGTAGACATACTAATAAAGGAACTGAGTGGTGTGAAGGCCTAGTGATAAAGATGCTTGCCTCCTGCTCAGAAGGTTGACAATTCAATCCTAGGTAGTGGCAGATGTTTCTCATCTGGTGTGATGACCTGGGGCGTGGCACAAAGGCAACACAGTCAGATAATCAGTAGGAGGCTGTTTATTAGCTCCAACTTTGCCCCCGGTGTTCTGGTTACGTTCTGGCTGGAGAAAAGCTCTCCCAGGAACAGCCTTTGGGCTGCAGAGAATCAAGTCCAAAATGTGGTCAACAAAAACTGTAACTATAAATCCAATCAAGGCAAGATGAGGTAATTAGTCCAACAGGGCAGGAGAAGGAATTCCAGATGTGAAGGCACGGCAATAACTCAAAATGTTTGGAGGATGCCAGGAATGCAGATAACCAAAGTCAACACAAGATAAACTCACATTTGCTCCCAGCCGCCGCCACACTCAGCATGCATCTCTTTTAAACTCTCATTCCCAGGTGTGGCTAATGAAGGGAATCAGGGTCCTTTCCTCCCCTGTAAGCCATGCAATCCACGTTGCTCTCTTCTCTGTTCTTCCCTACATGCCCTAGGATGAAGAGGGGGTGAGCCTGGGTCTTCCTCTGAACTCCCTCTCCCTTGTTCTCCCTCATCCCTCCTCTGCCCAGCCGGACTTTGCCCTTCCCCAGTTTCCTCCACAGCCAACAGAGCCACACTCCCACTCCCTGTCAGCTGTTCCTCTTCCTCCTCGGATTCAGACTATGACAGGGGCATGACACCTAGGGCACAAAGAGAAACTATCTGCTGAGAACACTGAAGAGGTGTCAGGAAGGGCATCTGGCCAGTAAATGCTCAGCTCCATCCAATCATCCCGACTTTACCCTGAATTAAGGGTAAATAAGATTACAGGGTCATAAAAGGGAGTTTACCAATAAGAGAACTAATAGGACAAAAATGGAGCAGGAGGAAACTAAGTTTTAATCATTGTTAATATGATCGAGTCCTCGTTTATGATTTGCTCATTTTGCAGGATATTAAATATTCTGTCTATCTTGCAGTTTCAGATAACCATGGGAAGGATGGAGAAGGACGTGTTTGACACCACAAAAGGCTTAACAGAAAGAGGGCAGCTTATGGTTAAGAATGACATTCTGACAACATAATGAGACCTTCATTTCCCGCTTTGTCTTTCAGAAAAAAAAGTGTCAGATGTTAAAATGGTGAGTTAATTTAACATGTTGGAGGTCATTGTTAAAGCAAATGGCAGATCGGGGTGCGCAATGCAACTCCAGTTCATCCAGACTGCTTCCATTTACACAAGGGTGGAAAACAACCTTCTCAATTGTGAATTCATGCTGCTCACACCTCCTGTAGTTAGTAGCATTCATTGCAATTGTGGAAGACATTCATCTCAGCCAAAGCGATGACAGGATGGCTTGCTGTGCATATGAATTGGAAAGGGATGGGTTTATTTTTTTTTACATATCAGTGGCTCTCAGAGTTACTGCCTTTGGCACAGCCAATCAGCTTGAAGAGTCTGCCAAGAAAGAAAGAAAACTTGTGAGAACATTGACAGTATCACAATGCACTGCAGTTGTTCTAAGTTCTGACTTTGATGGCTTGCTTCAGACTGAAGAGTTTTATTTATTATTGTTGTTGTTGTTGTTGTTGTTGTTGTTGTTATTTATCAAATTTTGAAACTACCCAGCTATCTCTCAGAGAGAGATTCTGGGTGATGTACAATAAAATGTTAAAACAATATATAAGAGTTAAAATTTAAAAAACAGGTTAGGAGGATTTAAAATGTTCAAATAACAATAGCAACAGCAGTTAGACATATACTATTACATAGTGCTTTAGTCCAGGGGTCCCCAAACACCGGTTCCCGGACCGGTACTGGTCCGTGGAACAATTTCTACCGGGCCGCCGGTTTGCTGGGCGCCGCCATCTTGTTTTGATGAAAAAGTGCTTCCGGTGAGCTTTTCCGGGTAGAAAGCGGCTGTTTGGGTGCTGAAAGAATCCTCGCGCCTTAGTTTCACCGGGGGTGGGCGGCTTCGAACAAAACTAAGGCACGAGGATTCTTTTAGCATGCATGGCAAGGCGAGCCGAGCGACCGTCCCGAAGCTGTCGCGAAGCCCATCGACAGAGGTACAAAGGAGGAGTTGAAGGTGACGGGGAGAAGCGGGGGACGGCTGGCTGACCGGTCGCTTGGCTCACCTTGCCATGCGTGCTGATGCCCGTACCGGGCTGCGGATGATTTTGTGATGCCGGTACCGGGCCACGGCACAAAAAAGGTTGGGGACCACTGCTTTAGTCCATGGACTGACACCAATCTGCAGCAACTGGACCATGGCAACAAGCAAAGCCCCATCCATGGGATGCAAGCAGTATGCAGAACCGCACTCCCTCCGGTCCATGGAAAAATCTTTCTCCATGGAAGTGGTCCCTGGAGCCCAAAAGATTGGGGGCCACTCCTTTGCAGCTCACTCTAAGTGGTTACAGAGTCATCATATTACTCCTAATAATCTGAGTCCTCATTTTACTAATCTCAGAAAGATGGAAGTCTGAGTCAACCTTGAACAGGTTAGGTTCGAATTTCTGGCTGTGGGCAGAGTTAGCCCTCAATGCTGCATTCTAAGCACTGCACCATCCTGGCTCCTCTGGGAGCTATTAGGGAGGAGCTTTTCTTCACCCTCTTTCTCTCGTACATAATATCTGGGCTGAGTTGCCTCTTCCTTCTCTGGAATGCACCCCCTCTCTCCTGGGAATTCACCACTTTCACTACATTCCATCACAAAACTGCCTTGAGTGATTGAAAGCTGGTTTTTAATGGTAATATTGAGTCATACCATCTAAACTGGATAGGGGCTAATATCAACCCTCCAGCCATGGTGGCACAGTGGTAGAATTGCGGTACTATAGGCCAGGATCGAGCGCCCAGCTATGGGCAGAGCTTGCTTGCAATACTGCCCTTTAACCACTGTGCCACTAGGGCTCAGCCCAAAATTAATCAGAAGACAAAGGTAGGTGTTAAGCATCCAGAAATTGTGGCAGCTGATCTCAGAGCTGACAGTAGGACTTTCAAGGTGCTAACAGTTCCACAGTTGCATGAACCTCTGTGTTCCTCAAGCAAAGCTGCAGAACTAAATCTTCAAGCATTTCTTGAAGGCCAGGAAAGTGATGTCCTACCTTACCTCTGGTAGAGGAGGGGGAGAGTGTTCCACTTAGTTGGGACAATGGCAGAGGGCTGTCTTCCTGGACCCCATCATTGGGATCCCCATCATTGGGATTCCTTAACTGACAGGTGTCAAGGTTCCATGTAATGAACCCAACCAATTGAGCAGCTCTGAGCCTTTTAGCTTTCTCAAAGAACTGTGTCAGCCCTGACACCATTTTCCCCTGGTACCTTCAGGGCTGCTACAGAGAAGATGAGTTGAGCTGTGGGAACCGGAGCGGGGAAGGTAGAGATAGCTGGGAGATTGTAGCCAAAATCAAATTCTTTCCTCTGAGAACCAAGGACTTTCCCACCAGGTGCAAGGAGGTGCAATCTGAAACCAACTGACACTTGGACTGCGACCTGATTGGACTGCATGGACAGGGGAAGGAAAACTTTACTTTTAACTGGGGGGAAACCTGAGGGTTGGGGAGTCGGAGTCAGGTTTCCCCAGATGTACCAATATGGCATGCCTATTAAATCTGTACTTTGAAGAATATGCCTGCTTTGGAGTTTTGATTCCATTGGGTGTGTTACTTGAAACCCTGACAAACTAGAAGACTTCCAAGGTCTCTTCCAACTCTGTTATTCTGTTATATTTTGTTAATATATTAATACTACTTTATAATGCTTTGGTAAGACCACACTTGCAATATTGCATTCAGTTTTGGTCACGATAACAAAAAGATTAGAAAGAGTCAGTGGTGGGATTCAATTTTATTAAACTACCGGTTCTGTAGGTGTGGCTTGGTGGGCATGGCAGGGGAAGGATACTGTCAGAGGTGGCATTTGCCGGTTCTCTGAACTACTCAAAATTTCCACTACCGGTTCTCCAGAACCTGCTGAATACCACCTCTGGAAAGAGTATAGAGAAAAACAATAAAGATGATTAGGGGTTGGAGGCTAAAGCATACGGTTGCAGGAATTGGGTATGTCAAGTCTAGTGAAAGGAAGGACTAAGGATGACATGATAGCATCTTCCAATATTTGAGGGGCTGCCACAGAGAAGACGGGGGCCAACCTGTTCTTCAAAGCACCTGAAGGCAGGACAAGAAGCAATGAATGGAAACTAGTTAAAGAGAGATCCAACCCAGAACTTAGGAGAAACTTCCTAACAGTGAGAACAATTAATCAGAGGAACAAATTGTCTTCAGATGTTGTGGGTGCTCCAACACTGGAGGCTTGTAAGAAGAGACTGGACAGTCACTTGTCAGAAATGGTACAGGGTCTCCTGCTTGAGCAGAGGGCTGGACTAGAAGACCTCAAAGGTTTCATTCTATTCTATTCTATTCTATTCTATTCTATTCTATTCTATTCTATTCTACTCTACTCTACTCTACTCTACTGTACTCTACTCTGTCTGAATGTGAATCACATGACCATGGGGATGTTGTAATGGCCATAGGTGTGAAAAATTGGTCATAAGTCACTTTTTTCAGTGCTGCTGTAACTTTGAATGATCACTAAGTTGAGGACCAACTGTATAACAATACCACAAAGTCCATGTTATGTGGCCCTCATTACCTCACAATTCTGCCAATGATAAGGACAATGCTGGTCAGTTTGGCAACTCAGGATTTTCACTAGAATGTGGATGATTAAAGAAAGGGCTTCATTATGAAATATCTGGTCCGAGAGCAGCTTCAGCCTGTCCAATTCTTGTTAGGTGACATTCCTCCTGGTTACTTTGAGGGAGGAAGCTTTTGAAATACCATCTGGGCCTACGTCTGGTCTAATTAATACTTCAACCTACAGACCTTCACTGGAGTTTAAATTTAGATTTGTTTGTCCTGAATGCACTCATCCATAATTACAACATGTTGATTTAAAAGAGGATGTCAGTTGACAGCAAATAATTAAGAAGAAAGCAAAGTTAGAGAGTTTGTATACAGCTTGCATTTGGGAAGAGGAATCCTGCTGGTTTTAGGCAGTCCCCACTCCAGCAAATATTTTGAGGTGGATTAATATTTGCGCAGGGAACCTTTTCATATTTGGGTGACTTCCACCATTTGTTGAGTTGGCTTTCCTTCTTTGATTAATTCCCTGAGGTGTTCTGAACTATTGTGGTGGAACATCTTGTCTCTCATTTCAATTATTTTGCAAATAGGGTACACCACATACTGAAAAATGCAGCTATAGACTTCAGAAGGCACTGTTGGTTCTTCCATTAGATTCAACCTAAATCTTCCTCTAGACCTTAGATCAGAACATGGGATGGACCCACCTAAAATGAAAATCGTGAATGAGGTCTGCATTGGTTGGCCTCAGTAAATTTTCTTGGTGTATTTTCTATTATGCTACTCTGTTCTAGATGTTGAAATATATAAAATAGAATGGAATGGAATGGAATGGAGTGGAGTGGAATGGAATGGAGTGGAGTGGAGTGGAATGGAATGGAATGGAATGGAATGGAATAGAATAGAATAGAATGGAATAGAGTGTTGTGGAGTGGAGTGGAGTGGAATAGAATAGAATGGAGTGGAGTGGAGTGGAATAGAATGGAGTGGAGTGGAGTGGAGTGGAGTGGAGTGGAGTGGAGTGGAGTGGAGTGGAATGGAACGGAGTGGAGTGGAATAGAATAGAATAGAATAGAATAGAATAGAATAGAATAGAATAGA
>NW_020769330.1:12914928-12935768 GCF_900518735.1 Pseudonaja textilis | reverse complement strand
TAGAATAGAATAGAATAGAATAGAATAGAATAGAATAGAATAGAATATTGGCCAAGTGTGATTGGACACACAAGGAATTTGTCTTGGTGTAAATACTTTCAGTATACATAAAGAAAAGATACATTCGTTAAAAATCAAGAATCATAATATACTAAGCTAACATAGTCAGCTAAGGTATGTAAGTTGGCTTACTCACATTACTTTTATCAGCTTTCCAATTAGCCAGGATTATTACAAGATTTACATCTGTATATCTTCCGTGGGTAAGGATTCTTTGTTCTTGCCAGGCAGACTCCACAATTACAGGAATCCTGATTTACTTTGAAGTGTGTGTGCCATGACCTGGTTTTATTTTAGCAGATGGTCCATCATGGTCCACAATAGAAAGCGTCCTCTCATATTGCATTACGGCATGGTATGCTGGCTTGACAGCCATGGATAGAAAGACATGAGGGTGGTGAGCAAAGCAGAAAACACTGTGGGCTGCTCCCTGATACCACTACATGACCTCGCTAGGGCTCGCTGCCTTAGAAGAGTGAGGAAAATCCTCAGAGACAACTCACACCCTGGTCAGCACTTCTTCACTCTCCAACCATTGAGTAGGAGATATAAAAGCATGGACAGCCACAGCAACAGGCTGAAGTACAGTTTCTACCCATGGTCTGTCAGACTTCTGAACTGGAAAATAACTTCATGTCAAGATAGTATGATAGACTTGTGGGGCCGGCGCATTGTGCAACAAGCTCACCTAGTGTAATAAGATTGGGACTGGGTTAGGGACTTCTCTCCTCACTGTGAGTTGTGTGAA
This sequence comes from Pseudonaja textilis, assembly GCF_900518735.1. Next base: position 12,934,960 of record NW_020769330.1, on the reverse strand, counting down.
GGGTATGTGTGCATGAAGGGAGGCTCAGCCAAACTCAATGTACACATGTTATACTCTGACAATAATAGGTTGAACAGGTGAGCCCTCTAACATTAGCCAGCACAGCTTACCCCAATGTGTCCATGTGAGTGCAAGAATGACATTTGTGTACATCCATTTTAACAGAACAACAAACTTGCAAGGGACCTTGGAGGTCTTCCAGTCCAACCCCATGCTCAAGTGGGAAACCCCATACCATTTCAGACACATGTCTGAATCCTTTTTTCTTCTTCTTTTGTCCAAACTCTTCTTAGCGTTGGAACATCTACAACTTCTGAAGACAAGTTGTCCCACTGATTAATTGTTCTAACTGTCAGGAAATTACTCCTTAGTTCTAGGTTGGTTCTCTTCTTGATTATTTTCCCCATTGCTTCCTGTCCTGCCTTCAGATGCTTTGGAGCATAGTTTGACTCCCTCTTCATTGTGGCAGCCCCTGAGATACTGGAACACTGTTATCGCAGAGTCCTTTTGGCTCTCTACATCCCTTCAAATTTCCTGATTATTATTATTCTCTTTCATCTTCAGCTATATCTCCCTACTTTTTGAGTGTAACTTCATACTCACTCATGTTTGTTCACCTCCCAGCTGGACTGTTGCAATGTGACCTACCAATGGCTGTTTTGGAAAGCATTTGGAAGCTACAGCTGATCCAGAATGCAGCTTCTCAAATAGTTATGAACGCAGTTTGATACACCCACGTAACACCCCTAATGGAAGATCTGGCCCGGGTGCCTTCAAAATGTTTCTCAGCTAAAAAGCAAACTATTTGGGCAAATTTTGTAGCTTGTTTTGGTGTCCATGAGGATTATCTGGCTGGGAGGGCTGTGCAAAGCTTGAAAAGAGCTGTTTTGTTTTTGACAAAGCTTCAAATGAAGCTGCCTCTTGAAGCCACTTCATAAAGCAACATGGTACCAACACTACTAAGAGTGAAGTGAAGCAGACTAATTCACCTGCTATGGCTGTTTGGGAATAACAGTTGGTTTTCTCAAAGTATTAGCTACAAATGTTTTCCATTCTCCAACTGATTGAAATGCAAGCATGACTACCTGGCCCTTCACTCCCAAAATAGATGGCTTCAACTATGTGCCAAAGACAAGCATGGAATCATAGGGCTGGAAGGAACCTTGGAGGTCTTCTAAACCAACCCCTTGCCCAAGGCAGGAATCTTTATACCATGGCTATCCAGTATTCTTGGAAATCTCCAGTGATGGAGCACTCACAACTTCCAGAGACAAGCTACTCCATTGATTAATTGTTGACACTATCAAGAAATCCCTTCTTATTTCCAGATTGAATTACTTCTGATGTGTCAGCTGGACTGTTGCAATGTGACCTACCAATGGCTGTTTTGGAAAGCATTTGGAAGCTACAGCTGATCCAGAATGCAGCTTCTCAAATAGTTATGAACGCAGTTTGATTCACCCACATAACACCCCTAATGGAAGATCTGTACTGGGTGCCTTCAAAATGTTTCTCAGCTAAAAAGCAAACTATTTGGGCAAATTTTGTAGCTTGTTTTGGTGTCCATGAGGATTATCTGGCTGGGAGGGCTGTGCAAAGCTTGAAAAGACCCATTGCTCCCTGTCCTGCTTTCAGATACTTTGAAGAAAATATTAACCCCATTCCAGGACAGCCTTTCAACAGACTGATAAAGAAATCCATCCTTCCATCCTTCCAAAGTTGGTAAAATGAGAACCTAGATTGTTGGGGGGCAATATGCAGACTGCTTAGAGAGGGCTGTAAAGCACTGTGAAGTGGTATATAAGTCTAAGTGCTATTGCTATTTGTGCAGGGTTGAAATGAAGGATCCCTGGTGGTCTCTATAACTGTAAACAGTCAACCAAAGAACCTCAAAGACAACTCCCACCAATACTAGAATATAAATTGAGAGCAAACCCCATTCTGATAACAGATAATCAGAGTTGGAAGGGACCTTCTAGGTCATCTAGTCCAATGCCCTGCCCAAGCAGGAGACCCTACACCATTTCTGACAGATGGGAGTCCAATCTTTTCTTGATAGTCTCAAGTGATGGTGCTTCCATAACTTCCAAAGGCAAGCTGTTCCATTGGTTGATTGTTCTTACTGTTAGAAAGTTTCTCCTTAAATCTCTCCTTGTTCAGTTTCCATCCATTATTTCTTGTCTGGTTTACAGGCACTTTAGAAAATAGCTTGACCCTTTCTTCCTCTCTGTGGCAGCCCCTCAAATATTGGAAGACTGCTATCATGTCTCCCCTGGTCCTTCTCTTCACTAGATCAGCCATGCCCAGTTCCTGTAACTGTTCTTCATATGCCTTAGTCTCCAGTCCCCTAATCATCCTGGTTGCTCTTCTCTGTACTTTTTCTAGAGTCTCAACATCTTCTTTATAGTGTGGTGACCAAAACTGGATTCAGTGCTCTAGGTGTGGTCTTACTAAGGCTTTATAGAGTGGTATTAGTACCTCATGTGATCTTAATTGTATTCTTCTGTTAATGCAAATTAGGATTACATTAGCTTTTTTGGGTGCTGCTGCACATTGCTGGCTCATTTTTACCTGGTTGTCCACTAAGACTCCAAGATTCCGCTCACAGTTACTGCTATTAAGCCTGGTTTCACCCAGTCTATATGTCTACTTTTGGGGTTTTTTTGCCTAGGTTTAGGATATTCTTTACTAACACTGATGATGTTACCTAGTTGAGTAATGAAACATCTGCAAGAAAACAACCAGGCTCAGAGAACACCAAGGACCCCTCACTTCAACAGGCTATGTTACTCTATCTCTTGCCTTTGCCTTTAAGTCTTCTTCCACAACACTGGTCAGTTGCATTTCAGGATGGTGCTGGTAAAACTCTTAGGCATGAGCTGTGCTGAAGGAGATCCTAGGGCTGGTAGTCAAATATATTTGAAAATAAATTTATTTATAATACATTTAGGCTGCAGTGCTCCATACATATCGTATATCAGGGGTGTCAAACTCAAGGCCTGTGAACCAGATCCAGCCCAAAGGGTACTTAGATCTGACCCTCAGGGCTGCCCTGGAAACAGGGAAGGTCCAGTCCATGGGGCCCCTGCCAGCGAAAACAGAGCTGGCAGAGGGATGCAGGAGGCTGTTACAGCCAAAAAAGAGGCCCAAGTGGCCACGCATCCCCACCCGGGGCTCCATTTTAATTGGCAGAAGGCTATCAAAACAATCTAAAAACAAAACAAAACAAAAGGAGAAATGCTTCCCCTTTTGCATTTGAGCATCCAAGAAGGGACAGGAAAGGGGAAGAAGGAAAGAGGAAAGAAAAAGAAAAAGAAAGAAAGATGGGAAGAGAGCAAGGAAGGAAAAAGGAGGAAAGAGAGGAAGGAAGAAGAAAGGAGAATGAAGAGGGAAGGAGGGAAGGAAAGAAGGAAGGAGATAATAATGAAAGGGAGGATGGGTCTAAGGGAAATCCTGCCTTAGCACTTGGCCTCCACAGGTGCCCCTAACACAAGTGGCCATGACCCCCCCTGGCCTTGCCCCCCCTGCCCCCCCCTGAGGTCAAACACAACCCTGATATGGCCCTCAATGAAATCAAATTTGACACCCTTGCTGTTATATACAGATAATCAGAGTTGGAAGGGACATTGTAGGTCATCTAGTCCAACTCCCCTCCCCAAGCGGGAGACCCTACACCATTTCTGACAAATGGCAGTCCAATCTCTTCTCGAAAGCTTCCTGTGATGAAGCTCCCACAACTTCCGAGAGCAACTTCTGTTCCATGGGTTGATTGTTCTCACTGTCAGAAAGTTTCTCCTTGTTTCCAGGTTAAATCTCTCCTTGTTCAGTTTCCATCCATGAAGGCAAACCTACTGGAAGTGCTTTATAAATGAAGAAGAAAAAAACTGTGTAAAGGCAAACTAGTAACCCATTTAAAATATGGATCCAGAAAGACAAGAGGGATAAATTGGCATCTGTTCTTCCACCACCCTTTTAGACACACTCAAATATAGAAACTGCAGATGTGTGACATCTTTTAGCATGAAGAATATATACAGGATGGTTCTGAGAGCAAATAACGGGAAACGGCTTCTGATCCTGAAATCTCTGGGAAAGGTCACACTTAATTAGCACAATAATAAAGGATGTTGGTGTGTGTGTGTGTGTGTGTGTGTGTGTGTGTGTGTGAGAGAGAGAGAGAGAGAGAGAGAGAGAGAGAGAGAGAGAGAGAGAGAGAGAGAGAGAGAGAGAACCAACCTAGAAATAAGGAGACATGTGTTAACAGTGAGAACAATTAATCATTGGAACCTCTGAAGCTGTGGGTGCTCCACCATTGGAGGTTTATAAGAAGAAATTGGACAGCCATTTGTCTAGAATGGCATAGCATCTCCTGCTTGTGCAAAAGGTTGGACTAGAAGACCTCAAGGTCCCTTTCAACCAGTGGTGGTATTCAGCAGGTTCGGACCAGTTCTGGAGAACCGATAGCGGAATTTTTGAGTAGTTTGGTTAACTGGCAAATATGACTTCTGACTGGAGATTTTTCAGTATCCTTCCCCTGCCATGCCCCCCAAGCCACACCCACAGAACCGGTAGTAAAAAAAATGGAATCTCATCACTGCTTCCAACTCTGTTATAGCAATAGTACTTAGACATATATATCACTTCCCAGTTCTTTACAGCTCTCTTCTTAGTGGTTTACAGAGTCAGCATATTCCGCGCAATGATCTGAGTCCTCATTTTACTGACCTCAGAAGGATGGAAGGCTGAGTCAACCTTGAGCTTGGGAGAATCTAACTGCCGAACTGCTGGCAGCAGAAGTAGCCTGCAGTACTGCATTCTAACCACTATGCCACCACTGTTATTCTGTTGTTTTACACACACACACACACACACACACACACACACACACACTTCACACAATTGGACATGTAATTGAGATGCTTTTTCAAGATTCATCCTAGCAGCTAATATGCTAGTTCTAGGGCACAGCTAAAATAGAGACGTTCGCCTGCTAGCTAGCTGACTCTTTCTGCTAACCTTCATGACATCCTAGTAATAATTTCAGATAATCTGCCTGCTGTTCTGAGACTTTTCAAGTTAAAACTTTATCTTAGATCACTTTCTTATGGCAAAACACGAGGACAGCTGTCTTTCCTTAGCTACTTGCTTCTCCCATCCGTCATGCCAACTTAATGACTACTTTCCTTGGATACCCACATTAGGCTGAATAGGATCCTGCAGTAAATAAACATGTCAATCGACTTGTTAAGAACCTGACATACTGGTTGGAATATCATGGATAACCCTTTTGGTGAGGGTCATAACATGCTCTCATTAGAGACTGATTTAATAGTGGTTCCTTGCTTCCATCCCTGAATGCTGTAATATATATTATGAAAAATAACAAGTCCAGTTCACAACATTACTTGCTTCTTTATTTGTATTTACACATGCATGCAAATGTAACTGTGTTTGGAAGGACTTCTATGAAATGTAATACAGTTCTAGAAAAAGAGGTGGCACTCTGTGGAGTTTCAGGAATTTACAAGTAACACAAGAGTGTATTAAGTCAGCCTCTTCACCCTCATTTTAATCTTCTAATAAGTTTACTGAGATTCATGGTTTGGAGCAGATCTCTGAATTCAACGTTCATAGACTTTATTCCAAATCAAGGCCAGAAACCATCCATGGGGAATTCTTCAAGGTTGGGGAAATAATTGGCTTGTTTGTTTAATTCCTTGTTTGTTCTCTCTCTCTCTCTCTCTCTCTCTCTCTCTCTCTCTCTCTCTCTCACATATTTTAAATTTGATCAAAAGAGGTTAAAAAAACAAAACACCAAAATATTTTATAAAGGACAAAAATACCCAATAAAGAAGACATTAAGATGCATTTTTGTTGTGTTCTTTTTGTAATTTCTTAATGAAATTTTTGATTTTAATTACTTGTTGTCTGGATGAAATGTTCTCCTAGTTTTTCTTCAAAAACTCAAGGTGGCTTATGTGGGAAAGTTGCTTTACTGAATCCTTCAAATAACTACCCACACAGCTAGTTTTGTGGGCCGCATAAGATCAATATATTTCTATACTCCGGTTTCAGGCCATTTTCTCCACAGAATGACAAGTTCTGCTAGAAGAGAGCAGAGAAACAGTGAATTAGATCCAGGTGACTTAGCGAGACTCTTCTACCTTGATGTATTTGCTTCACCCAGAAGGTTTCCGGATTCCAGTTCAGTGCTTTCCTTAATTTGGGAAATCAAATTGTTTCTTTCAGTGCTTTGAGTCAGCTTTGGACTGAGCCTAATCAATTCAGCTAACCATTCTGAACTAGCTGAAGGATGATTGTGGTAGAAAAGGGATTTTGCATTCACAGAAGCATTTTTTTTTTCCTGCCGTGAAGGCTGAACTGCTTCACAAACGGAACCACCCCTTGGGATCCAGAGAGTGTAAAATTAAAATGGCCATAAAGACGAGTGCCTAGAAAGGTCTTATTTTCCAATAATAACTTCAATGCAATGAGGGAGTCAATTGAGTGGAGAATGCTACTTCAATCCCAAACAAATCCAAGTTGGAGCTAAGTCTACATCTCTCAAGGTTTAATGTCTGTGTCATGGAAATGGCCTTTCCAATTAACCTTCAACCCCATAACCCAGTTAAGATGTACATTTGGCCTAAATGTGCGAGCCCTAAATTAAGAGTGGGAATTCTACTAAATGTAATTGTGTAAGATTACCAGACCTGCACTGCAAAAATCCAAAACATAGCAAAGAAAGAAAGAAAGAAAGAAAGAAAGAAAGAAAGAAAGAAAGAAAGAAAGAAAGAAAGAAAGAAAGAAAGAAAGATGATAGATAGATAGATAGATAGATAGATAGATAGATAGATAGATAGATAGATAGATAGATAGATAGATAATGGATGGATGGATTGGTAGGTAGGTAGAATAGATAGATAGATAGATAGATAGATAGATAGATAGATAGATAGATAGATAGATAGATAGATAGATAGATGATGGATGGATGGATTGGTAGGTAGATTAGATAGGTAGGTAGGTAGGTAGGTAGATAGATAGAAAGATAGATATAGGTTAGATACAGATATAGACATATAGATTAGATAGAGATAGATAGACATAGATAAATAGATAGAGATAGGAGAGAGAGAGAGAGGAAAAAAAAGAGCGAGCGAGAGAGAGCATAAATATTGCTGCTATCTAGAAGGGATGTGGATTTTTGCAACTTAGATGCAACAGACCTAATTTACAATGCATTTGGAAGGCATTGAGTTTAATTAAGACTGGATTCACACATTGCAATAAATAGTATGGTAATCTGTGGGGTCCTTGGTGCTCTCTGAGCTTGGTTGTTCCCTTGCAGATGTTTCATTACCCAACTAGATAACATTTTCAGTGCTAGAAGGGAGTGGGGTTTTGCTCTCTCCCCTATTCCTTTCTAGCACTGATGTTCAACCCTGAGATATAAATATTATCTTCTGTTGATAATATGATAATTGGCTTCTTTTTTAGCTTAACCTATGTTTTGAACTCAGTCACTAATTGCAATGAGGTTAACACATTACCAACAGCTCAAAGTAAATGCTGAAGTGTTAGTTAATTGTCATCTTCTACAATTAGCATAATTCAATCTTTGGGAGGAACGGAACCTCATATTCTCAGATTTTGGTCATATTGGCGATGAATGTTAGAAGTTAGAGCACAACTGAAGAACATTAAACTTATTGCTGTTTTTGCCATCTTCTCCCCCTCAAACTTGTTTTTTTATCCTTAAAGCATTTATCCTGAACTGAAAAATCTCAATATCACTTCCATTCCACTCCCCCTTGAAAACAGCAAACAATATGCTAGGTTTGCAATATGCTAGGTATGTTCAAAATGTTTAGTCGTATTGCATTGACTCAGCTGAGGTTGTAATGTTGTTATCTTGTACTGTGCTAAAAAGAATCGGAAGTGAATGCCTTTTTCTTTCTTCCCTTGTCCTTCATATTTTCTTTCCCCCTTTCTTTCCTTAATTTCCTAGTTTTATTTTTATTTATATTTTTACATTGCTAAAACAATTATATATATGCTGGCTCTTGTTTCTTGCAGAAAGAAGGGTTCAGAATATTATCTTGATAAAATGAAATGATCATTTACAAAAAACATATGCATGAACTCTCCTGTACATTTAAATTTCCTCAAATTTAGAGAAATGTATATAAAATTAATGTCCTGTCATTTTTTTTCCTTTCTTGCATTTTTAACTTTACTATTTCTTTCTTTTTCTTACATTATATTTGTTTGCATTAGTCTAACTTCTTTTTTTAAAAAAAACTTTAATAAATAAAATTATGTAAAAAAAGATGATAATATTTGGTAAGACCTACAATGGAGGAAAGATTGATGAAGATCGTAGAACTTGTTCAGATGGCCAAATTGACTTATTTGATTGCAGAAAAGCCAGTATCTATAGTTACTGCTGACTGGGAACCTGTTATGGACTTTTTGTGGAAAACAGAAAAAAAATCAGTGTATTTTCTGTGCTTTTGATGTTAAACAGATTATTCATTAGCTTATTAGAATTTTTTCTATCCCATCTTCATTATTCTTATGAGTAACTCAAGGCATCAAACATATCTAATACTCCTTCCTTTTGTTTTTGCCACAACAACAACCCTGTGAGGTGGGTTGGGCTGAAACAGAATAATTGATCCAAAGTTACCCAGTCTGGTTTCATTCCTAAAGCAGGACTAGAACTCAGAATCTCCTGGTGATTGACCCAAAAATCATCCGGTCAGCTTTCATGCCTAAGGTGGGACTAGAACTCACCGGCTCCTGGTTTCTAGACTACCCTTTTAATGACAATTATGCTTAGACACGAGAACACACCAAATAAAATTACTAAAAATATACAGTTTGTTGCAGGATTTTCAGGAGCTGTAGGTAAAAATAAACTCTCAAAGTTTTTGTCATGGATAACTATGACATGTTCAACAGCTTGGATTTGATGTAATCTTTTACTTCTGGCAAATAAAGAATTGAGTCTTTTATTGCTTCCGGTTTGAGCTTCTTTGGTGACAGACTGAAACTGCGACCCTGCACAGTTTCAATCCATGCTCACCACTGGAGCGCCCCGAGCTGGCTGGTTTTGGGGCTAAGTCGCCCCGTGGAGGTGGTGAAGAAGAGGGAAACTGACTGCAGGGTTGAGGAGAGCCACATCTCTCCTCCCCAGCTGGCCATTACTCCCTTTCTTGAAGGCGGTTGTAGTGGTGGTCAGAAATGGCCACCACAAAGAAGAACCCAACCGGAAAAGAATGTGCAGGAGGAAGATAAGAAGAGAAAGTTTTGGTTGACCGGGTCAAACAGCAAAAGCAACAAATAAGGTACCCTGGAATTTAAACTTAAAAAACAATAATACTGTTCCCAAAGAAGATCTTTAAGCAGCGAAGGAGAGAGAAAAGGGAAAGGATTTGGTTTTTTCTTTTCCCTATACTAACAGCTAAGAGACTTAAGCAAGAAATTGGGAAAAAAATCCACTTTGACATTAATAGGCATTTAATGTTGAAAATAAAATGTCAAAGGGATAATAAAGATTTCTGGATAATTAAAAGCTTTTGAAAACAGGAAAGGAGAGAAAAAGAATAAAAGGGCAGGATCTGGAAGGGAGGAGACTGCCTGGAATTAAAAAGAACTCACAGTAAAAGCTCAACAAGACTTCTAAAAGATACATTTTAACTGAAACATGGCAACAAAATAGCAAAACCCCAGGAAGAGAAAGTGAAAAAAGAAATAAGAAGAAATAGCTCAGGAGTATTTCGATTACTTGGTGATCTCTGGATTCTTGGTTACTGCATTTGAATGACTAAAATCAATCGGGTGGTTGTTTAAAAGTATTTAAAATGGCTCCACTCTTAGAAGAACTAAAAATGGAACTTAAAAAGTACAAAGAAGATGCACAAGAAGGGAGAGGTTCTTTTGGCTTGGTATTTCAGTTCTTAGAAATGGAGATTTGGAACTATAAGAAACAACAAGAAATGCCTGCAGAACAGGAAGATTGGGGCAAAGAAGAAGCCATCTTTAATGAACAAGTAATTTTAGGTGGGGAAAAAAAAGGAAAGGGGGGGAAAAGAGTGGAAAGTTTAAGACTGGGAAAAGCAACCCCCCAAAAAGAATAGATTGAAAAATAAGTATAAAATCAGAAAGCAACAGAAGAGGGAAATGCAGAAAAGAGAATTAGAAGTAGAGACAAGGGGGTAAAAGGGGGAGGGAGAAGAAGAGAGGGAAGAAAGAAAGGAAAAGAAGTTATAAAGGACAGAAACAAGATATAGAGAAACAGGGCCTATTTAGAGATAATGGGTAAAAATCTAATTGAAAAAGGGATTCTGCAAAGGTACATAAGATAGTATTGTTATATTAGAAATAGAAATAATTTCAGAAAATATGAAACAATGTATGATTAAAATGTTTGATAAAATAGTCATCATAATTTAGTGGAATGTTTGTTAATAAATAAATGTAATAAAATGAATATTTAATGATTTATAAAACATGTGAAGAGAAATAAGGGAAAAGTTACTTATGGAGATTATATGTGTCTTCAAGAAAGTATATTTAATTGAAAAGAAATGTTAAAAATGTCAAGATTTTAATGAGTATTAATGATAGAACTGAGAATGATAGAATTGGAATGGAATGAGGATTTTAATTACATATATTTATAATCCTTTTTTTAAAGAATATAGTGTGTATTATAAGAATGTACCAAGCAGAATTCGACTGGAAGTTGTGTATTATGTATTACATTGAATGTTACAACCTTAAGGTATATATTGAAGTTTAAACAAGAGTTGAATGGATAAAATTAAAAGTTATAAAGGTGTCATACTCCAATTAGTAACTACAGGAGAAAATTTGTTTAATGAGAAAAGATAATATGAAATTGAAACAGGACAGACAAAAGTATAAATATAATGGTTTGAATTGAGATGAGATAATCAAAGTAAAATTGAGAAAATTAAAAGAGGTGAAAAACTATATAGAAAATGCAAAATAGTAATAAGATATTGAATAGAACACAAAAATGAGCATGAAATTGAGTTTGTGTCTGTATAAAGAAGTATAACTCGGGACCATGCTATTTTTTTTTTAAAGATGTTTTACTTGTGTGTGAAAACCCAAATAAAACTTTAATAATAATAATAATAATAAAGAATTGAGTCTTTTATCTACCAAGAGAGGTCACATGGGATGAAAAGGAGCTACAGCTTTTGTCACTTTCCTCATATGTAAAGCTGACATGTAATTATGTAAACGTTATATATTAATATTACGTATTAATCTGGAGGCTAAAGTATATAAAGAACAGTCACAGGAATTAGGTATGTCTAGTCTAGTGAAGAGAAAGACTAGGAACGACATGTTAGCAGTTTTCCAATACTTGAGGGGCTGTCACAGAGAGGAAGGGATTTGTTTATTCTCCAAAGCACCTGAAGGCAGGACAAGAAATAATGGATGGAAATTTATCAAGGAGAGATCCAACCTAGAAGTAAGGAAAATTTTTCTGACCCTGGGAACAATTAATCAATGGAACTGCTTATCTTCAGAAGTTGTGGGTACTCCATCACTGGGGGTTTTAAAGAAGAGATTGAACAAACATTTGTCCAGAATAGTATAGGGTCTTCTGATGGTTGGACTAGATCTAGAAGACTTCCAAAATCTCTTCCAACTCTATTCTATGATTCTAATGCTTCAGAGGGCTATCATTTACATGACTCAAATGCTTCATATAAGAGCAGTCCTATTTCTGAAGCCCAGAAATTTCCTTAAAACCACACTAAACAAATGTGATGAACAAGACCAATTTTCAATTTAGTAATTTTTCATCTTTTTTAAAAAAATATGTAAGGGCTAAAATAAATATTTTTCACCTCCAGAAAACTAAGCGTTTTTATTTTGTTTTTCCCCTGGTCTTCTTCAAACAAATGCTACTTGGTCACACAATAAGTTTAACAATATTTACTAAAAGCCTAATAGCTATAATGAATGCAATGCTTGGTCAATATCTATCTTGATAAGATTAAAAAAATGGCTGCCACCTTCAATTAGGGTGACACTTGAAGGCACTAAAGACATCCAGTTTTAAAGCTTGCCTCCTTTGAACCATGTACCATATCCCTTGTAGTACTTCAGGTAGCCCTCCAAGAATCCCCCCCCCCCATTTTAATAGATGGCATTTACCACTGGCTAGGTTAGCTAAAATGTTTAATAATATGTCTAGCAAATGTTGGAAATGTAATTAAAAAATGGGCACATATTATCATATGTGGTGGACTTCTGGTAAAGCAAAAATATTTGAGGGGAAAATACATACATGGGTAGAAATGATGATTGGAAAGCATGTCGATTTGAACCTGAACCTATTAGATATAATATCAGGTAAACTTGATAAGAAAAGTATGTATTTAATATTGCACGTCTTGATAGCAGTGAGGATTGTATTTGTGCAATGCTAGAAAAATGAAGAAACACCAGGAGATGAAGGAATAATTAAGAAGATACTGAGTGTGCAGAAATGGACGGACTGACATTAAAAATGAAACAGAAAGAAGACACAGAATATTATCAGACATGGAATCTATTTTATCAATGGTTGGAAAAAAGAGGTGGAGATTTATAATGTAATATGTATTGTTAAGCAAATTGAATACCCAGACAACACGATGTGTATTAAGCACTAAGAAATGTAATTAATAAAAAAATAATTTAAAAAAAAGGAATTTTCCCCCAGGTCTGGAGCACCAAAACGCTTCCATGCTGAAAGAATTTGCTGATAACATCATTGATGCCCAGGAGGTGCCCAGATGGAGGCTCTTTTCATGTCCATGTGAAGTTGCCTATTGAAGTGGTACCCATCTTTCTATTTGCAGTCACCTGCTTTCAAAATGTTGGGTTGGCAGGAGCTGGAGCATGTGACAGGAACTCACCCCACCTTGTGGTCGCAATGGGTCTCAAACATGAGTTTGCTGATCATCAGCCCAGCATTCTAACCTCATGAGCCTCTGTGTTCCTTATCTCCAACAAATGAGCAATTCCTGGCTGCAAAAAAAGAATCGCCTTGTTTTATTGACTGTGTAGAGCTGATGCTGCTCAAATAAAATAATACAAAGGGAACTTGGTAAAATCAACAAAAATATGAAGTCTCCTGGTATGAAAGTACGAGCTCAGTTCTAATGGATTAAGATTTTTATTATTCAAGTAGAAAATGGCTATCACTTTTCAGATAAGGAACAGGACCATTTTTCTGTGTAAGAGGGTGACATTTTCCCAGCAACCCTACCATTAATCTAACACATTAAATAAGCACATTAAATTAAGCATGGGTCCCATTTCCCGCCATTGAAGAACCTTCAGCTTCGTCTCTTGAAGCAGAACAAAGTGTCTGCTTTTGACCTTGTTAGTTAGAAGACTTCTGTTGAAGCCACCTCTGGATGGAATTACTTTATCTTCATTCTCTTAAGCCCCAAGTTCCAAATTGTGCCACGCAATCAATGCCTAATGTTACCTGTGGCTGTTCTGTATTTAGTATTTTTAGTATTTATTTGATTTGTCAATCGCTTACAAGATACAGGTATAAGAATAAATATAGTTTTGAATACATGAGATAGATACTTACAAGAAAAAAAAACCAATAGGACAGGGATAGTAGGCATAATTGGTGCGCTTATGCAGGTCCCTATGGGCCCCTTAGGAAGTGGGTGAGGTCAATAGTAGACAGTCTAAGGTTAAAGTTTTTGGGGTTTGGGATAGAAACCACAGAGTCAGGTAGAGTATTCCAAACATTGACCAATCTGTTGCTGAAGTCGTATCTTCTGCAGTCATGTTTGGTGCAGTTAAACTTGAGTTTGTATCTGTTGTGTGTTCTTGTATTGTTATGATTGAAGCTGTTAGGAATAACATAGGTTACCTAACGTAGTTTGGGTAAAATAATATATATAAACTATGATTGTAAGTTTAAGTGTGTGTCGCTTTAAAACTGCAAAGCATGTAATTTTGGGTGCGGTGTGAAACCACCATAAGAGGGAGCAAGAGAACCTGATTGATTGCTGACAATTACTGGATTGCATGGATTGATGGTTTGTTAACTGCGTGTTTCCCCTACTGCTGAGTTGCTGAAGGAAGAGAGGAGTTTTTTGACTTCTTCATATCTCTACTGCAAGGAGATATATTACTGGACTGATATTTGTAAGTTTACTGACCTCTCTTTTTCAACACTAGAATTTGCAACTGAATAATCCCTGGACGGACTGAACTAGTAAATGATATATGGACTGTTTGACTATGATATAACTCTTATTGGAATAAACTATTTAATTAGCACTATGTATCTGTTTTACTGAGTGTAAACTACAAAAACGTTTATCTCACATATTTTGCCTGCCTGACTGACTGCTGTGCAGATTCTGCTAGGGTGTATTCAACAGAAGCTGAAGTATTCATTTGCAGGTAGGACATTGCAATGTATGATTTTATATACGATATTTAGATCGGACCAGAGGCGGCGTAGTTCTAGGTTTTCTTGGTCTAGAGTTTCAAGTCTGGTGGCATAAGGTATTCTGCAATGAGTAGAGGAGCAGAGAACTCTTCATGTGAAATATTTCTGGACTTTTTCAATTGTGTTAATATCAGATACATGATATGGGTTCCAGACTGATGAGCTGTATTCAAGTTTAGGTCTAGCAAATGTTTTGTATGCTCTAGTTATTAGTGTGATATTACCAGAGAAGAAGCTACATGGAATTAGATTAACAACTCTTAATGCCTTTTTGGCTATGTAGTTACAGTGGGCTCTAGCATTTAAATTATTTGAGATGAGTACTCCAAGGTGCTTGACAAAGTTTGGATCCTCAACAAGGTCTTGACTATTTGGCTTGTATTTTATTTTCTGATTTTTTCTGCCAATATGTAAGACAGAGCATTTATTTGTTGAGATTTGAAGTTGCCATTTGTTTGACCATTCTGATACATAGTCAAGGTCTTTTTGGAGGGTAGTAGTATTGTCTGTGGTGTTGAATAGCTTTACATCATCAGTGAAGAGAACACAGTTCTTAATATGATCACAGAGGTCATTTATGTAGAGTATGAAGAGAGTTGGTCCTAGAACACTGCCTTGGGGGACACCACTGTTGACAGGTACAGAATTTGATAGGATGCTCCCAATTTTCACCATTTGTTGTCTGTTTGACAGGAATGCTTCTATCCAGTTATGTAGGTGTTCAGAGATACCATAAGAGTTTAGTTTTAGCAGTAGTTTGTCGTGTACCACTGAATCAAAGGCTTTACAGAAGTCTATGTAGATTGCGTCTATTGTTTTGCCCTGATCGAGTTGTGTAGTCCATATGTTTTTGCAGTGTAAGAGTTGCAGATTACAGATTAGTTTTTTCTGAAACCAAATTGTTTATTAGAGAGTAGGTTGTTTGTCTCTAAGTGGAGGATAATGGATTGGTTAATAATTGATTCCATGATTTTATAGGTGACGCAGCATAAGGAGATTAGTCTGTAATTTTCAACTAGGCTGGGGTCTCCCTTTTTGAAGATGGGGATGACCATGGCTTGTGACCATAGTTTTGGCAAGGAGCTAGTCCTGAAAGATTTTTCAAAGATTATGCTTAGTGGTTCGGCTATGGCAGTAGATAGCTTTTTTAGGAAGTAGGCACATATTCCATCCAGTCCAATAGATAGGGATGGTTTTAGATTGCGCAGTACTTTTTCAACAATGTCTTCTGCACTAAAGCCAGTTGCCGTGTTAATATTCCTTGTCTTTGCTGATAGCTACATGTTGTTATGGAAACTTGAATCACTGCATTCATTCATTAGTGGCTCTTCACACAGGGCTTCTGAATGATATCTTATTCTAATGCCAACAATTGAATTGCCAATTTAGTTCAGCCAAGAATAAGAAAAGGATCTGATTCCTGTCACATAATATTAAAGATTTCTTAATCTCTCATAAAATTTTAATAATACCATACATAACACCACATGTAAGTTCTAGCCAAAGCAACTGTGACATATGAAGAACTATAAACTAAAAAAGATCCTTTCCCTTCCCTTCCCTTCCCTTCCCTTCCCTTCCCTTCCCTTCCCTTCCCTTCCCTTCCCTTCCTTTCCTTTCCTTTCCTTTCCCTTCCCTGTCTGTCTTCTCTTTCCTCCCTCCCCCTCTCCTTCCCTCCCTCCCTCTTTCCTTCCTTCTTTCCTCCCTCCTCCTCTCCTTCCCTCCCTCTCTCTTTCCTTCCTTCTTTCCTCCCTCCCTTCCTTTCTCCCTTTCTTCTCTACTTTATGTGAAGATTGAAATCGGTCATCACTGCTTTTGAAATACATACTGTCATAATAAAAGGGTTTTCACCTATAATTGCCAAGTGTAGAAAATTATTTAAAATATATTCATTATTTTATACCAATCAATGAGGACTGCAGGATGGAGGTTGAATTGGGCAAGAAGCCAATTACAGTACTATCCATCCCCCCCCCTCACTTGTGAGCCCACCATTTGTCTTCTGTTCAAAACATTGCGTCAGGTGGTGCTCCATTCAAAATTCAAGAAAGAAATACTTAGACTCCATAGATTAGAGAAAAGATATCTTTTACTGAAAATGAAGTGGTAGCAATCGTAGAATTCTGAATCTGAGAAAATAGGCACGTAAATCACATATACAAAGTGATGGCAATGTTCCCACCCCCAATAGTTCAAATGGTTCTTCAATTAAAAGTTGTGAATGTCATCATGTGGACATCCCCATCTGGCGAGGAGGATTCTGTCCGTTGACCTTGGCATACTTTGATAAAAGTTTGCAGCTGCGCAGAGAAAAGAAAGCTAAGTGAGAAATAAAAACCTAAGCAAGAGTTTATACTCCCCCCTCCTCATTTCATACAATACTAGAATGTAACACCTCCAGCTCGCTTCCCAGAATTTATCCCCTCCTCCCCTCCATTACTTATGGCAGCCAAAAGATGCAAAGCAATAGTAGAAGATCTTGAAGGCTAACACATTGTATGATAGAATTAGGACAAGGAGGCTTAGAAGTCTTGCAAAATTTGACATTGCTTTAGTGGCCCAACGGGGTGTGATTGTGCTGGAGAAAAGAGCAATTGGGATGGTTTTCCTGGAAGAAATTGTTCCCTCTAAAATTCAGGTTGGCCACAGCCGTAGAGGGGTGACCAAACACCAGAAACAGTTGGTCACTTTTGAGGGAACTTCTACACTGGAGATCTCCAAGGAATGTAGATTGTTCATGGGCTTTTTAAAAGGAAGAAGAAACAGAGGGAGATTTCTGCCAGCACCGCTCTCAGCAGTTTCTCTCTGCTACAGATACCCTCAGAAGGAAAATACACCTGTTTTACAGTGGCTGAAGTGGCCCACTCTTTATTCACACTTATCATCACTTAATTTAGTCAAGTAATACGTTGAATTACTCTTTGAGAAGCTGAATGCGTCATCTTTTGACATTGTTTGGGGAGAGCCTGGTTAATCAACAGTGGCAAAAAAAAAAAAGAAATCAGTAGCACCTTTTCCAACTAACAAATTTTATTAAAAGGCATAAACATGTGGGAGCTGGCCATTCTCTTCATCAAATCACTTCATCTTCTCAATGGGAAAGGCTAAGCAGAGTCCAGCATGATTGACAGACCACCAAAAGCATCCCAGGGTTATAGTCAACACTGGGAAGTTGAACAATATCCCCGAAGAAAAAAACATGGCAAGCCATTTCCATATTGTACAGAAGAAATAACATGGACAAGGGATGAGCTCAGTCATGTCTCGAACTCAGTACTATCTTGGACCATACAAGGTTTCCAATCATTTCCTCTTTAGGCTGAGTATAGAGGGTCGGTTTGGTGTAGTGATTAAGGTATTGGCCTAGAAACCAGCTAAGCCATGAGTTCTAGTGCCATATTAGATATAAAAACCATCTGGGTGACTTTGGGCCAGAGGACTGAGTTCTAGTCCCAGCTTAGGCAGTATTGGGATCCTACTAGTGGTGAGATTCAAAAATTTTTTACTACCAGTTCTATGGGTGTGGCTTGGTGGGTGTGGCAGGGGAAGGATACTGTAAAATCTCCATTCCCTCCCCACCCCTGGGGGAAGGTTACTGTAAAATCCCTATTCCCTCCCCACCCCACTACTCTGCTTTCCAGCTCCCTTCTCCTGTGCAGGGCAACCAAAGAAGACCCAGCCAATCAGCTGGGATTCAATGGGAGACACTGAATAGATGAGGGCGGGGCCAGTCAGAGATGGTATTCTGAACTACTCGAAATTTCCACTACCAGTTCTCCAGAACTGGTCGGAACCTGCTGAATACCACCTCTGGATCCTATCTTACTCGCTACCAGTTTGGTGGGTGATCGTGTGTGTGCGCACATGCCCCTAACGTGCGCACCCCTAACAAGCCAATCAGCTGAGAGGATGAAGAAACAAAAAGCTAGCAGTGACCCTCCCCGCTCCCATGTGCTTTTCGGTCTTTTATCTTCTCAGCTGATCGGAGACTGTTTTTTACTACTTGGTCGGGACGAACCAGTAGCATACCACCACTGAGCTTAGGTATGAAAATCAGCTGGGTGACTTTGGGACAGTCACTCTTTCTCAGTCCAACTCACTTCACAGGGTTGTTGTGAGAAACTAGGAGGAGGGAGGAGTATTATGTATGTAAACTACATTGAGTTGTTCATAAAAATTATAAAGGTGGGATAAATAAACAAACCTTTGGCCTTGCAAAATTGTAGTATGTGTTCTACCTCGACTCTTCTATCAACAGCTCTCCAACTAGCCATATCTGAAGTTTTCAGCTCTTATGGTGAAACAGAATGGAATATCACCATTATGTAGTAGTTTGGCAGCATGTAGAGAATGGAACTAGAGACAGCCATGTTTTCTAACTGAAAATGCTAAGAGGTCAACTACTGCTGAAACACCAAACGGGCATTTTTTTTTTCTGATGTGATATCACAAATCAACCTGCCAATCCTTTTGTTGCTGTTGTTCTTTTCAGTGGACTTTTAAAGTCACTATTGTATTAAAAATTGCATTTTGCCAGACACGATTACAATCCTCTGCAATACACAGGCCCAAGGGAGGGAGGGTTGCTAAGGTCACAATGGGAAACAAATGTGACTTGATGATGAATGTAGGAGCAATGAAGAAAAAAAAATTCAACATATATGATTTGAAGAGCCAGAAACCCTTGTCCTTTATTAAATTATTGTGTTACCCTTGTTCCAGCAAACAGAATTAATGGGGTTTTGTTTTCAGAACAGAAAAAGGAGCATCAATTGCATTTGTTCAGGATCTAGCAAAATATATAGTTTAACTTATTTCCCCACTCTGAAAAAGAGCCAGTGTGGTCCAGTAATTTATTTATTTTATTTTATTTGGTTTGTCAATTGCTTACAAGATAATAGGTATAAGTAAAAACATAGTTATGAATACATGGATACATATAAGAAAAATAAAAAGAAACAATAGGACAGGGATGGTAGGCGTGCTGGTGCGCTTATACACGCCCCCTACAGACCTCATAGGAAAGGGGTGAGGTCAATAGTAGACAGTCTAAGGTTAAAGTTTTGGGGGTTTGGGGAAGAAACCACAGAGTCAGGTAAAGTATTCCAGAGATTGACCATTCTGTTGTAGTTAGGACACCAGGCTAGAAACCAAGCGGTTGTGAGTCATGAGGTCCTTGGTGCTTTCTGAACTTGATGGCTTTCCTTGCAGATGTTTCATTGCCAAACTAGGTAACATCATTGGTGCTCCATATTTGGACATATCATCAGACTGTGAATCCTAGTTGTACCTGATGCATGGGTGAGCATGGGGAGTCACTTTGGGAAGAGAAGGAGGAGGAGGAGGAGGAGGAGGAGGAGGAGGAGGAGGAGGAGGAGGAGTGGTGGTGAAAGGAAAAAAGAGGAAAGAGGGCAGGGAAGGAAAGAGAAGGAAGAGGAGGAAGAGGAGAGAGAAGATAGGACAAGAGAGTGGAGAGGAGAGGGAGAAAGGGAGAGAGATATGAAAGGAAGG
>NW_020769330.1:12879163-12914828 GCF_900518735.1 Pseudonaja textilis | reverse complement strand
TGAAAGGAAAAAAAAGGAAAGAGGGCAGGGAAGGAAGGAGAAGGAAGAGGAGGAAGAGGCGGGAGGAGATAGGACAAGACAGTGGAGAGGAGAGGGAGAAAGGGAGAGAGGAATGAAAGGAAGGAAGGAAGGAAGGAAGGAAGGAAGGAAGGAAGGAAGGAAGGAAGGAAGGAAGGAAGGAAGGAAGGAAGGAAGGAAGGAAGGAAGAGGCAAGGGGGCAGAGGAGGGAGGAGGAGGGGGAAGAGGAAAGGTTTAGTTTCTCAGATGCTAGTTCCTACATATTTCCATGGCAGCCAGGAACTGGGCACCTGATGAAGCAGTGTGATTTATTTTGAAGATTAAGGGATTATTGAGTGAAAGTGGGTGCAAACATTCAGGGCAAAATTCAGAGCCTAAACTGCAAGCTCTAATTTGATCAATTTTAAAGAATGATTTGTGGCTTTGTTTCTTTTTCTTTTTTTAAAGCTGTTGCTCACAACCAGAAATATATTTGCTATTCGTTTATGACATCACTGTTTATTTATTCATTGAATTTTTATCTTACTTTCTACTGATAAAACCATCCTCAAACAGGAATTGGACATCTACTGAGGCCTTTAACACTCATGCTGGAACTTCAGGTGTCTCTATTAATTTCCCAGGATGCTGTAGAGCTCTAACAAATGTTTGTTTCATTACAGGACACATTCAGGGTGGTTGGTTTTACAAGCCAAATACTGCAGTGGATATGAGTGTCCTCTAATCTCAAATGCCCTGCAAAATTCTCCTTGGGTCATTAAGTCCATGAACCTAGCTTGACTTCAGCATCTGTTTGTTGGTGAGGACATGAAAGGACACCAACTCTATTGTCACTCTCAAAAAGATTTAAAAAAACAACTGACCTCAGAATGAAAGCAGAATGAATATCATTCAATGTTTTAGTTATGGATCTTAGCATGATCTCACATGCTAGAGAAAGAGATGAGCCTTTGAAAATAATAGTCCCATCTCTTGTCCCAAAGATGATTTTTTTTTTCAAAATGCAACTGGACTTTTTTTCCTTTGATGACATTTTGCTTCTCATCCAAGAAACTTCTTCAGCTTACTGGATGGTGAGGAAGTGCTGAAGAAGCTTCTTGGATGAGAAGTGAAACATCATCAAAGAAAAACCAAAAAGTCCAATTGCCTCTTGACAAAGCATCTTTGGAGCAACCATGATCTGCATGAGTCTTCAACTTACAACCACAATTAAGTGGAATGGGCCAACTCGCCATGGCCAACTCACCGCAGGACAACTTACCACAGCTAACTCAGCACAAAACAACTCACCATGGGACAACTGAACAATTCAATTTAATGGTTTTAAATAAATAAAAATTATTTTAATTTTCGTCATTTTGTCCCTCCTTTTGCATCCTTTCTTTAATGGTCCTATTTCACCATTACTTTGATATTAATGTAAGTCTTGCCCTGCAGTGAATTGTCCCATAGCAAGCTGGCCGTGGCAAATTGTCATAGACCCCAATTGAGCCCAACATTTTCATTGCAGAAGTGAGACATTTGTTGAGTAAACTGCACCCCATCTTACAACCTTTGTTACCCCAGATGTTAAGTGAATCACTGAAGTTGTTAGGCTTCCCCCATTAACTTTGTTTGTGGGGAAACCAGCTGGGAATGTTACAGGTGGTGATCACATGATTCTGGGACACTGCATCCATCAGAAATACATGCTGGTTGCCAAGTGCCTGGATTTACTCCCACTTTATGGCCATAGCAATCAATCACAGTACTGATTGCCTCATGCAGTAACCAACACTCACCAACCAATCAACTGTCCCAAATATTTTTTTTAGGAGGCAACTGGACTTTCTAGTTTTTTTTTCTTTTGAAGAGGTTTTGCTTCTCACTCGAGAAGCTTCTTCAGCTCTGACAGGATGGCCGTGAATGGAAGGATTTCTATTCCTTACAGACAGCTGGTCATTTGCATCCTTTCAGAGAGTCATTGAAGCCACTTGGAGGTTCATTTGTGTCCTCAGGGTCACCTGAGTAGCGCTCCTGGTTCCTGTAGTCTGCAATTTTTTCTCTGGAAATCCGTTCATACACCCACACAATTTGAAGAGTGTTCTGGCTCACTGCACAACCCCACTATTGCTCCAGCTACTAAATTTAAATATCTTCACAATTCAGGATTTTGGCTTTTTAAATTTAGTGAACCAAAGAACGGTGACTTTATTACACCTCTGTCTCTGATTTACCATGCAAGACCATCCTTTCGCTTTCGGGAATGATGGAAAGCGGAAGAAAACTGGGATATAAAAGAATTCACAAGGAACAATTAGTAATGCTATATCAGGATCTTTCCCCAGCCTGGCACCCTCATAGTCATTGGACCGAAATTCATTTAGTTCCATTGTGATTCAGAATTACGGCAACTATACATAACTGGGAAAATCTGCTGGGCAATTTAACTAAATTAGGGCACTTGAAAACCTTTCAAGAACCTCCTCAGCATACAAGCACTAAAAAAAAACAACAACCTGGACCTGCTGCTTTGCCAATTTGCAATATTTGGCCATCAGCTTGATGCCTTCCTAAGCCCTTTTCCAACTTTTGAATTGCTCACGGTCGTTTAACACTTTGGTTCCAAATCTCGTTATTCTTCCCTTTGCACTTCAGTTCTGGTCCCTAAATTGCCAATCTGCCATGGCGCCATAATAAACACTGTAGGACTCAGTAAATAATAATAATTACCAAACCCCCTGAGCTTCCCATCCTAGCTTAAATTAACATATCTTTTAATTAGCTTTTGGCACCGAAGGAACATATACGTTCACTATCCTGTAATGCTCACATCCTTGGAGGAGTCAGTTAATTAGAAGCACCCCAAGCCCTTTTTCGTGTTCTTTCCATTTGTGTGGTGGAAAATGAAATGTATAACATTTCAAAAATATATTTTCGAGAGCTTGAGGGCTGCATATTTCCCTTGCAATGAACTACCGCCGTGAAATTAAAAGATAAACGTTCTTGAATCCCAAGATGTTTGAAAAACAATGTGGTGCTCAACAGCCCCACCTTCTGGAAGTAAAATTCAGAAAAGAACAGTAGAAGAATAACAGAATTCAGGTGGGCCTCGACTTAGAACCACCACTGAGCCCAACCTTTTGGTTGCTAAGCGAGACGTTGAGTGAATTTTGCCCCATTTTACAATCTTTCCAGCAACCATTGTTAAGTAAATCACTGGAGTTGTTAAGTTAGTTATGCAGTTAAGTGAATCTGTTTCCCCACGGACTTAGTTTGTGTGAAGGTCGCAAAAGGTGATCACGTAACCCAGGACATCATAAATATGAACCAGTTGCCAAATGTTTGAATTTTGATTATGAGACCATAGAGATGCTGCAACGATCGTTAAGTGTGAAAAATGGTCATAAGTCACTTTTTTTCAGGGCCTTTGTAACTTTGGTCACTAAACCAAATGGTTATTGAGGCCTACCTTTAACAGAGCTGCAAGGGACCTTGGAGGTCTTCTAGTCCAACCCTTTGTTCAGGCAGGAGACCCTATACCATTTCAGACAAATGGTTGTCCAATCTTTTCTTAAAAACCTCCAGTGATGGAGCATCCACAACTTCTGGCAGCATATTATCCACTAATTTTATCAGTTTTCTGGATTTTTGCTGTCCCGATTTTGTAAACATATGACTGAAGAAGCGAGAGGGTGATAAGAAATGGGTTTTATGGCAGCCCAGATTAGAGATGAAATCTAGAAGCTGGGTAGCTGGGTAACAGATAGCATCAAATAACTGGCCCATAATAATATACATTTTCCGTGCTTACAATACACACATCCTAAATAATAGCATCCTACACACAAAGAATTACAAGAGAATGACTTGATTTCCTATTTTTATGCTGGCATAGCCAGTCAGTCATCACACAAGACAGCTCTGCGGAAATCAACACCCACAAAACCTGTTTGTTTTGCAGAGAATCTCATAAGAGACACAATGACAGGATGTGGGAGTGTGCAACGTGTATGGATCATCTCTATACTTAAAGTCCTGCTAGTATTTACTGAGAATGACTTCTACTTTCAGTGGTGGACACCAAGTTATGGACCTAGGACATAGATATCCCACCTCTAAACGTATCACTTCCAAACAATCTCACCTGTTCTTCTCTAGTTCCTTCCTATTTAAATACTAGACAGCCTGCTAGACTCCCAGAAGAACCAGAGCCTGGATTTTAAACCACAGTGGAAAAAAATGTCTTGCAAATTCTGAGTTATGCTCCATCTGGGAATTTACCGACTTTTCAATTTCAGCAACCAGACAGCTAAGTGCCTTTTGGAAAATGAAACCAATAAAGAATTGAAAAGAATTCAATAAGACCTGCCGGTGGTTTTGCAACTCTTTGACTTTCAGATTGCTCCTGTGCCATGGGGCTGGCTAGAGGTGGGGGTGAGTGGAGTTATTAAGCAAGCCAGCTGAAAAGAATTACAAGTCTGTGACAATAGTCTCTTACTTAGTGCTGGAACAGTACATTTTTTTTCACCTTTAAACTGGTCTGGTGTATCTGTGTAGTCTTTTCAAAGATGCTTTTTTTCAAAAGGCAATTGGACTGTTATTGTTTTTTTTTCTTGAGGAAGAAGAAGATACTGTTCTGCTTCTGATCTAAGAAGCTTCATCGATTATGATGCGGGGGGATGGAAGGATAGGTAACAGATAACAAATAATCAGAGTTGGAAGGGACCTTATAGGTCATCTAGTCCAACCCTCCACGCAAGCGGGAGACCCTACACCATTTCTGACAAATGGCAGTCCAACCTCTTCTTGAAGGTCTCAAGTGATGAAGCTCCCACAACTTCCGAGGGCAAGCTGTTCCATTTGTTCTCACTGTCAGAAAGTTTCTCCTTATTTCCAGGTTAAATCTCTCCTTGTTCGGTTTCCATCCATTATCCCTTGTCTGGCCTACAGATGCTTTAGAAAATAGATTGACCCCTTCCTCTCTGTGTCAGCCCCTCAAATATTGGAAGACTGTTAACATGTCTCCCCTGGTCCTTCTCTTCACTAGACTAGCCATGCCCAGTTCCTGTAGTCGTTCTTCATATGCCTTAGTCTCCAGTCCCCTAATCATCCTGGTTGCTCTTCTTTGTACTTTTTCTAGAGTCTCAACATCTTTTTTATAATGAGGTGACCAAAACTGGATGCAATACTCTAGGT
Source organism: Pseudonaja textilis (assembly GCF_900518735.1). The sequence goes on along the minus strand of NW_020769330.1, from coordinate 12,909,632 downwards.
GTGGTCTTACTAAGGCTTTATAGAGTGGTATTAGTACCTCATTTGATCTTGATTGTATCCCTCTGTTAATACAATTTAAGATTGCATTAGATTTTTTGGCTGCTGTTGCACACTGCTGGCTCATATTTAGCTGGTTGTCCACTAAGACTCCAAGATCCCTCCCTGACAAGTACTGTCAGTTGAGACAGGATGGTAGGGGGATGGAAGGTTAGGTTCTGATGGGAGGGCAGGATGGAAGGATTGTATTTCTTTGCAATCATGTGGATGACTGAGAATTTCCACAGACATTTATCTGTGTCATATGTCTAGGAAATGGTAGGTGTGAATGACCTTGACAGACAGGGAAGAGTCCCAGACAAGGGCAGCTGAGTATGACGAAGGATGTGGGGGCATGGCAAATATCTTAGAAGACAGCCTTCCTAGGTTCTTGGGCTATAAAGGTTAGGAGGGAGAAATGCACTTTCAAACTTGAATGATTCTGTTGATGTAACTGTACAATAAAGTAGAGTTCATTCATCTGGGAATGCTTCTTGTCTGGATTACTTCACAAGGTTGACATCAAATTTGCAAGACTGAAAGTACATTTCTCTCCCCCATTATACATTCCCAGAAACTAGAGAGGGTCTCTTTTGAGATGTTTTCCACACCTGTATTGTTTCCATAGGGTAATCTGCCTCTTATCTGACCATTGCCTTGGCTATGGCTCTGCCCCTTGTTCCCACTTACCATTATTATCTCTGTGTGTAAAACACATCAGAAGACCTACTGTAGGAGCCCTGATGCCTCACATGGTTAGGACACTGGGTTGACAATCAGCAAGCCCGTGTTTGAGACCTAAGTGCTGCTGTGTGGCGAGGTGAGCTGCCATCATTCGCTCCAGCTCCTATCCACCTAGCAGTTTAAAAGTGTGCAAATGCAAGTAGATAAATAGGTACCACTTTGATGGGCAACTAATGGGGACATGAAAATAGCCCCAAGCTGGGCCTTCCCTGAGCAATGGTGTTGTCACTGGCTAATTCTTTCAACTCAAAAGGGCTTTGGTGCTTCCACGTGGTGCTTTCAGTTTGGTGCGATGCAATCAGGAGTCCTGGCAAAGGAGGTATTTCTTTTTTCCTTCACTTTCATTTAATGTCTTCTTTTTTACAAATATATTCGCCTTATTCATGGCTGATTTCAAAAGCTTGGGAGCCAATCAGTGAGCTGATGCCACCACAAAGCCCCCTCCTCATAACTACAGATAGTCCTCAACTTACGATCACAATTCAGCCCAAAATTTCTTTTTCTTTTTTTTTAAGTTTTTTTTTAAAAAAATTATTTTAAATACAAACAATTCATCCTCCATTTAATGGGGTACTGCCTGGGTACAAATATCCTGTGCAATAACAATTAAAATTTACAGCCATATTCATTATTTTGGTACTAATTCTCCATTCTTATCTTACTAATAGACATAATATCTCTATTACTATAACACTCCTCTTCTTAACATGTTTAATTCTATAAACCTCTTTTCTATATTTCACAAATCTATTAGTTATTTCTAGCTTTCATATTCTTTTCCTCTAGCCATCGATAAAATAGTTCCCATATCTTATAATATTCAGCTTGTTCCTTCTCTTTAATTGCAAGTGTTAATCTATTCATTTCTGCACATTCCAATATTTTCCTGATCACATTTTCATTGATAGGAATCTCTTCACTTTTCCAATTTTGAGCAAATACAATTCTAGCTGCAGTTAATATATGTATAATCAAACATACATTCTCTTTACTATAAATTTCAGGTAAAATCCCCAACAGGAATATTTCAGGTTTTAAATCAATATGCGGTTGTATCATCTTTTCCAACCATGTATGTATTTTCGCCCAACATTTTTTGGCTTCTACACATGTCCACCACATATGATAATATGACCCAGGTATCTGGTAGATTCCAAATATTTCTGTTGTTAAGCAAGACAGTTTCTAAGTGAGTTTTGCTCCATATTAGTACCTTTTTTTGCCACAGTTAAGTGAATTGCTGCGGTTGTTATGTTGGTAAACCGGTTGTTAAGCAAATCTGACTTCCACTTTGACTTTGCTTGCTAGAAGGTTGCAAAAGTTGATCATATGACCCCAGGACACTGCAACGGTCCTAAATAGGAGTCAGTTGCCAAACGTCTGAATTTTGATCATGTGACCGTGGGGATCCTGCAATGGTCACAAGAGACATGGTGGCATAGTGGTTAGAGTGCAGTATTGCAGACTACTTCTGCTGCCTGCCAGCTGCCTGCAATTTGGCAGTTCGAATTTCACCAGGCTCAAGGTTGACTCTACATCCATCTGAGGTGGGTAAAATAAGAATCTAAAATTGTTGGGGGCAAGATGCTGACTCTGTAAACCACTTAGAGAGGGCTGTAAAGCACTGTGAAGCAGTATATAAGTCTATTTGCTACTGCTATTGCTAGGTATGAAAAGTCACTTTTTTCAGTACCATCGTAACTTTAAACTGTCAGCCTCCAAGATTCCTTCTTCTGCCTGACTCTTTCCGGCTGCCATAGAAACAGGGGGAGGGGAGAGGAATAATTGGGCCTCATGGGGGGAAGGGTGCTGGAGGTTGAAGTTGTATGAATTGTAAAAGCTGGGATGCTTTCTTGCTTACTGTGCAAATGCAGCCACTTGTCTTTTCTTAGGCCAAGGTCCACCGTCTTGGCATACCAGATGTCTGAGATGCCACCTGAAGATGTACCCACATGACATTATACACACCTCAGATTGGATGTCCAGTTTGAATTGTTGGGGGTGGGGACATGGGATAAACTTTCTATATGTAATTTACGCACCGTTTGCTTCAGATCTTGTTATTTCTCCTGTTGCTACCACTTCAATTTCAGTAAAAGTCCTTTTCTTTATAAAAATGGAGTCTAAGGTTTTTCTTTCTTGGATTTTGAATGGAGCCACACTTGATACAAGCGGTCACTAAACAAATGATTGTAAGTCAAGGATGACCTGTATAAATAACCTCCTTTAACTTTGGTGGCAGGGAACTATTCTTTCCTTTTTGGAGCAGAGTGTGTTAACCTCCTCACATTCCCTCTGAGAAGTGTGACTCATTATGAATATATTGAGGAATATGATTCAATCAAAATATTGTAACTCTAACTTTCATATCTGATTTCTGTTTCCTTCTCCTATTTTTTTTTTTTTAAAGCTGGTGCATTAGGGGAACCCACGCTTTTCCGAGCACTGATAGATGTTTTTCTTTCCTTTTTTCTCTGTCTTCAAAACACAGCCTCTGAACCTAACTTGATTCCAGATCTTATTGTATTGCTTAATATGAGAAGGAACAGTTGAAAATGATAGATGAGGCATTGAAACTCTTTGTCATGCCCCTGGTGGAGAATGACTCTGAGGAAGAGGAGGAACAGCCGACAGCGAGTGGAAGTGTGGCTCCAGAGGTGGTGGGGGAGGCTGGGGAAGTGCAGAAGCCGGCTGGGCAGTCAGAGGAGGATCCAGGCCCATCCCCTCTCCATCCTAGGGCACGCAGGGAGGAGAGGATAAGGAAGAGACATGGTCTATGGGGGAGGAGAGGGCCTTGATCCTCTTCATGGGCTGCAGCTATGACAACTGGATAAGAGGACGAACATGAGTACAGGCCATTTCTAGAAACAAAGCATGGAAATATCTCTAGTTTATTGTTCCTCTCTGATTTTGGCATCCTTCCCAGTGTGTGTTCTGATATCCGTGGATGTCTTCAAGCCCTTATCTTGCCTGGTTTGTGTTGTTTTTTACTCTTTATAATTTAAATGGCATTTCCTCCTTCTTGTAACTGTTTGGGTGGGAGTTGTCTCCATTCAAGGATATTTGGAGCTTAGCAGCAAAGTGAAAGAATAACAGGGGCTTCACCTGTTTTTTGTGACTGTGTTTATTTTGTATCCCACCCTGGGTCATCACACTCTTTCGCCAGCTGTGCCTTCCCAGATCTTCTATCCTCTAGCTAGGTTGTACCCCAACTCCCAAATATCTGTTCAATCAGCAAGTATGGAGCTTCCGGGGTTTGGGGGGGAATCATCCCTAAAATGCTATTTCATTGCAGGACTCCCCAGAATTGATCTAAATCAGTGAAGTGTTCAACCTTAGCAACATTAAAACATGTGGACTTTGTGTAGAAGCCAAAAGATATTGGACAAAAATTGACTTAAAACCTGAAATATTTATTTTTGGGTGATGCCTGAAACTTACAGTAAACAAATATTTAATTATTCATGTATTAACCGCAGCTAGAATAGTATTTGCACAAAATTGGAAGGGCGAAAAGATTCCGATAGAAGAATAGACTAACTTTGGCAATTAAATAAAAAGAACAAATTGAATATTATATAATATGGGATTTATTTTATCAATGGTTGGTAAATAAAGATGGATAACGATAAGATTAATTAGATATAGTAGTTGGAAATAAGAATGTAGTTATTGACATTATAGTAAGAAATTTGAATTAATTACAACTGTAATTGTAATTATTATTGCACAAGGTATGTAACCAGTCAACACATTGTTTGAATGGATGGATTTGTTATAAAATAAATAAATAAATAAAAATTTTAAAAAGACATATGAACTTCAAAACTCAGAATTCTGGGAGTTGAAGTCCACAAGACATCATGTTGCCAAGGTTGGACACCCCTGATGTAGAGGGAGGATTGTCATAGGAGAAGAAAGTAGCAGGTAGCTCATCCTCTCGCAAATGGGAGAACGCCCAAATTTAACTCATTAATCTCTTAATGACTATCTCTCTCCCATGCAGAGGGTGACTTCAGGCTGCTTTAATTTTTACCGAGCCAAAGACCAGTCAAAATCAATGACATTACAGACAATTATCTATCATACACACCAGCATTAGCCTAGGGCAATCTCCACACTGAAATTCAATCCATAATTAATGTAGTTCAGATGAGGAATTCTAATTTTAATTTCTCTCTCCTTCTCTCTCCCCCCTTCTCTTTCTCTTCCTCCCTCCTCCCTTTTCTCTCTCTAATCACACTTGTGTATGTCCATGCCGCGATACACATTGCAAAGGATTTGGTTCTCAACAGCTTGAAAACAGCAAAGGGTTATCAAACCAGAGGAGACTAAATTCTTTGCTGAGCTCTGCAAATCTCCCAATTCATTATCAACTACTTATTTCCTGCTTCAAGTCATTTTTCTTCTTTACCATTGAAGTGGTGAGAAATCCACCTGTTTCCCTGTTGCAGTCATCTTTGTATTTATTTTACTTTGGATTGAAAATTCATATGCCTGTTCAAAAGAAACTTGCAGTTTCAAATCCCAGCAAGATACAACTAATGCAATTCCTGGAATTTGGTTTTTTTTTTGCTGTTTTCACTGTTTCTCCATGAGATTTTGGAGTTCTCCTTGCCTTAACGAGGGTGCACAGGTCTGCATCTTAAAGAGGCCAATGCCACTACAACAAGAACAATTTTGCATTTCTGACTGTGGGACAGATCCACCAAATCTAATTTATTCTAGGTTCTTCTGTTTGTTCTGAGGAGCAATTCCTACTAACTGTCACTACACGCATATTATTACAGCAAGTGTTTTCATGTGAGCATATATTTGTACTATAAAAGCCAGATGATGGATTGCTTATAACACAACAACAACAAAACCACCTCTTTCTTTTCCTAGGAGTTTGTTTTAGATAGTCTTATATTTTTGCTTTAATTTTACAGAACATTGCACAGTCTATCTGTTACTGCAATCTTAAAAATGACTGATAGATATAAAAACTCTGAGTAGAGTTTACTGCTGGGACAAAGTAAGCAACCTTGGGCGGTCTCAGAAACATTAGGCATAGATGAGCCTTCTTGTGATGACCCAAGATGGGATACAAAATAAACACAGTCACAAAAAACAGGTGAAGCCTTTTTTATTCCTTCACTTTGCTTCCAAGCTCCAAATATCCTTGAATGGAGACAAAGTAAAACCTCCCACATGAGCAGTTACAAGAAGGAGGAAATGCCATTTAAATTACAAAGAGTAAAAAACAACACAAACCAGGCAAGATAAGGACTGGAGGACGTCCACAGATAACAGAACACACACTGGGAAGGACACCAAACTCAGAGACGAACCATAAACTAGAGATATTTCCATGCTTTGTTTCCAGCACTCGCCCGTACGCATGTCCGTCCTCTGATCCAGTTGTCATAGCTGCAGCCCATGAAGAGGATCAAGGCCCTCTCCTCCTGATTGCACCATGTCTCTTCCTTATCCTCTCCACTCTGCGTGCCTTAAGATGGAGAGGGGATGGGCCTGGGTCCTACTCTGACTGCGCAGCTGGCCTCTGCCTTTCCCCAGCCTCCTCCACCACCTCTGGAGCCACACTTCTACTCCCTGTCGGTTGTTCCTCCTCTCCCTCAGAGTCAGTCTCCACCAGGGACACGACACTTCTTAGCACAGGTACACCTCGAGTTACAGCCACAACTGAGCCCAACATTTCTGTTGCTAAGTGAGATGGTTGTTAAGTGAATTTTGCCCCCCTTTTACGACTTTTCTTATCCCAGTAGTTAAGTGAATCACTGCAATTGTCAGGTTAGTAACACGGTTGTTGTAAATATGAACCTGTTACCAAGTGTCCAAATTTTGATCATGTGACCATGGGTATGCTGCAACTGACTTAAGTGTGAAAAATGGTCCTATTATTTTTTTCAGTGACGTAACTTTGAGCTGTCATTAAATGAACTGTTGCAAGTTGAGGATTACCTATATTTTAATGGCAAATTATCAGACTGGCCTAGGAAATATCAGGTTCAGATGGCACTGCCAAGCTGCATGGAGATACCCCTGAAGAAATCAGAATTCAACCTTTATTTGAGAAAGATGTTAATATATTTAAATCTGCCTGGGGTGCATTGTCAGGAGTAATCAAAATTGTTTAACAAATGAAGAGACTGAGAATAAAAAAGCAAGAGGGGAAAAAAAAAACCTTGGCAGAGATCTTATCCAAATTTATTAAAATCCTCACGTGTTCTTAAGGAGAACTTTGAAATTAAAATAGTAAGATTAACACAAGGGTCGCTAAAGAAAAGCAGTAAAAAGTTCCTTAAAGTTATCCCTGAAAGCATTTGCTGTGAAACACAAAAGAAAATAAATCTTCTGAAAGAACAGGAAGAAAGCTAAGCATTATGAGATAAAGACTCAAATGTTACTTCTAATCATTGCTTCTGAGACACCAGCCTTAAATCCTTGGAACTAAACGATCTTGGGTTTCTTTTAATAGAATATAGAGCATAAAACGTAGAATAGAGTTGGAAGGGACCTTGGAGGAGAGAGATCCTTATACCATTTCAGACAAGTGGTTGTCCAGTCTCTTTTGGAAAGCCTCCAGTGATGGAGCACCTACAACTTCTGAAGGCAAGCTCTTCCACTGGTTGAGTGTCCTCAATGTTAGGAATTTTCTCCTTAATTCCAGATCGCTTCTTTCTTTGGTTAGTTTCTACCCATCGTTTCTTGTCTTGTCTTTGGAAAATAGTTTGATCCCCACGCCCCTCATCTTCGTAAGGTAAAGATAAAGGTTCCTCTCGCACATGTGTGCTAGTCGTTTCTGGTCTAGGGGGCGGTGCTCATCTCCATTACTAAGCTGAAGAGCCAGCACTGTCCGAAGACATCTCCATGGTCATGTGGCCGGCATGACTAAACACCGAAGACGCACGGAACGTTGCTACCTTCGCACCAAAGTGGTCTCTATTTTTCTACTTGCATTTTTATATGCTTTCAAACTGCTAGGTTGGCAGAAGCTGGGACAAGTAAAGGGAGCTCACTCCTTTACACGGTGCTAGGGATTTGAACCGCCAAATTGGCGACCTTTCTGATTGACAAGCTCAACATCTTAGCCACTGAGCCACCGCGTCCTTTCATCTTTGTAGAATATTGGAATACTTGCAAGTTTAATGTTTGACCTCCTTGCAAGTTTAATGTTGACCTATGGATTTAATACACACCTTACTTCAGAGGATTTTAAAGTTACGACTGAAAATAGAGCTATTCCTGTTGGGATTGTTGGATAATGGTGACTCTGGACCTTGGCTGGCTAGGGAATTCTGAGAGATGAAACCCCTAGCCTTAATGTTGCCCATGTTCTACAACCCTGTTGTAAAAGAAAACCAAGGTAGTGCCAATTACTATAATTGGCACTTTGAGTGCAGTCCCAAAACATCTGCAACAACACCTTCGCCATTGACAAACTCACCATCAATCAATTGCAAAAGGTAGCTTTACTTCGGAGAGCTTACATCCTGCAACAATACCTTTACTGTTATTAAACAACAACATCTGCCTACCCCCATGTCCTTGGGATAGGTGAATAAAACTGTGAAATTTACTCTAAACACCTGATTGACTGTGCAACCAACCATGTAATAATTACAGGGTAGTTTTGCTAAATATTTAAATGGAGAGAAGGCAAATGCACTTTATTTTCTCAGCAATATAAGAACAATGATCTGAATGGATTTTTTTTTTTTGAATGAATGAATGAAATTCTATGGGTCTGCATCACTGGTGGGGAGCCATAATTCTTTGCCCAGCCCTGAATAATAATAATAATAATAACCCTCCTCCTCCTCTTTTTCTCCTATAATCTGTTTTTGTTTTTGCACTGAGCAGGCAAGAGGAAATGACACTGCACTGCAGTATATCTAGGAAATTGTAAGAAGGCATTTATGGCCTCTAAGGAACTCAGAATTGAATTGGGGGAGGAGGATTATTCCGTGCAAAAAGAGGACCTAGAAGTGAAGCCATGCTTTATCTTGTAGAACATGGACCCTCGAGGCCAAGCCTTCCTTTGTTCAGGTGTTGATGGAGCACGAATGTGCTCGCCTTTCAGATTCTTCCTCCCACCCACCTCCACCCACCAATATTTCAGGGAAGCTAACCTGTGGTTTTGTCATTCCTCCCCGAGGCCTTTCTCACATCCCTGCAGTATTAATGACCTAGATTTCTTGGCTTCCTGCAGCATGTAGTGTCCACACCTGCTTTTCTCTCTTTTCTATGAATGAGGGAATGGAGGGGGAAGGTTTTGTGGGTGCCTTAGGGAATAAACAGGTTTTAGAGAGGAGGGGGGTGTAGCCAAGGTGGGATGGATTAGGAAGAAAGCGGCAATCTGTTTTTCTTTGTTTCTTTCCCTCTTTCCTCTCTTGCTGACTTTTCCAGCCACACAGTTAGGTGGTAAATTCCAGAGGAGCCAAGCAGAAGCAGAGAAAAGAACTGACCAAAGAATCCATGATGGGGAGAGAGGGGACAGATGGAAGGGAGGAGGGGGAGAAAGCAGGAAGGATAAGAGAGGGGAGGGAGGGAAAGAGAAAGGGATGGAGAATGGAAGAAGGAAGGGGAGGGGAGGGGAGAGGAGGAGGGAAGGAGTGGAGAGGAAGGGAAAGGAAAGGGAAGGATAGGGAAGGGAAGGGAGAACAAGGCAATGGGGTAGAAATAACCCTGTATTTATTTATTTCTTGGCAAGCATCCCTTATCTGAAGTCCAACACTTGCACTTTTAATCTTAAATGAGGTATCAACTCATATTATACCCAAATGTATAAACATTCAAGTAGGAACATGACTAAACAAGCCATTACAATACACAAGTGAGCAAAGTGTGGAAGGTTAATAGTCTTAACAGCACAACACCAAACGATAGAAGAATGATTCTGTTACAGTTTTCTCTTGAGCTGTTTCATAAGTAGTCCTCATTTGGGCTTTTAATTTCACACCTTCACATATAACAGAGGGAGGATTGTACTGGGTGTATACACTTTAAAAACAGAGACAACCATCAAGCTCAAGGAAAATGTTGAATAACATAGTTGTTTGTGATTATTAACACATTTTGAGGCCAGTCTTTGCCTGTAGTCCTGTCTCCAGGTATACTTGTTTTTTTTAACCAGCGGTGTCCAACCTTGGCAACTTTAAGACCTGTGGACTTCAGCTCCCCAAATTCTCCAGTATGTACTGCACCTTATCCTCTGTGCCAGCAGGGCTCAACACCAACCCTGTGAGGTGGGCTGGGCTGAGAAGAGAGCACAACTGGCTCGAAGTCTTGATTATATGCTTTCATGGCTAAGGTAGGACTTGAACACATGGTCTGCTGCTGCTTTCTAGCCAGGTACCACACCAAACTGGCTCTCATTTTATATTAACAGTTATCCATTTTTTTTCATCTTTGGTAAACTCACTTCCCTGTCTACCGAAGCTCATTTGACCTGCGCATCACTTCTGCTATGATCTAATTATTACACCTCCTGCTAATGGCCTGTCTCCATGCAGGAGTCTTCTGCTTAAAATGGAAATTATTGCTTTCCCCAAAAAAGTTTTAAGCCCAGGGAGTTCACCAAAGAATCAGCTCACTAGCACATCAGGTAGGCTAGAAAAGACAGGAGGAGGAGCAGTTGACCTCGTTTTGGAACCAAGCTACGAAACTCACCAGCCTAACTTCTCCTAGCTGATAGCAATTACATCTGCCTGATGAGGTTGATTCAGAAGAGAGGAATACCAATAAAGTGCTGTCAGCAGCTGACCTTCTCCAAAGTCATGTGAGAAAGGGAGGGAGAATGATAGAAGGGTGGGAAAAAAGGTTGGACCTCTTTCCAAATGGCATGCACAAAAGTTTTTCTGATACATAACACCTGACAAGCAAGCAAGAAAAAAAAGATGTTGAGACCCTAGAAAGAGTGCAAGGAAGAGCAACAAAGATAATAAAGAGTGTAGAACAGTAGTGGGATCCTACCTTAGTCGCTACCGGTTCGGTGGGTGGTCACAGCTGCGTGCATGCGTGGGTGCCCCTAATGTGCATGCACCTAACAAGCCAATCACCTGAGAGGATGAAGAAATGAAAAGCTAGGAGAGACCCTCCCTCCCTCGTGTTTTTCGGTCTTTTATCTTCTCAGCTGATTGTCAAGGCTTTTTTCTTCCTCCTCTCAGCTGATCGGAGGCTTTTTTTTTACTACCTGTTCGGCCCAATGGGTAGTAACTTTTACTACCAGTTTGGCCAAACTGGACCAAACCGGGCCAAACCAGTAGCATACCACCACTGCTTTAGAAGCTAAATCTTATGATGAAAAACCAAGGACACTAGGTATGTTTAGCATAACAAAGAGAAGTCTTAGGGGTGATGTGATAGATGTCTTCCGGTACTTGAAGGGTTGCCACAAGGAAGAAGGGGTCAATTTATGTCCTCAAAGCACCCGAGGGAAGGACAAGACACCATGGGTGGAAGCTCCTCAGAGGGAGATCCAACCTGGAAACAAGGAGGAATTTCCTAACAGTAAGAACAATTAATCGATTGGACAAGTTGCCTCCTGGAATTGTAGGATGCTCCATCGCTGGAGGTTATCAAGAGAAGATTGGACAACCATTTGGCTGAGATGGTATAAATGTAAGGATCCATCATAAGTCTCTTTTTCAGTGCTGTTGTAACTGGTCACTAGACCAATGGTTGTAAGACAAGAACTATCTGTATTGGCTTCAATTTCCTAGGTGTCTCTTGCTTGCTGGTGGAATGGGACAATTCACCCCAGCCATCTCACAGTGGCCATCTCACCACAGCCATCTCATCATGGCCAACTCACTGCGGGATAACTCACCATGGTCAACTTGCCTCAGGGCATCTCACCATGGAAAATTCCATGTGGGATAACTCAATGCAATAAATGTTATCTACTACTTTTTTCTTCAATATTATTTCCATTTTTCTCAATGGAAATAATGTCAAAGAAACAATGGCAGGTGAGATCTATCACATTGAGTTATATCCTGTGTGGAGTTGTCCACAGTGAGTTTTCCCATTGTGAATTGCAGCGGTGATATGCTACTGGTTTGCACCGGTTCAGCTGAACTGGTAGTAAAAAAACCCCAACAGCTCAGAGGAGGGAAAAAATCCTCCCACAATCAGCTGAGAGGAAAAAGAAGGGAAAAGCTCAGGATTGGTCCTCCCACCCACCCCTGTGCTTTTCACTTCTTTATCCTTTCGCTTGATTGGCGCTGCAGGTCTCAGCTAGTATGGGGAAAGCTGCACGCTGGCATTAGGCAAAGCATGCCCACCAAGCCACGCCCACCAAGCCACGCCCACCGAACCAGTGCTAAAAGAATTTGAATCTCACCACTGGTGAATTGGCTACAGTGTATTGTCCTGCAGTGTGAGCCCTGGCAATATGGCCATAGTGAGTTGACCATGGTGAATTGTCCCATTCCTCAAGCAAGCCAGAGACACAAAGGAAATTGAAGCAAAGACAAGCTTATTGTTCATCCTTCAAAGCCCCTTAAAGCTTTTCCAAAGATCATTTCTGCCTATGCTTTCTGTATCTCATTTCAATGAGCTCCTACCCTTTTTAACTAGCTTATTCTTCTGGATTTCAAGCCATAATTGCAAATTTGGCCAACAATTCCTGTTTTAATCAGATGCTTGTGATGTGCAGCGTGGAACATAAAATTGATTTTTGAGTTTGTTTGTTTTAGACTGCCTTCTAAACATGATTTAAAAGCACAATCGTTAAATTCAATCAGGAATTGATGTGCGGGCTACAGAAATAACCCACTAAAAAGAGATTCTTTCCTTGCAAACTCAAATCAAAACAACTTTTCTCCAGAACAGGATCCAGAATATAATTGCATAATTTGTTACTGTGAAATTTATCCTTAGCCCTGCATTTTAGAGTATTAGTCTTCTAATGAACTTCCATTCTGCAAGCCATAAAATATTAAATGTAACAATTAAAATAGGGTTTTGCAAAAAAGGGAAGAAAATGCTAATCGTCTTTCATGACTGTTTCATTTTCACATATCTGTACTGATATATATTTTTTTTAACTAAGATGGTTGAAATTTTAAATTGCTTGTCAGGAGGTCAAGAAGCTGCAGAAGGGAACCACCATAAAATATGAACATTTGCCAAGCTCCTGAATTTTGAACATATGACCACGGAGATGCTGCAATGATTGTAAAGATAGAAAACAGCCATAAGTCACTTTTTCAGTGCCATTATAACTTTGAACAGTCACTAAACAAACTGTTGCAAGCCAAGGACTTCTTGGACTGTATTATTTTGACCAACAAGTTTCCAATTTTAATAGCATAAAATTGCATCTTGATGGCTCAAATAATCTCAGTTTGGAGGCACAGCTGTCTCAGTACATTTTGTTGGCCAAGGCATAGATAATCGCTTCCTTCTACTTCTTGGAAGATTATTGTGGATAATTTCCAGTATAGCTGGCACCTAGCAGACTTTCAGTATCCAGATCAGAGCAAGCACATACCGCACTCAGTTCTGCTAGCAAAAAATATGGCTTGATGTTTATTTATGAAACATTAGTGAACATCAAAAACATTAATTGGCAAAATTGGGATAAAAGGCTAGCGAGAGCAAAGAGAGAAACATGAATAGCAAGCAACAATTTGGATTACAACCATCTACCCATCCATCTATCTAGCTATTTATCTATTTATCTGTCTATCTACAAGCTATCTAGGACTAGGGGTAACATGACATCAGTGTTCCAATATTTGAGGGGCTGCCACAAAAATAAAGGGGGGGGGTTAACTTATTGTCCAAAGCACCAGAAGGCAAGACAAGAATCTAATTCGTGAGAGAAACAACATAGAACTGAGGAGACAATTAATCCTGACAGAACAATTAATCAGTGGAATGGCTTACCTTCAGAAGTCATGGGCACTCCATCACTGGAGGTTTTTAAGAAGAGATTGGATAGCCGCTTTTCTGGAATGGTATAGGTTCTCCTGCTCAAGCAGGGGATTGGACTAGAAGAACTCCAAGGTCTCTTCTAACTCAGTTATTTTGTTATTCTATTATTTTGTCTATCATCTCTCTCTCTCTCTCTCTCTCTCTCTCTCTCTCTCTCTCCCTCCCTCCCTCCCCTCTCTCTTTCACTCACTCACTCTCTCACTCTCACTCTACCTACCTACCTACCTATCAATCAATCAATCTATCTATCTACCTACCTACCTACCTATCATGTTTCCCTGAAAATAAGGCCCTGTCTTATATTCTTTTTGCCACCAAAAAGGTACCAGGTCTTATTTTGTGGGGGAGTCATCCACTGACTTACCTTACATGTGTGTGTCACCCCTGGCCTCCTTTTCATTGTCAGGGGCCTTCAAGAACTTCTTCTTTTGCAACCGGCATGGCCTCTGCAGCTAATAACAGAGCTCTGGATTGATCTGGAGCTTTGCTATCAGCTACAAAGGCCTTCAGGAAAGCCTTGTCAGCTGCAGAAGAAATGGGCCAGCAAGGCAGGTGTGTGAGGCCTGGCTACAACTGTCCAAAGGTAAGTAGTAGGGCAGCTCCACTCTCCCATCCCCGCCCTACCTTAATTTTTACCCATGTGCTCTGGAATGGGTGGGATCATAATTAGGGCTTATTTGTGGGGTAGGGCTTATATTGTGTGCACAAGTAAAAGGGTTTACTTTCAGGGTAGGTGGTATTTTCAGGAAAACAGGGTATCATCTACCCAAAGCACCTGAGTGTAAGACAAGAAGCAATGGGTGGAAACTAATCAAGGAGAGAAGCAACCTAGAACTAAGAAACCCTATCATACTGTCCAGGAGAAAAAGACTAAACTTTGAATGGGTTCAAATGGAGGACCTTTTTTAAAATCTCAAAACCTATGGAGAGGGCCGCAAAATGTTGATGGATCTTCCTTCTCTCCTTCTGTCCAATTGAGGCCAAGTCCTGGAGCTCTTTGATATCTTTTGACATCCAATCACTTAAATTTCACATAAGGATTGCCCCATTCTCAGCTTTCACTGGAAAAATTCTGGATCCTCTCTTGAACTGCCCCAAATGCTGCAAAACAATCTATTCCTCCCCTCTGCTGCATTTGGTATGGTTTTCTGCATTGTCGCATCTTGAAATGTCAGTCTCTGCCTATGAGAAAGGAACGCCTGATCTATTACTGAAAGATAGGGGGGCTCTAGATTCTTAGCACACAAGGATGTTAACAGAGCTCCGAATGGGCTTCTTAACAGAGCAAAAGCTTATAGGTCATCTCTAGGCTGTTGCAACTGAATCCCACCAGGAAAATGAGATGGAGAAGAATTCAAATGATTACTTCTTCTTAGGCCTAAGTCCTAATTGTATCCATCTTCACTTCTTCAGTCATCACAAAGTCAGAGGTTCTGACCAGTTCTGGAGAACCAGTAGCAGAAATTTTGAGTAGTTTGAAGAAACAGAAAATACCACCTCTGACTGGCCCCACCCCCATCTATTCTCTGCCTCCCAAGTCCCACCTCATTGGCTGCGTCTTCCTTTGTTGCCTTGTGCAGGATAATGGAGCTGGAAAGCAGGTTAGTGGAGTGAGGAGGGAATGGGATATTGAAGTATCCTTCCCCCAGGAGTGGGGAAGGAATGGTGATTTTGCAGTATCCTTCCCCTGCCATGCCCAACAAGCCACGCCCACAGAACTAGTAGTAAAAGAATTTTGAATTCCACCACTGCACAAAATATCATTATTCTTATTCCTCAACCTCCTATTTTCCTGCTCCTTCCTTATAGGCCAGCATTTGTTGACTGGAGCATATTTATGAATTGCACTGTCCTGAGGTCATATGAACCCTTTTTCTAACTTTCTCAGCCAGCTTGTGACAAACATGGGAAAGCCAGACTTACTTAACGACTGCAGGATTCACTTATACAGCTGGAGCGTGGCTAAAAAAAAGTCTGCAAAATGAGGTGCAACTCACATAAAAACTGCCTCGTATAGCAACAGAAATGTCGAGATCATTTGTGGCCTTAAGTCAAGGACTTCTTATATGGAAGATACACACAGAGATATCTCAGCTGTCAACTCTGAAGCGAACTTGGCTGAAACCATCTTATCCTGCCTCAGTGTTGCCACAAAGTCTGAGAAAGAAGCAGAGGAAGTAAGTAGATAGCCTATCTTACAGTCAAAACAAAAAGTTTTCTTGTATGAACCAAGGTCATCATAGCAGGCTTGGTGAAGGAAGAGAGGAGCCTGCCTGCTACATTCATTGGACAATGTGACTGATGACACTGGGGAGGGGGGCAGTAGTAATCTTCTAATTAGGTGAAAACTGAAGCAACTTGCAGAGTTGGTTTTCACCAGCTGTGTCGATATGATGTATCCCACAAACATGTTCTTAGGGGAATCTACCTGTCTCGGAGTTCTATTTTCAATGGCTGCATTACATGGAACACTGACATTAGCTTACTCAACCCTTCTGAAAGCATGAATAGAAGAGATGACTCTACCAGACTGTCAATTATCGGGAAGCCTGCACTCTCAAACAAAAAAATCTCCACACCACAAGCCAGGCAAATACCTGGGCACAAACAGACTCCCCCTGATACCTCCAGCTCAAACACATGCCAACCAGGCACCCAGACGAAACCTAGCTTCCTAATAAATGATAGCCCTCCGTTTACTCAGAGCCAAGCCACACTAAAAGCCTCTAATACAGGAAACACAATGTTGCCAGCCAATCAAGACAAAAAAAAAAGCTCCAAAACAGACAGAAGATATTAGAAACACCAATCAAGCAGAGCACAGCAAACTCCAAGATCAATAAACACAGACCAAGACTCCCAACCAATCAGGATGAAGAAACAACCATTCTGGCACAGCAGTAGGCTAGCCCCAAATTTAAAACAGAAACGGCTGTGAAAGTCTGACTCACAGACGAACACTATACAGAAGCCTGATGACGGCAGATGTGATTCTGCTGAAACGTTGCTACAACTTTAAAAGCACAACTATAATGATGTGGGAAAATGCCTGAACAAAGCTGAATACCATCCATCCATCCATCCATACATACATACATACATACATACATATAATTCTTTCTCATTTTTGTTCTCGATTGTTGCCTTTGTGCCTTCTTTCTAACCACTCATACCAAACATTCCATATCTTATAGTACTCTTTCTCTTCTTTCTCTTTTAATATCATTGTTAGCCTATCCATTTCAGCACATTCGAGGATCTTCTTTATTATTAATGTCTCAGAGGGGATAGTGTCCTGTTTCCAATTTTGAGCAATTTTACTTTTAATCAGGTGAAAGCCATGGGAGTCGGCCTTCACCGGTTGTGCCAATATTATCTACCCAATAAAACTGTTCTTTGAAGAATCTGCCTGTCTCGGAGTTCTAAAGCTTTGAAGAGTTCGTTCTTCCTCCAAGCCCCGGGAGAAGATTAGATAATCACACTTTAGAAGTTTGATTTGTTACATCATTTTTTTGTTTTGCTCTAACTTCAACTTAGATATCTAAGGATTTTTTTTTTAATTTTGTATGCAGAAGCTTAAGAGACTTTTGACCTTTCTTCACTGAGGAACTGAAATGCTTTCTATCTCTCCTTGAGTCAGCATAAAACTATACTGGCCTGAAATTTATTGTTCCCATTGCTAAGGTCTGGCCTACTTAGGAAATGGGTGATAAAATCTTGACAGATTTAACACGCTTTGAGTTATCCTTGGATGCTGTTGGGATTAGAGAGGAAATACGACTTTAATAGCTAAAGTTACTTAACAGTGTTTCGTTCCTGAATGAGATGAAGCTAACACCAGCAGAACATGGTAGAAATAAAAAAAAAAGTGACTAAATTATGTTTGCTTCCCTCCAGAATCTCCAAGAATGAGGATTTCATTAGGGAACCTTTGACATTTTATGTGTCCACATTTCTTTGTATAAATAACAATGAAGTCTGGAAAAGTAGGATCAAGGACAACTTGGGAGCTGTCTAGATGAGACCATTGTGGACAACTAAGACAATTTATTGCTCTTCAGTTTTATTTCTCAACTTCACAACAACAGGAAATGGAAAAAAAGATGGAAAAGATACATTGGAAACGATTTCACAGACAGCTATAGAGATGTAGGTACCATAGGCCTTATGAATGAGGATTTTTTTAAACCTGGGCTGTTATTCACTTTCCTAAACTTCTTTACAATTGTAACTTTATTTGTTCAGAGAATTGCAGCATAAATTCAGCACCAGAAAAGTAAATACAGATGGCTGAGGCTTCATTTAGCTGCTTTATAAACATGTAAAGTAAATTTTACAATACCAGTTGTAGTACCATTTCTCCAACATGGAGCAAACTCAAACAGTAGCAGATGTTACAGGTTCAGAGCAGAACAGCAACTCAGGAGCTCAGAAACAGACATCAGTTTCACTTTAGTTCAGCAGGCAAGCAAAACACACAGCAGAGGAGAGAAGTTTCATTTTCAATAGACAGATTCAGAGCTTAACATAGCTTCAGAGCTTAGGCTACTTCTAGTTTCAGTTTCCAAACAGTCCTCATTGGCTGACTTAGTTGCTATGCCTATTCATTGGCTAACTTTGTTACCATGCTCTATTCCAGTTCATGAATATATTCCAACACTATTGACAGCAATAGAATCATAATCTAATCTCTGTGGAACCAAAGCTTCCAAGGAACCAGGGATCTAAACAAGGTTACTATTTTTAAAGCTATTAGATTCCAGGTCAGGGGTCTCTAATCTTGCCAACTTGAAGACTTGTGGACTTTAACTCCCAAAATTCCTCAGCCAGTGGCTGAGGAATTCTGGGAGTTAAAGTCCACAAGTCTTCAAGTTGCCAAGTTTGGAGACCCCTGCTCTAAACCTATGTAGAATAAGTGTTACTATAGACTGGAGATACAGATCTCATTCTTTATGTATTGGTGACACAAAAGTTTCTCTTTCTATGTCAAAAAAGGTACGCTGAAAGGAGTCTAGTCCTGGAGACAAAAAAAAAAAAAAGCTTCTCTTCTTCCATGACCAAATGAGAGAAAGTGTAGCCTCCTGATGGAGTTGTTGGTGTGAGATGGGAAAAAACTTGGGTTCAAGTCTATCCTCAGCCAAATAATGATTGTTTAGCTTTGGACCAGTCATTCTCCATCAGCTCAAACTAAACTCAAAACTTATTGATGGAGAGGATAACAGGAAAAGAGACTTTTATATAATCCATCTTCAAGTCAAGATGAAAGATGTTCATATCCCCACCATCAAGAAGAAGTAACATTGTTGAGAAGGTTCCCAATTGGGTCACCATAAAATATAGATAAGTCTTCTTCCATAAAGAAGGTCTCCTTCTAGACAATAACTCCTCAGAGTCTTTTTAGAAAGATCAAAAAGAATAACTATCCTGAGTCTTACACCTAAAAAAAAAAAAGACCACATTCAAAGTTTGGTAAAGTAACTGGTGTGATCAGATGGTTATTTTAACATCTTGTTTATTTCAGCAAGAGGTACTTCAGTAGGATCCAATCTGGGTCAGTCATTAGAACCAGAGGTTTCTTCCAAGCTTTTGAGCTCATAGGGTTTTTTTTTTTAGATTAACAGAGTTGGCAGGGACCTTATAGGTCATCTAGTCCAACCCCCAGCCCAAGCAGGATACCCTACACCGTTTCTGACAAATGGCAGTCCAATCTCTTCTTGAAAGCTTCCAGTGATGAAGCTCCCACAACTTTTGAAGGCAACTTCTGCTCCATGGGTTGATTGTTCTCACTGTCAGAAAGTTTCTCCTTATTTCCAGGTTGAATCTCTCCTTGTTCAGTTTCCATCTTTTCTGGCCTATAGGTGCTTTGGAAAATAGCTTGACTCCTTCCTCTCTGTAGTAGTCCCTCAAATTTTGGAAGACTGCTCTCATGTCTCCCCTGGTCCTTCTCTTCACTAGACCAGCTATGCCCAGTTCCTGCAACCATTCTTCATATGTTTTAGCCTCGTCCCTGAAATCTTGGTTGCTCTTCTCTGCATTCTTTCCAGAGTCTCAACATCTTTTTTATAGTGTGGTGACCAAAACTGGATGCAGTGATCTAGGTGTGGTAGCTTTATAGAGTGGTATTAGTACCTCACTTGGTCTTGATTGTATCCCTCTGTTAATGAAACTTAGCTTGTCCTGCTTTCTGGTGATTTGGAGAATAGCTTGACCCCTTCCTCTCTATGGCAGCCCCTCAACTGTTGGAAGACTACTATCATGTCTCCCCTGGTCCTTCTCCAGGAGTGGGATTCAAAAATCTCAGCAACTGGTTTGCAGCCTGATTGCTGGGTGGGCGTGGCCTACCAGAACTTCCTGTTTACAGCTTCCAGTGGGTTTCCAGAGCCCAGGGGAGGCCATTTGCACCCAAGGGTGCAGAGGCTTTGCCTGGGCCTCTGGGAGGGAGAAAACAGCCTTCCCTGGGTTCTGGAGGCCCCTGGGAACCAGAAACAGGCCCCTTTCTGGACCTCCAGAAGGCCCATTTTCCCCCTCCCAGAGACTCTGCACAGACCCTGTACTTAACTCCATCCAAAATGGGCTTCCTGGAGACTCCTGGGAGGGGAGGAGCAGGGTGGGCGGGGCCAGCCGGTCAGTTGAAATACCCGTTCGGCAAACCAGATGTAACTTTTCTGGTGATCTGGTTCACCAGAATCAATCCGAACTGGTAGAATCCCACCCCTGTCCTTCTCTTCACTAGACTAGCCATGCCCAGTTCCTACAACCATTCTTCATATGTTTAGTCTCCAGTCCCCTAATCATCCTGGTTGCTCTTCTCTCTCTCACCAGGATGTGAGATGAGGGTGGGCTGTAGGATGAATCCAAAAGATCAGAAGACAAAATGTCTGCTCCCAGTGACCAACCCAGGTTGGATCTTGCAGTATTATCCTGGGACACATATATTTGCCTTTGCTCGTGAGGAATTTCAGCATTGAATATTTTATCCCACATTGCCATTTACTGGGGTACTGACCTCAACAGCTAAAAATAAGAAAGAAAAAGGTCACTAATATAAATAGGAAGAAAGGAGCTTGAAATTTTGACAATGGTAGGATAAAGAGAAAAATGGGCTTCGGAGGACAGGAAAGATCTACACGGAGACCTTGATCGGTCAAAAGGGAGCAGACTTGGAAGCTGAATTTAGCCTGAGGGCTGAGTTCTATAATCTTGTTTGAAGAACCAAACTCTCGATTCTTTTCCTCCGTTCTCTAAAACCCATTAAACCGGTCTACAGTTTTCCCTGATGATAGTTTTCATTCGCTGATACAGAAAACTTGGGCTGACATTTTATGGCTCCTTGTTTGGTTCAGCAAAGTCCTTTGACGTCAGAGGAGGCTTTCAGTGCGTCAGCAAAAATTACACAGCCAGGATCTCAGGAAAGAGCCGACACCAATTCAGATTAAAGAAATCCCAATATTGATGGCAATCATTTACCTTGCAGAACATTTTGCCAATGCCTCCCCCCCCCACACGCTCAAAAAAGAGAAATTGATCAAATTGTGCTGAATGACTTGATGGGGTGGGTAATGCGTATTTTTCGCTCTCTGTTCAGAATATCTTTTACCAGAAAATTGCAGGAATTGTAAAAGGCACTGGCAGTGGGCAGAAGAAACAGCCAGCATATAAGTGGGCTGAAGAAGGAAGCCTACAAAAAGTTTATATCCCTGTTGCTTTCCTTCCTTCAATAGCTCTTCCTGCTTGCCAGAATGATTCAGACACTCACAAACCAACTTGATGGCAAATTAAAGCAAACTTTTGGCGGCCACTTAAGGACTTTGGGAAGGCAGGCGGGCAGGAGAAGAAACGATATGAGGATGAGGTAAAACACTGAAGTGAAAAGCTCTTTATTTTGCAGATGAGGACTTTCCCAACACTACTGCTAATACCAATAGCAACAGTATTTAGAACTAGCACTAAAGCTGTTTAGTAATAATAAATAGTCATAATAAATACTAATAGTACTTAGGAGCCACAGTGGTGCAATAGTTAGAATCCAGTATTGCAGGCTAATTCACTGCTCACTGCCAGGAGTTCGATGCTGACCAGCTCAGGTTTGAGTCACCCTTCCATCCTTTCGAGGTTGGTAAAATGAGGACCTAGATTGTTGGGGGCAAGAGGCTGAACTTTAAACCGCTTAGAGCAGGGGTGTCAAACTCACATCGTCATGTGACGTATCAGGACTTTTTCTCCCTTCACTAAACCGGGCATGGCCAAGGCATAATACATCCGGTCCGTGGGCCAGGCGTTTGATGGCCCTGGCTTAGAGAGAGCTGTAAAGCTCTGTGAAGTGGTATATAAATCTAAATGCTATTGCTATACAGCACTCTCCAGGCACTTTACAATGTCAACGTATTGTGCAGTGGTGGGATTCAATTTTTTTTACTACCAGTTCTGTGGGCATGGCTTGGTGGGGGTGGCAGGGGAAGGGTACTATAAACCCTCCAGTCGGAGAGGGTATTTGCCAGTTCTCCGAACTACTGAAAATTTCTGCTACCGGTTCTACAGAACTGGTCAGAACCTGCTGAAGACCACCTCTGGTATTGTCCCCAACAACCTGGGTCCTCGTTTTACCAACCCCAGAAGGATGGAAGGTTGAGTCAATCTTGAGGCCCATCAGGATCGAACTCCAGGATGTGGGCAGAATTAGCCTGCAATACTGCATTCTAACCACTGTGCCTCCAGGGCTCCACTAACCCCAAGCCATTTTCATATGGATGCTTTTTTCTTTTTCCTTCTGAGATATCCCCATTTCCTATATTTTCCCTGCTTGATCAGGAAATTAAATTTTGGTGACAGTATTGGAAGGGGTTGCAAACAGGACATTGAGGAATAAATGTATCTCACTCTGCTGTTTGCAGATGGAAGTGAACATCATGGCAATACACAATGATGTCAATGACAATGGGCACAATGTTATCCTTGATCTCAGAGGAGTGGTGGCTTCAACAAAATGAAGGTGCTCCATTCCTGGAGGTTTTCAAGAAAAGATTGGACAGCCATTTGTCCGGGATGGTATACGCACCCCTTCCTTGGCCAAGGGGCTGAACTAGAAGACCTCTAAGGTCCCTTCCACCCTGTGATTCTATGACTTTATATATATACATGACTAGTTCCTTTGGAAAAAGAAAGCAGAAAAAAAGTTTAGTATCTCTTTTAGCTTCAGATCCCCTCCCTTTGTAGTTCCAGTTTGTTCTATTATGGAATATTATAAAGCCCATTAGAACATATTGTAAAATTAATTTAAATCTGCTCCCTAGTAATTCTGAGCCATTAAAGTGTACTATTTGGCAATAACTCTTAAGAACTATATTCACAGCCCCGGGAACCACATTTCTACGTTTTTCACTTATTTACAGCCATCTAATCTCAGTACATTAGAACCCATAAGATACAAGGTGCATAATGGGTTTTTTTGTGTGTGTGGTCTGTGTTCTTGAACTCCACAGAGGATCAAAAGTGAGAGAAGAGCATTAAGGCTATCCACCATCAGAAGGTGCCTCTGGATTGCTTGAGACCTCTTCTCTTAGGGACCTTGAGGTGCCACTGATGGGCAAAATGGGAATCCTAGATTTATTTTCTCCTCTGGTGAGAAGTAACTCATTATCACACAGGGCCAGAAATTGAAACCTGTTTATTCTGTAGAACACAAAGATGTGTGTTCTTGGGATTACATCACAAATCAAGACCCCCCCACCCCCCGCAATACACAAAGTGCATACCTTTTGGAAAACAAAGGTGCCTGATCATTAGCAAGCCATAGGAATCCAGCAACAAAGGATTTTTGTTGTTGAGTCACTAAATCATATCCAACTCTTTGCAACCCAATGGACCAGTGATAGGATTCTTTTTTTTTTACTGCCGGTTCTGTGGGCGGGGCTTGGTGGGTGCGTCTGAAGGTTTAGAATAGAAAATGAGTTTCAATGAGATTTTGGGAAATGCCTGCATCAGAAACCTCTGATATCTTGAATCTGGGAACACTTTGTTCAGTTCTGGGCCATAAGGGTATTTATTACTCATGGTATAGTATATTTTTCTATATTTTAAATTAGAGACAGGAAGAAAGGAAAGTAGGGAGGAAAGATGGAAGGAAGGGTTAGAAATACAGTTAATTTTCTAAATTAAAGATTCTAAAGTTCAATATTTTAAAAACATGTGTATATCTTAAACTATTTTTTGATGTTGTGTGAAGGAATCACACTACTTTCTTCTTTTATAGCTGTAAAATCTCCAGTCAGAGGTAGCATTTGCCGGTTCTCCGAACTATTCAAAATTTCCACTACCAGTTCTCCAGAATTGGTCAGAACCTGCTGAAAATCACCTCCATGGCATATCAGGTCCCCCCTGTTCTCCATTGTCTCCCTGAGTCTCCCCAAATCTATGCCTACTATGTTGCTGACACTATCTGTTCTGACCAAGGCTTCCTGAGACCGTAATAAAGCACCTGCTTAATGCAAACAACTCTTGTTTTATTTCAACGCTGGGAATTATGTGCATTCTCAGCTCATAATGAGTTCCAAATAGTCCCTCAAGATAAGCACCCACCTTTATCTCCTTTGAATTGTGCCAACAGCTAAAGTGCCAAATGAACTGTAAAAAACCAACTGAAGTACAAAGTCCACACAGAGCTTCAAGGTTTAATCCAAACAGAGTGAACGACTTTGCTTCCTGCAAAGGTTCCTGTCTTTTTGCACTTCCTTTATACCTTATGGGAGGGGCAATCACCTCCAAGGCTTACTCCCAAGTCACCCCTTTTGTCTCAGCTGCTCTTGCCTTCTAGCAGCTCTGTGCACACACGTGCACTGGGAACAGGCTCCCCTTGATCCTCTGCCTCACTGCTGCCAGACTCCGGAGGCTCCGGAGTCAGCACACAATTCCCACATGGTCCTGGCCCCATCTCTGCATCGGACACAGGACCCTTGTCTGAGTCCTCTCCAGACTCCCAGACTGGTCCCCATTCTTCCCCACTGTCTGATTCCGCTGCTTCCTGAATAGGCTGCCAGCAAACCATAACACTATCTAACCATCTCATCCTCTGCTATAGCAGTGGGATCCTACCTGTTCCACTACCAGTTCAGTGATCGCACATGCACGTGTGCACACATCCAATGCATGCACACAGCTTTCCACACACCAGCTGAAGCCTGCAGCACCAATCAGCTGAGAGGATAAAGAAGAGAAAAGAGTAGGGACAGGTGGGAGGGCTGATCCTACACTTTTCTCTTCTTTCTCCTCTCAGCTGGTCGCCTGAGGTTTTTATCCCCCCTCCTCTCAGCTGATCCTCGGTGGCTTTTTTTGAACCAGTTGGAATTTTTGCTACTGACTCAGTCAAACAAGGCTGAACCGGTAGCATATCACCACTACTGTGCTATCACCTTCTCCTTTTGTGTTCCATTTTTCCCGGCATCAGGATCTCCTCCAATGATTCCCCTCTTGTCACTAGGTGGCCAAAGTATTTGAGCTTCAGCTTCAGGATCTGTCCTTCCAAAGGACAGTCAGGGTTGGTTTCCTTTACGATTGACTGATTGGATTGCTTGGCAGTCCAAGGGACTCTCAAAAGTCTTCTCCAACACCACAATTCAGAAGCATCCATTCTTCGATGTCCTTATGACCCAACTCTCATAGCCATACATTACTACTGGGAAAACTACAGCTTGCAACAAAGGATACACACCCTTGATAGAGGATGATCCTTCCAGAAAATAGGCTCATTACTATGCTACTACAATCCTCCTCTTTCTGTCCATAACTGATAAATCTGGTTAATTCAGTATCAAACCTTTCTAGTTAATTTATCTGCAACAGGAAAGAGAGATTCAGCATATTATAACTAACGTGTTTACAATAGAAAGAGGGCCAAAGTGCAGAGAAGGGCAACACAAATGATAAGAAGACTGGAGCTAACGCATATGACCAATGTTTGCAAGAAATGAGTACAGTATGCCTAGTCTAACAAAGAAAAGAACTAGGGGGAGGGGTGATATCATTGCACCCTTCCAATATTTGTGGGGCTGTCACAAAGAAGAGGCAGTCAACCTATTCTCCAAAGACCCTGATGGCAGGGCAAGAAGTAATGGGTGGACGCTTATCAAACAGATAACTAGAACTAAGAAGAAATTTCCTGTCATTGGGAGAAATTAATCAGTGGAACGACCTGCCTCCAGCAGGGATGGGCTGCTGGGGGTTTGCAGGGGTTCGGTAGAGCCCCTAGCTAAGATTCTGTGCAGTTCAGAGAACCATCATAAATCCCACTCCTGGATGGACCCGCCAACCCCACCCCTACCCTCCCAGGAGTCCCCACACAGCCTATTTTGGATACAAGTAAGTGCAGGGCATGCGAAGAGACTCGGGGAGTGTGAAAAACGAGCTTCCAGAGAACCTCCAGAGCCCAGGGAGTCTGTTTTTGCCCTCCCAGAAGCTCGAAAAAAGCCTCCGGAGCCCGGGGAGGGTAAAAACACCCACCACCACCACCACCATGGTGCAGGAGGCTGACTAGGCCACACACCCCATGGCCGTGCCCACCCAGCAACCGGGCAGACAACCCTTTGCTAAAATCTTTGAAGCCCACCTCTGGCCTCCATTAGTTGAAGGGGCTCTTCTGCTGGAAGTTCTTAAGAAAAGATTGGACAGCCATTTATCCAGGATGGTATGGGGTCTACTGCTTGATCAGGGGTTCAACTCGAAGACCTCCAAGGTCCCTTTCAACTCTGATACTCTGAATTCTATTGTTCTGCCTTCCTTTAGGATGGTACATGTTTGTTTGTTTTTTGATAAGGCTGCTAGATAGCCTTCCAGGAATTTTAGGGCCAGGAGGCAAGGCCCAAGAATGAGAGGACCATAGGACAAAAACATTTAAGAAACAGAGGTGAGCCAAATGAAAGTTTTTAAACAGAATGAGATTTATCTGGCTAAAACTAGCTAAACCAGTTCTATTCCCACCTGTGTCTCCTGAGTTGTGAAAGTATCTTCTCGGAGGCCCTCACTCATCCTGCAGGAGACCAATTCAAAGACTTCCAAACAGTTAGGAAACCATTCATATTTTCTCCCTTCCTCTCTTTTGCGAAGTAAATGGAACTATGCTGGCACGGAACATTTTAATTGCCTCTCGGTGCAATTATCAATCTCCCAGAGAGAAAGGACATATTAGAGAGGAGGTGGATTTGGGAAGAAATAATAGCTGAGAGACTGTTTGAATGGCTTCTCCTGCTTCTGAGTCAGACTTTTGATCTCTCTGGCTCTACACTGTGCACCGTGACAGCAACGGTTCTTCGAAAACTTCAGTGAGAAGTCTTTTCCAGTCATGCTGTTTAAATACGCTTTAAAGTTCACCCCATGAGTGAGGAGATTTAAGCTCAAATCTAGAGTTCCTCAGTCTCAGCTGTGATGTTTATTACAAGAAGAAAACCGTGAAGGGTTAGCAGGCATCATTGTCTGAACTCTCAGTTGGAAGGGCTGACAAAAATGACAAACTGTCCATGTAGAGGCAACTTCCCTTTTTCTCCAAATCTCAGGGACTGAGTTGAAAAGGCTGTTGTTTTGCAAAGGTTTGGTCTAGTGATTAAAATACCAAGCTAAAAAAACAGGAGGCCGCGAGTTCTAATTCTACCTTAGGTATGAAAGCCAGCTGGGTAACATTGGGCCAATTGCCAGGAGACTGTGTGTTCTACCCAATAGTGCGATTCAACCGGTGTAACAACAGGTTCAATTGAATTACTTACTTTCTAGTGCAGCCCCTGGGACTAAAACAGCTGATGCATGGCAAACCACTCTACCATGCGAATCAGCTAAAAAAAAAACAGGAAATAAATCACAGGAAATAGCAGGGGCAGGTGGGTGGGGCCAAATGCTCACTGGAACAACCGGTTTGCCTGAACTGGTCTGAATTGGTAGAATCCCACCCCTGGTTCTACCCACCTTAACCAGAGTCTATGACAGTTTGCCACAGCCAACTCTCCATGGCCAACTCACCACAGCCAACTCACCATGGCCTAGTTGCCACTGCCAACTCACTGCAGAACGACTCGCCATGGCCAACTCACCAATAGTATCTTCACTTTTCTGTCAGAGCTGAAGAAGCTTCTTGGATGAGAAGCAAAACATCTTCAAAAGAAAACAAACAAACAAGAAAGTCCAGTCTCCTGAAAAAGCACCTTTGGGACACCAAGCAAGTTCCATCAGTAAGATTGAAGTTAAAATCTGAGTCATGGCCAATAAAATAAAAACCCAGAGACAAGTTTCCTCAGTGGTGTCCCCCTTGTTCTAAGATTTTTTTCCCCTTTTCCCCATGGGAATGTCTCCTTCCTTATTGCTGTTATTGTTCAGTTCCTAGATTATGTCCAACTCTTCACAACCCCATGGGCCATAGCATGCCAGACACCCATCTTTCACTGTCTCCCTGAGTCTGCCCAAAGCCACATCTACTGCGTCAATGACACTATCGAACTATCTAATCTTCTGCTGTTCCCTTCTCCTTTCTCCTTCAATGACTCCTTCCTTGCTATCATTTGAAAACAAAAATGACAAAAACAGTATTTTATCAAAGAACTTTTAAGGAAAACAGCTAGAACTTATGGTGATGAGTGACTCAGTGGGTGAATAATTATTTGTATTTGTTTGGGTTTGATATGTGTTTACGCTTTGATTTAATGTGTTCATTTTATGCTAAGTCAATTAGAGTTATTCAATAAGGTGACATGTGCTAAATAAAGACTGCTGTTATGCCAGATCATTACCGAAAGAATTTTAGTTTAGGTCTTAGTAGGAAGGGAGAAGATGAAATGGTGCAAGATAAGTGAAGTGGCCACCCAAATGGTTGGTGGATGGAAGAGCAACAAAGGTGATTAGGGGACTAGAAGCTAAAACACACAAAGAATGTTTGCAGGAATCTGCTACGTCTAGTCTAGTGAAAAGAAGGACTAAGGTTGACAGGATAGCAGTCTTCCAATATTTGTGGCCTTTAGTTAGCATCTGAAGATCAAATTTCAAATGCTATAAGGAAAGCTCAACATAAAAACAAACAGGTATGATATACCTCTTGCATTCAGAGCAGACACATATACAGAAGTTTGGGGAGAGAGGAGCCTCAACCTTTTAGATTCAGCAGTTAATGTTCCTGTTTGATGGTTAATATCTAGGTGAATATTATTAGCTCTTATTCTGTTGTGTAAATGTTACATTTGATTAACTACTGAACATTTGAAAGCACAAGTTCATAGAGTTCGTCTCTTTTATGGGGTCACATTATTAAGCACAATGCTCTTTAATTGTTAATCAGTTTCTTTATTAACAAGCCTCATTTTATGCTGCAGAAGGACACATCATGCTTTTATACCATGCCGTGCCAAAATTGGATATTCTAATGTCTCAAAAAAGTCCTTCTCTTGGGAAAGAAACATATTTTTCTACTTATTCTCAGGGTAGTTGAGGATTTCTTTTTTTTTTTTCAAATTTATTTTTGGGGGTTGAATTTTGGAATACATTGAATGGATTGAAGTGACAAAAAATTATGTTTGTAATACCAGCTGTCCAACTTTTGCTTGAAAATATCCAGTAATGGAACCCCCATAACTCTAAGAAGCTTGTAGTTCCATGGAATAGAATAGAATAAAATAGAATGGAATGGAATGGAATAGAATGGAATGGAACGGAACGGAACAGAACAGAACAGAACAGAACAGAACAGAATAGAATAGAATAGAATAACAGAGTTGGAAGGGACCTCATTTCAGACAAATTGCTGTCCAATCTCCTCTTAAAAACTTCCAGTGTTGAAGAATTCACAACTTCTGGAGGCAAGTTTCACTGATTAATTTTTCTGTCAGGAAATTTCTCCTTATTTTTAGGTTTTTCTCTCCTTAATTAGTTTCCATCCATCATTTCTTGTCCTGCCTTCAAGTGCTTTGGAGATTAGCTTGACTCCCTCTTCTTTGTGGCAGCCCCTCAGATATTGGAACACTGCTATATTGTCACCCCTAGTCCTTCTTTTCATTAACCTAGACATATCCAGTTCCAGCAACTGTTCTTTATATGTTTTAGCCTCCAGTCCCCTAATCATCTTTGTTGCTCTTTTCTGCATTCTCTCTAGAGTCTCAACATCTTTTTTACATCAATGCGACCAAAAATTGATGCATTATTCCAAGTTTGGCTTTACCAAGGCATTGATCTTGATTCTATCCCAATCTAGTCTAAGATTGTGTTGGGTTGTGAGGTTTTTTTTTTTTTTTGGCAGCTGTAGCATAGTGTTGGCTCATATTTAAATTATTATTCACTAGGACTCCAAGATCCCTCTCATAATTACTATTATTGAGCCAAGTACCACCCATACCATACCTGTGCTTTTGGTTTTTCTTGCCAAAATGTAGAACCTTACTTTTAATATCTCTCAGGGTCATAAAATTCCTTGTTTCAAGTTGGTTCTTCCTTTGTCGAACTTCCAGCCTTTAATTCCTGCCCTACCCTCGGGAATTATGGAGAATTAATCCCCACTAACAGGGAATCAACTGAGGTTCATATTCTTCCTCTGAAGCTAGAATTAGTGTTGTTTTAAGACAAAGAATGAGATGGGATGCAGAATGAGGCTTCAAGCCTATGTGTTTGGGCAGAGGAGATGAAATAGAACAGAACTAAGCAGATATCTTCCTCAAAGATCATAGACAAGGTTCTTCTCAACGTTGGCTGTTTTGAGTTCAAAAATGGTGGAAAGCGAGTGCAA
>NW_020769330.1:12815807-12854390 GCF_900518735.1 Pseudonaja textilis | reverse complement strand
GAGTAGAGTAGAGTAGAGTAGAGTAGAGTAGAGTAGAGTAGAGTAGAATAGAATAAAATAGAATAGAAGAGAATGGAAGAGAATAGAGAGAATAGAATAGAATAGAATAGAATAGAATAGAATAGAATAGAATAGAATAGAATAACAGAGTTGGAAGGGACCTTGGAGGTCTTCTAGTCCAACCCCCTGCCTAGGCAGGAAACCCTACACCAGTTCAGACAAATGGTTATCCAACATCTTTCTAAAAACCTTCCAGTGTTGGAGCATTCACAACTTCTGGAGGCAAGTTGTTCCACTGATTAATTGTTCTAACTGTCAGGAAATTCCTCCTTGTTTCTAAGTTGCTTCTCTCCTTGATTAGTTTCCATCCATGGCTTCTTGTCCTGCCCTCAGGTGCTTTGGAGAATAGCTTGACTCCCTCTTCTTTGGGGCAGCCCCTGAACTTGTTCTTCAGGAGGGAATTAGCTGAAGAAGGCAAGCAAGAAAAAAATGCTGATGCTTTTCCTTATTGATGTAACTAAGCTGCATTTCATCAGAGGCCTCAAACGATCTTAAAGTTGATCGGACTTTGTTTTCTTTCCACATATTTGAAACCCCAGGCAGGAAGTCCTAGGATGAGAATTTTATTGAGCTCCTGTTTTCAAAACGTGACTTAATATGTCATACGTTTAAGCCTGGATTATGGAGGGTTGGGTGGGAAAAGTAAACCGCCCAAAGCTGTCTCACGAACAGCAAACAAAAATTGAATTTGGATGACCCAACACTTGAGAGTCTTGTCATTGTACTGCCTAAGAAGTTAAATTTCCTGGAACAAAGGTTGGAGCTGAGACAAATCTGTTCTAACTGGAAAACTAGTTGGATCAGTTTTTCTCAACTGTTGCCGTGTGGATGCAATGGGTTGGAATAAGAGGAAAAATTATTTATGACACATCTGAATGTGCAATTCTCTAATTTCATATTTGGGAACCGACGCATAAAGTGTAAGCTTGTTAGCATTCAAAATGTACGGCTTTTTGAGTTTTATCATGAGGTTTGTTAACAATTTTTATTTGTTGCTCATATAATCTTTCAATACCCAATGCTTTAATATTTTTACCCTTCTAATTGTTTTACATTGTCATTTATGCATTGTAAGCCATTCAGAATTGCAGCCTTTCAATTAAACATAAAGTATATGACAAAAGTGTATGAAATGGCAATGTACGCTGCGGAAAAGTCTGAAGGAGGAAGAACTCCTTCCATTCCTGAGAAAATATAAAAAGGGGAATGTTAAAACAATTACAGATAGCCCTCGACTTAGGACCACAACTGAGTCCAAAATTGCTGTTGCTGAGTGAGACATTTCTTCTAAGCAAGACAGTTTTGCCCCATTTTACAGCCTTTATTGCCACAATCGTTAAGTGAATCATTGCAGTTGTTAAGTTAGTAACATGGTTGCTAAGTTAGTAACATGGTTGCTTAGTGATAACCATAGGTTACTAATAAGCAATCAAATCATACTAGGAAACAAATAAAACAATATAAACTGCAAAGATACAGCAACATGGTTATAGTCATAAGCAGGAAGAGATAGGTGCTAGGAAGGAAGAGAAGAATAACAGTAATAGAGTCTTAGTAAATAAGTTAACCATGTTGTGGGAATTTGTTGTTTAGCAGAGGGATGGCATTCAGGGAAAAACTGTTCTTGTGTCTAGTTGTTCCGGTGTGCAATGCCCTATAGTGTCGTTTTGAGGGTAGAAGTTGAAACAGTTTATGTCCAAGATGTGAGGTGTCTGTAGATGTTTAAGAAAACAAGACTTCAGCAGTAAAGGCAATTTATGCAGAGGAATGCAATTCCACGAGAGTGTTGGGTGGACAAAAGTTCGTTTTTATCTCTGTAGCAAGAAGAGTGAAGGAAAGGTTGGAGAACATAAGCCACTGGCATGCTATGTTGGAGAAAAGAGTGACAGTGAGGAATGGCCTTGGGTCCAGAAGAGGAGAGCCACAGCTGAGAAGCCGCTGGAAGGGTAGACAAGTACGTCTGTTTTCAAGACACGGCTAATTAATCTGCGATAACATGGTCTTAATAGATTGCATTGAGCCAACATAATTGTCCCCAAGGGATCATATTAAGAAGTTATCCGATTAAAATATGAGAGGAGGCCTTGAAAAAGGCAGATCCTGTTGGTGGTGGTGGAGAGAACTGTAAGATGTGATTAATCTTGACATGCTCAATGCACTCATCCGTGGTGACCAGCATTCTCCAGTCTGGGGTTTGTTTGTTTGTTTCGTTTCCCCCCCAGAAGTTGGATGATGAGTTATTAGACTTACATTCTGTTTTCCTCTGAGAGTTTAAGAAAACTTGTAGGGGAATTTCACTTAAATTCCTTATAACAACGATCCTGTGAAATAGACAGTTTGTTCCAGACACGATGAAGTCAACCAAAACGGACTTGGGAGGTGAAAGGCAGGCTCCTTCCAACAGCTGGTCTGTCTGGACAGAAACTGGATGGAAATCTGGAATGGAGTGGCCTATAAATGTAATAATGAAATGAAACCAAGTTAGCCTCGCCAGATAAAGAATTCTATTCTATCAGAGGAGCTGAGATAGAGAATGTAACTGAAGGATTGTGAATATGGGGAAGGGCTTTCAGTGAATTTTAAATTTGAACATCTATGCCCTGAATTTTACAATGAGTTTATGTGAGCTCAACTATTTATTATGCCTAAAAAACAGCTCTAGAGAGGTAGACTGCTTCAGAAGGTGAAATGTGGCCTATGAGATAATGAGGTAGGTAGGTAGGTAGGTAGGTAGGTAGGTAGATAGATAGATAGATAGATAGATAGATAGATAGATAGATAGATAGACAGACAGACAGACAGATAGATGATAAGATGATAGATAGATTAGAGAGAGAGAGAGAGAGAGAGAGAGAGAGAGAGAGAGAGAGAGATAGGCAGACCGGCAGATATGATAGATAGGACCAATCTGGCCTAGTAGTGGTTAAGGTACCAGGCTAGAAACAAGGAATGTGTGAGTTCTAGTCCTGCTTTTGGCATAAAAACTGCCTGGGCGACTTAGGTTCAATCACCAGAGCACTGTGCGTTCTAGACATGCCTTTGACCAGTTATCCTCTCTGAGCCCAACCCCCCTCACAAACTGGTTGTGGGGAAAAGAAGAGGAAGAAGGTCTTCTGGGGATTGGCCCAGTCACCCAGCTGATTTTCATGCTTAATATGGAACTAGAACTCTCAAATCTCCCGGTGACTGGCCCAAAGTCCCCCAGCTGGCTTTCATGACTAAGACAGGTTCTTGAATTCATAGTCACCTGCTTTCTAGCCTGGTGCCTTAACCACTAATTAAGCCATTTTGCTTTTCTAAGTATGAAAAAGATTTGGAAAGAAAGAACTATTGAAAAAAGCAAAGTTCTCCATGAATGAGTCCAAACATCTGCCTCTCTGAATATGGGAAGGGAAGTAACCATAAGGACTAGTCTTCTGGCCAAAGTACTATTAGGCTATCAAGCACTTCCTATAGAAAGTTGGTAGACAAGCAATCTCTAGCCAGAGACTTTTAACAGATTGACAGAGTTGGAAGGAACCTTATAAGGTCATCTAGTCCTACTCTCTCCCTCCCCTGCCCAAGCAGGAGACTCTATACCATTTCTGACAGAGGGAAGTCCAGTCTCTTCCAGACCCATTTGGTCCAAATCATGTACCACCAGATGTCAAATGAGATTTTTCTGGGTTAGTGACTGATCAGGTAATAGAACAAGGCTCATAAGGAAGCAAAGAAATCCTAACATGCAAAAATGAATTAAACAGTAATATTTATTTGGTCAATAACCAGCAAAACTTAAAAAGAACAAAAACAGAGTGAAGCAAATAAATACAGTGATAGAGTAATAACCAGCAAAATATATCACACAGTATAACATTCACTCCTCTATGACTATGTTAATACAGTTGTTAATTGGATGATAAAACTCAAACATGAATAGGTATAAAGTAAAAACTACTGTATGCATCTCCTAACAATTTATGTTTTAAGATGCTGCCAACATTGATGATTTTTTTAATTAGGTCCCATCAAATCATTGTCGGCTCCTAGTAATCATATAATTAGAGTCTTCTCATGGGAATGTTAATACAGTTTTTAGAAGTTTAGGAAAAATATTTCTTTTTAAAAATCACTCTTCATTTGTCCCCAAATATTCAATGCATCTGATGTTTAAGTTACTCAAGGAGAACATTCTTCAGGCAATAAATAATGTAGACACTCACTTGCTTTTTGACATATGGAAATTTTTCTGGTATAGTGACTGAAGG
Organism: Pseudonaja textilis; assembly: GCF_900518735.1. The sequence continues at coordinate 12,850,083 of NW_020769330.1, read as the reverse complement.
AAGTGCTCTAAGATTTTGCATTTTTCCAAAACGATGGTTGACTATGATTAACCCAATGAATAATATACTGGATCTGCTGAAAAGGCACTATTTATCTATTTGATTTGTCAATCGCTTACAAGATAATAGGTATAAATATAAACATGAGTAGGAAGGGAAATTACACAGGAAATAGGTACGAATAAATGGGGATAATAGGACAGGGACGGCAGGCACAGTTGTGCACTTATGCACGCCCCTTACAGACCTCTTAGGAATGGGGTGAGGTCAATAGTGAATAGTTTAAAACTACTAATCTATTAGATTAGTAGTTGACTAGATTGAGTTTGGTATATATTTGTTTTCACTGCCCTCCAAAGAACGTGAGGAGGATTAAAATAACAGAATAACAGAGTTGGAAGGGACCAACTTAACTTACTGCACCTCTGTATGGTTTGCCAATTGCACAGGGGCAGATAGGAAAGCACTCCAGAGGGTTAACGTCATTGCCCAGAAAATAATTGGTTGCCCTCTCCCCTCTTTGGAAGAGCTTTATAGCTCCCACTGCCTTAAGAAAGTTCAAAAGATTCTCAAAGATCCATCTCATCCTGGGCACACCGTTCTTTTGAACTATTACGGTACAGGATAATAAAAACAAGGACAAATAGGCTGAAAAACAGCTTCTATCCCAGAGCAGTAGCTCTTTTGAATTCTGCTGTATAGTGCAGTGTTGGGGCGGTGTTGGGGATTTTTGGTTCAATGTGTGGAGGGTGAAGGACAGGGGTGGGATTCTTCCATTTTGCACCTATTCTCTAGAACCGGTTGTTAACATTCTAAGCAGTTCAGAGAACCGGTTGTTAGAAGAAATTACTGGCCTAATCCTGTAAGGGAGGCAGGAAGGAAACATTCTGGTGTTGCTTACAGAAACTGCCTCTCTGTTAACCCTTATTACATTCTTGGCAGGACTAGACTTCTTGTCTCAGGAACTTCTCTAGAGTTTTTTATCCCCTCCTTTGCTGATACTTTGCTTGTGTGGAGGGACCATTCAAAGTTACAATGGCACTGAAAAAAGTGACGTATGACCATTTTTCACACTCACGACTGTTGCAGCATCCCCACAGTCATGAGAGGCCAGGCGAGGAGATGCGTGCCTCGATGTGAGTGATATTGAGTTGGCCACGCCCAGCCAATAACATGACCATCAAGCTGTGTCCACCCAGTCACATGACCACCAAGCCATGCCCACCACCTAAGCCACACCCGCAGAACCGGTTGTTAAAATTTTTGAATCCCACCCCAGTGAAGGATGTGTGTTTGTGTTTATTTTCATGGTCATGGTCATGATGTGCATTGAAGATGGTGTTTGATTTCATTTATGAGGTGCAATGACAATAAACTAAACTAAACTAACCCTTGGAGGTCTTCTAGTCTAACCTCCTGCCCAGGCAGGAGACACTGAACCATTTCAGGTAAATAGTTGTCCAGTCTCTTTTTAAAAGCCTCCAGTGATGGCGCACCCACAAGTTCTGGAGTCAAGCCATTCCACTGACTTATTGTTCTCCCTAGAGAGAACGATGGACGTTTCTCCTTAGTTCTAGGTTGCTTCTCTCCTTGATTCGTTTCCCTCCATTGTTTCTTGTCCTGCCTACAGGTTGTCAAAACTGAGGTGTTGTGGGTTTTTTTTTTTATATAGCTTAGTTTCTGCTACCTGTTTGGATTTAGAATTGAGGAAAGAGCATTATTGGCATTCACAAGTATGTTCTTCAATTTATTTGTAGCGTTCTCTGCTCTTTGGGGATTTGAAAGGTTTCTGCAACCTGAGTGGAGGAAGCAAAAACTGGAAGGTGAAAGAAAAAAAAAAAACAGCACAGAAAAAATAATTAAAGAGCCACTGGTATAGGCATCGACGCAAAAGGAAAATGAAATATATACCACTTGGGGCTCGGTTTAGATTGGCAGGTGGGAAGGCAGCTGTTCTGATTCTGTGGGTCTAGGAAGGAAGAAGGGAGATGGCGAAGGAAGGAGGGTGATGTGGAGATGAGACCCAAAAAGACACAGCAAGATGGTTTCAAGGAAAGTTGAAAGCTGTCTCCTCCCTCGGTTCAGCCATGAAGTGGATATTGCACGAGGCACATCTTCATGCATCGCTGAGTCACACAAACATCATGCCAAGGGTTGGTTGGGTTTATTAGATTTATTTTATTACTTTAATTCAAAACAGCCAATATGTATAATGCTTCTTCCTCCTCCTCCTCCTCTTTTCCCCCCCAACAACAACCCTGTGAGGTGGGTTGGGCTTGAGAGAGCGTGGCCATCCCAGAGTCATTCTTCTGGGTTTCGGGCTGGATTTCGGGACTAGAACTCACAGTCTCCAGGTTTTCATCCAGACTCACCCGCTTTTGGTAGAACGACTCTCTAGTCTGCTATAGGTAGTCCTCGACTTACAACAGTTTATTTAGTGACCGTCTGGGGTTACAATGGCACTGAAAAAAGTGACTTGTGACCAATAAAGGAGAACATTTGTAGCTCAGGATTGAAATGAGGGGTCCTTGGTGCTCTCTGAGCATGGTTGTTTTCTTGCAGATGTTTCATGATCCAAACATCTTCAGGGTTAGTTAGGGTAATGAAATGTCTGTAAGAAAACAATCAATCTTAGAGAGCACCAAGGACCCCTTTGATGACCCGGGACATCTCTGCAGACCACCAAAATTTTCCTGCAGACCACCAGTGGACCCCGGCCCATTGATTGGCAACCACTGCTATAGAAGAAGGTGAAAACCAAAATGGAATTAGAAAATGTCAGTGTGATTTCCCCCACCCCACCCCCAGTTCCTGTTCAAGAAAGAAACAAGGGAGGAGGGGTAGGTATATAGGAGCTTATAAATTGCCCTGAGGCCATCAATGTGCTTCTTGGTCGTTAAACTAAAAATAAATTGGAATTCCATGCCAAGTTCACATGGAAACTGGCCCAAGTATATCTCAAGGTAACATTACTTAATCATGGGGATGAAGAAAATTGAATAGCATCTTTTCATCGGGGAAGGAAGAGGTGGGGCACATCCTTTTGGGTGATTACTTTGGTTCTGTAATGAGTTTCTGCACATGCACAAAGGTTTGTTATATTCAGGTAGCCCACTCTTCTAGTAGCATAGGCATTACAGGTGTCGTTCAGTATTTCTAGCAATTGTGCAATCAGCAGCAAATACAAATACAGAAGAGCATCAGATACAAGCAGAAGAGAAGTGTGCAGCTATTGACCTCAGAGGGCCAGTGTGTATGTGTGTATGTGTGTGTGTGTGTATGATTTGCTTCTCAAAATAGGCAAGCCAAGGAGAAAGGTAGAACAAACATAACATAAGAAATAAGGTAACCTTTATTGTCATTTTTTAGTGTGAGCACAGTGACACAGATTCAAAATGAAAATCTGTTGCCTGCTCTCAAAAGAAAGTACATGTCAACCCATACATACACATAACACACAAATACAAATGCTACACACAGAGAGAACAGAGACAGAGAGACAGAAACAAAGACAGAGAGACAGAGACAGGCATGTTCTGCTTCGGATACGTCAGATAACATTGAAAATTGTGAGAGGTACTTCCTGTCAGGTCCAAGCCAAGAATGACACTGTGAAATCCAATCAAGTTCAATTCTTTATTTGTTTACACCAGCAGACAAATTCCTGTTTTTCCAAAAATGCTGGAAGTGATGAAACGGGGCTAGTTTTCAGCCTGCAGAAGCCTGCAGAAACCTTCCTCAAGCATTTGGGAGGCTGAAAAAGGCCTCAAACCCACCGAAAATCAGCTGTGAGGCGCCATGCAGGTAAGGGAGCAGCAGGGAGTCGGTGGGTGGGTAGGGATTGGGCACGCATGTGTAGGGGATGTGGTGAGGGGCAAACATTGCCTTTTGGGTGCTGGCATGTGAGTGCAAGCATGCAAGCACGTTCACAATTTTTGGCACAGGAGCCCAAAAAGGTTAGCCACCACTGTCATGTTGTATCTCTCACGGTAAAAAGCTACAGAGGCAGCAAGTAGGTTATCACAATTCTTCTAAGAATTCATTGACAAAAGATACTGGACCCCAGGTCCATATTCTCTGTCTAAATATAGTAGGTTTAAGCAGAAATAAAAACATTTTCCTCTTCCACGCAAAAACAGGAGCACCACACAATCAAGAATGAACAAAAGAGCTAAGGAAGTCTGCCACCATTGTCGCTTTTGTGAAGCAGAAGGCAACTACGTCTCTTGCGCTCTCTCTCACAATCGCTCTGCTGGTTTTCCTTTTATTTTATTTTTTTGAGGACAGGAGGGGAGGGAGAAGGGTGATTGGGAACGATTTGGAAAGCAAAAAGTTTTGCGAAAAGCCAAAATGTTCAATCTGGCCCCGGAGGAGTCCTGCTGCTATTAATCAGTACCTCACTCTCGTTTCAGAATCCTATTCTGTGAAAACTATTATTCGCCCACTGCCAATCTTAACGATGCAACTTCTCACTCGTGTATTTCAGTTCCCCTCCTACATCCCAGCATGAAATGCCATGGCCAGGATGAAGGATGGCTACTTTCCATCAAAGTCTGAAGTGGGTTGGTAAGGCTGGTTTAAAGGCATCGGGGAGCTCTCCTGTGCAATTACAGCGCGATTGTTTTAAAGGCGTTAATCAGCGCAATCCTCAGGTGGTTCACCTGGACTTAAACCCTCAAAGAAGGCCGGAATGCTTTCTCCTGTGCATAATAGCTATGGAGCCAGAGGCAAAACCTCCCCTCAATGGCAGGATTTATTTATTTATTTTTAAATCTCTGGCAGTCAAAGATACATCAATAATAATAAATATCAATCCCAAATTTGGAGATGATATGAGTATCATTCCATTCCATGGTGATGGAGCTGGTTCCTCTGAGGGAACAAACTTTAGTTCCTCTCTAAATTTCAGGCAGGGGCTCAACAGGTAGAAATTATTTATTGATTGATTTGATCTGCTTGTATTACTTTAGAAAGAACTCAAGGTGGAGAACACACATATCATAGTAGTTATTCTTCCTCTTATTTTCTCTACAATAGTGCTCTGAGGTGGGTTGTGCTCAACAGTGGGATCCTACCTGTTCCACTACCAGTTCTGTGACCACGTGCACACACACACACAGCTTTCTACACACCAGCTGAGGCCTGTAGCATCAATCAACTGAGAGGATAAAGGAAAAGTGCAGTGGTGGGTAGGAGGGCTGATCCTGCGCTTTTCTGTTCTTTCTCCTCTTCATTGATTGTCAGAGGCTTTTTTCCCTCCTCTCAGCAGATTGTTGGAGGATTTTGTTTAACAACTGAACCTATCTGAACCGGGAGCACACCACCACTGGTTGGGCTGAAAGAGAATGACTGGCCCAAAGTCACCCAGCCAGCTTTAATGCCTAATGTGGGACTAGAACTCTTAGTCTCCTGGGGATTGGCCCAAAGTTACCCAGCCGGTTTTCATGACTAAAGTGGGACTAGAATTCACAGACTCCTAGTTTCTAGGCCAGCACCCTTGTCAACTGAAAATTCAGGCATAAGGACAGGTAAAATTGGCAAATTGATGGATAACTAACTATTATCCAAAGAGAACCACCATGTTGCATGGAAGTATATTAACGGAAAAACGAATGCAAGGAACATACAGTGGGGAAAGCATCGCATTGGGTGGGTTTCTTGGCAGAATCCTGGCCGAGGCATTCATCCTTACAGGTCAGACTTTGTCCGATGTTATTGTTGCTTAACAATTGTCAGAGTCAGTTCCAAATATAGTATGAATCCCCAAAAGGGCAGTGGCGACGAGCTCCTTTGAAACTCTGCCATTCGAGGAAGTGAAGAATGAACAACTCTCATCCGAACAATCTGTCATAGCGACCAAGCAGAAATAATTATGACACATCACAAAAATCGCACCCAAGTAGAAATATGGTATCCAAGCCAGAAACATTAACATTGGAAAAAAAATATGTTCTACTTCAGTGTTTCTCAGCCTTGGTCGCTTGAAGATGTAAGGACTTCAACTCCCAGAATTCTCATCCCTGAGGAATTCTAGGAGTTGAAATCCATGAACCCAGGAATGGGCTGCAAGGGGTTTGCAGGGGTTCGGGGGAGCCTCTAGCTAAAATTCTGAGCAGTTCTGAGAACCCCCAAACCCCACTCCTGGCTGGCCTCGTCCACTCCACCCTGCCCCTCCCGTGAGTCCCCACGCAGCCCGTTTTGGATGCAGGTAAGTGCAAAGCATACACGGAGGCTTGGGGAGGTTGAAAAACGGGCCTCCGAGAAGTTTGGGAAGGCTGGAAATGGGTCTGTTTCCAACTTCCAGAAAGCCTCAGAGCCCAGAGTGGCCTTTTTTGCCCTCCTGGAGGCTCGAGGAAAGCCTCTGGAGCCTGGGGAGAGCAAAAAGCCCCTCCCCCACCTTGGTGCAGGAGGCCAACTAGGCCACACCCACCATAGCCACACCCACCCAGAAATCGGGCAGAGAACCCTTTGCTAAAATTTTTGAAGCCCACCTCTGGGGTAAATCTTCAAGCGGCCAAGGTTGAGAAACATTGATCTACTTCCTTTCTTTCCTTTTCTAGTTTTCAGTTGAACGCACACACAAACACACACACACACACACACACACACACACACACACACACACACAGACTGAGAAAGAAACACACGCTAAAAGCATGCAGCATTAGAAAGCCTTGTCCACTTTTTCTCTCTTAGTCTCGAAGTACGAAACAAGAGGATAAATCATTCTTAGCAAACTTTTGTTACACAGAGTAACTGGGATTTAATCACTCCAAGTACATTCTCTGCATGCAGCATTTAGCCTAATACAGGTTAAAAACAACGGCTGGTTCTCTGCTGACAGCTTTCTTTTCCCCTTTTCACCCCTTATGTTTGAAAACAATTGCAGGAACTGTGTGCCAACAGAACAAATGCCTGAACGGAGTATTTAATGGAAATTATCAGCTCCAGGAGGAGAATGCACATTTTGCAAAAGGGAGTGTGTTTGTGTGTGTGTGTGTGTGTGTGTGTGTTTAATTGTGTCTTAACTGGGTATGCCATCCAGAGTCACATGCCAGAGAGATGGGTAACCACATAAATTTAATAAATAAATAAAAAATGTTGTTCAGTCTCAAAGTCATATCCGATTCTTTGGGACCTCATGAACTTTAGCCTGCCAGGCCTCCTGTGTGCTCCACTATCTCCCAGAGTTTCATGTTCGTTGCATTGACAACATTATCGAACCAACTCCTCCTCTGCCATTCCCTTCTCCTTTCGCCATTTGCCTTTCCCAACACCAGGGTCTTCTCCAAGGAATCCTCTCTTCTCATGTGGTGGGCTTCAGCTTCAGTCTCGATCAGGGGTGGGATTCAATTTTTTTTTACTACCGGTTCTATGGGCGTGGCTTGGTGGGTGTGGCAGGGGAAGGTTACTGCAAAATCCCCATTCCCTTCTAACCCCACTAACCTGCTTTCCAGCTCCGTTCTCCTGTGCAGGGCAACAAAAGATCAGCTGGGACTCAATGGGAGGCAGAGAATAGATGGGGGCGGGGCCAATCAGAGGTGGGATTTGCCGGTTCTCTGAACTACTCAACTACTGGTTCTCCAGAACTGGTCAGAACCTGCTGAACACCACCTCTAGTCTCTAGTCTCGGTCCGTCCAAACAGCAGTCAGGGGTTTGTTGTTGTTGCTGTTGTTGTTCTGGCCATGTATATGTATACATTTGAACTAGACTGATGTTTCTCTGTGTTATATATGCATGTATACGTGGGCACATGAATAATGGTTATCCTTTGAGAGCTGACATGCCACAAAATTTCATTTGAACGTGTGCTGATTAGTCTCCATTTAAAGTGACAATAAAGTTCAGTTCTGTTTTATTCTGTTCTGTTGTTCTATTCTATTCTACTCTGCCCTGATCTGCTCTGATCTTGTCCCGTCATCTCTCCTCTCCTCTCCTAACCTATCGTATCTTCTATCCTACCCTCCGTCCCCACTCCTCCCCTACCCTCTGTTCTATCCTATCCTATCTTCTGTTCTATCATATTCTGTCCTGTCTTCTATTCTATTCTATTCCATTCTATTATTATCCTATCCTATCCTATCCTATCCTATCCTATCCTATCCTATCCTATTCTAATTATCCTATCCTATTCTGTTCTATTCTACCCTACCCTAGCCTCTATTCTGTTCTGTTCTGTCCCCTCCTCTTCTTTCCTCTTCTATCTTCTATCCTATCCTATCCTCTATCCCAGTGGTTCCCAACCTTTTTTTCGCCCCGCACTCCTAAAGAAATTTCACTCAAACCTCGCACCCCCTGAAATTTAGACTTTAGGAACTACTGAACGATACTTAACTCTAAAATGAAAACAAAATTAATCCATTGCATAATAAATAAAAATGCCAACATCTAGCCAATATCCTATTATTTACCTGGACTTTTCTCGCACCCCTTGGAATATCGTCTCGCACCCACAGGGGGTGCGAGCACCCCAGGTTGGGAACCCCTGCTCTCTCCTATCCTACCCTACCCTATCCTCTATTCTGTCCTCTCTCCTGTCCTTTCCTGTTCTATCTTCTATTGCATCTTATCCTATCCTACAGTCCAAGTCTCACAGCTGTACATTACCACTGGGAAAACTATACGTTTGACAAACAAACAAACAGACAAATAAAGTCCTTAAAAAACAAGCAAAGGTATGTGTGTGTGCATGTGTGCATGCATGCACACAAAAGAGAGAAAGGCAGAGGGAGGAAGCATCTTCTGGAATTCTTTCCAAAACTTTCATAACAGTCACGTGACCAAGAAAGAATAAAGACATTTAGAACGAAAGTGTCAGCAATATTCTGAGCCCCTGCCAACTCTCTCTTCCCTGTAAATACATCGGGGGAAATTTGTGCAGTTTTATTTGACTGGAGCCCACCGTCAGACTTAGCCACATTTCAAATGTAATTTTGTTACGGGTGAGTTTCTCTTGTGATGCCAACTTTGCTCTTGTTCTGCAACGGTGGCAAATATCTGTAGCTCGGGTGTAGGATGAGAGTGGAGGTTCATTCTCCAGGCTTGTGGGCTGTTTTCCGAATGCTTTGTTATACGGATAGGTAGCATCTTCAGCAGAGTTTAGGGTATGTCATTGTCAGTGTTCTGTTTATAAGAGCTTCGGGTGTGGGTGTGTCAAGTGAGGGTCTTGTGATAGGTCAGATATGAGTCATCAGTGAGTCTTGTGATGAGTGTTGTGAGGAAGTTACATCAGGTCAGAGTCATTGGGAGGTGAACTGCTGGTGTGTGGGGGGTTACGTGAGTTGGTTGAGGGTGGGTGCTGTCTCTGATGGGTTGTGCAGTTGATTTGAATCCTGAAGGGTTCGTAGGCTGGTTGTAGGTCAATGAGTCTGTTGATGGAATTGCTTGTGGAGTGCCAGGCTTCAGTGAACTCAAGAGCGTGGTAGGGACTGGAGGCTAAAACATACGATGGATGGTTGTAGGAACTGGAGATGGCTAGTGTAGTGAAGAGAAGGACCAGGGAAGACATGAGGGCAGTCTTCCAAAAATTGAGGGACTACCACAGAGAGGAAGGAGTCAAGCTATTTTCTAAAGCACCTGAAGGCCAAACAAGGAATAATGGATGGAAACTGAACAAGGAGAGATTCAACCTGGAAATAAGGAGAAATTTTCTGACAGTGAGAACAATCAACCCATGGAACAGAAGTTGCTTTCAGAAGTTGTGGAAGCTTCATTGCTGGAGGCTTTCAAGAAGAGACTGGACTGCCATCTGTCAGAAATGGTGTAGGGCCTCCTGCTTGGGTAGGGGGTTGGACTAGATGACCTCCAAGGTCCCTTCCAACTCCGTTAATCTGCTAAGAATTGTGATTTGTTTAATAACCGTGGCAAAAAAGGGTTGTAAAGTTGGGCACAACTGACTTAAGAATAACTTGCTTCCTAACTGTAAATCAAGTTCCAGTTGTGGCTGTAAGTTAAGGACTACCCATATAGGACGTTGTAAATCTTCTCTTTTTAGAACAGATCTATTTTAACCTAATGCAACAAATCCCTGTTACAGGCATACAAATGTTCCTTTTGTCTGCTTTGAATCTTCCCACACCCTAATCCCTAGCTTCATGTAATGATTCTTGTTTTTATGAGACAGGAAGAAAAACATCCCTGTATATATGTTCTCCAAAAACATTTCAGAATCGGCATTTTGCACATATTTGTAAATTTTATAAACATCTATCATGTCTTCTTTTATTGTGCACAACATTCAAAGTGATACATATCTCTGCTTTTACCTCTATTTATATCTCCGTCTATATTTATCATATTGATTCAGTTGGAGAAATCAATCCAATTCTTCTCAGCCATCCAAACTGAATTATCAGATTGATCTGAACGGGTCCATGGAACTGGTTTCCTTTAAAATAATTCTTGCACCTGCCTATAAATCAGAACTCTTTTGAAAACATTTTGTTCAGAGGTGGCATTCAGCAGATTCTAACCAGTTCTGGAGAATCAGTAGCGGAAATTTTGAGTAGTTCGGAGAACCGGCAAATACCGCCTCTGACTGGCCCCGCCCCCATCTAGTCTCCGCCTCCCGAGTCCCAGCTGATTGGCTGGGTCTTCTTTGGTTGCCCTGCACAGGAGAATGGAGCTGAAAAGCAGGTTAGTGGGATGGGGAGGGAATAGGGATTTTGCAGTATCCTTCCCCTGCCATGCCCGCCAAGCCATGCCCACAGAACCGGTAGTAAAAAAATTTGAATCCCACCACTGATTTTGTTCAATTCAACAACTGAAATTGATTTCCCAAACTGACTCAGAGGTTAAATCAAACTTCCTTCAAACTGGATGTTAAATTCAAATATATGCGTTCCTTTCCAAATACTTATATTTTGATGACATGGCTGTTTAAAAAAAAATGCAATTAGGCTGCATCACCAGAAGTGTAATTTCCAAATTAGGGGGAAAATAATTTCAATCAAATTCCATGATCCCATCTTAAATTTCTTGTCCAAATTGGACACCATACTTAAAAAAAAAAAGATCCAGAGTATCTGGAAGAGACCTGTATACTGCACGAGTCAAAAAGGGGGCTGTGAAAATATTTACAGACACCTCACATCCTGGACATAAATTGTTTCAACTTCTACTCTCAAAATGACATTATAGGGCATTGCACACCAAAACAATTAGACCCAAAGACAGTTTTTTCTTGAATGCCATCACTCTGCTAAACAACTAATTCCCACAACACTACAGAGGTGATATTCAGCAGGTTCTGACCAGTTCTGAAGAACCGGTAGTGGAAATTTTGAGTAGTTCATAGAACCAGAAAATCCCACCTCTGACTGGAGATTTTACAGTATCCTTCTGCCATGCCAACCAAGCCACGCCCACAGAACCAGTAGTAAAAACATTTGAATCCCACCACTGCAACACTGTCAAACTATTTACTAAGACTGTATTATTATTATTATTATTCTCATCCTTCCTATTACCTATCTCCTTTTCTACTCACGGCTATAAATTTGTTGCTTTTATCTTTACAATATACACTGCTCAAAAAAAAATAAAGGGAACACTTAAACAACACAATGTAACTCCAAGTCACACTTCTGTGAAATCAAACTGTCCACTTAGGTAGCAACACTGACTGACAATCAATTTCACATGCTGTTGTGCAAATGGAATAGACAACAGGTGGAAAGCATAGGCAGTTAGCAAGACATCCCCAATAAAGGAGTGGTTCTGCAGGTGGTGACCACAGACCACTTCTCAGTTCCTATGCTTTCTGGCTGATGGTTTGGTCACTTTTGAATGCTGGCAGTGCTTTCACTCTAGTGGTAGCATGAGACGGAGTGTACAGCCCACACAAGTGGCTCAGGTAGTACAACTCATCCAGGATGGCACATCAATGCGAGCTGCGGCAAGAAGGTTTGCTGTGTCTGTCAATGTAGTGTCCAGAGCATGGAGGCGCTACCAGGAGACAGGCCAGTACATCAGGAGACATGGAGGAGGTCGTAGGAGGGCAACAACCCAGCATCAGGACCGCTACCTCTGCCTTTGTGCAAGGAGGGACAGGAGGAGCACTGCCAGAGCCCTGCAAAATGATCTCCAGCAGGCCACAAATATGCATGTAGCTGCTCAAACGGTCAGAAACAGACTCCATGAGGGTGGTATGAGGGCCCGACATCCACAGGTGGGGGTTGTGCTTACAGCCCAACACCATGCAGGATGTTTGGCATTTGCCAGAGAACACAAGATTGGCAAATTCGCCACTGGTGCCCTGTGCTCTTCACAGATGAAAGTAAGTTCACACTGAGCACATGTGACAGACGTGACAGGATCTGGAGACGCCGTGGAGAATGTTCTGCTACCTGCAACATCCTCCAGCATGACCGGTTTGGCAGTGGGTCAGTGATGGTGTGGGGTGGCATTTCTTTAGGGGGCTGCACAGCCCTCCATGTGCTCACCTGAGGTAGCCTGACTGCCATGAGGTACTGAGATGAGATCCTCAGACCCCTTGGGAGACCATATGCTGGTGCGGTTGGCCCTGGGTTCCTCCTAATACAAGACAATGCTAGACCTCATGTGGCTGGAGTGTGTCAGCAGTTCCTGCAAGACAAAGGCATTGATGCTATGGACTGGCCTGCCCGTTCCCCAGACCTGACTCCAATTGAGCACATCATGTCACACTCCATCCACCAACGCCACATTGCACCACAGACCATCCAGGAGTTGGGGGATCCTTTAGTCCAGGTGTGGGAGGAGATCCCTCAGGAAACCATCTGCCACCTCATCAGGATCATGCCCAGGCGTTGTAGGGAGGTCATACAGGCACGTGGAGGCCACACACACTACTGAGCCTCATTCTGACTTGTTTGAAGGACATTGCATCAAAGTTGGATCAGCCTGTAGTGTTTTTTTTTTCACTTTAATATTGAGTGTAACTCCAAATCCAGACCTCCATGGGTCGCTAAATTTGATTTCCATTGATAATTTTTGTGTGATTTTGTTGTCAGCACATTCAACTATGTAATGAACAAAGTATTTAATAAGAATATTTCATTCATTCAGATCTAGGATGTCTTATTTTTGTGTTCCCTTTATTTTTTTTTTGAGAAGTGTATATTGTTATAGTTTCCTAGTATGATTTATGTTGATTGCTTATTTAGTACCTTTTGACTATCACTGTGTTGTAACTTATGATTCATGATGAATGTATTTATGACAGCTATGATCATGATTTATCACTAATATCTTTTATGTACACTGAGAGTTTATGCACCAAAGACAAATTCCTTGTGTGTTCAATCACACTTGGCCAATAAAGAATTGTGTTCTATTTCTATTCTATTTTTATTTTTATTTTAGTTTTATTCCTATTCTATCCTGTTCTATTTCTATTCTTTTCTATTTCTTTTCTATTCTATTCTATTTCTATTCTATTCCTATTCCTATTTCTATTCTATTTCCATTCTTTTCTATTTCTTTTATGTTCTATTCTTTCTATTCTATTCTATTTCTTTCTGTTTCTATTCCTATTCTAATTCTATTGCTATTGCTATTTCTAATTCTATTCTATTCTATTCTATTCTATTCTATTCTATTTCTTTTCTATTCTATTTCTATTTCTATTCTATTTCTATTCTATTTCTATTTCTATTCTACTCGCTATGCTATCCTATGCTCCTTTGATCAGCTCAGGAGAACAGGTTGGAAAGCTTCCTTCCTCTAAAGAAACAGGGTTCAGAGTTCAGAAGAAGCGGAGATAATGCTCTGAAGAGTTCTTGTTGCTCTGGGCATTACTTGAAAAGGTGGGTATGAAGCTAAAAGAAGGGACTTGTTCTAAAATGAGATCTCTGAAGAAAATTTCACTCTGCCAAGCCAACAACAATTTGGGAACTAAAAAGGGCTTCCACATTAGCTAAAATTCTTCATATTGAAGGGAGTGTTGGAAGTTAAAACCCACCCCGCTCCTAGAAAAATGAAATATTTTAGGATATATTAAAAAGGCAGAATATTTCCCCTAAAAGAGAAGTAGAAACTCAGAAAGGCAGAAACTCAGCTCTCCCACCTTTGTTAATGGGCCATTAAGGTGTGGACCAGTTTATTCTACATAACAAAGACCTACCTCCTTTAGACAGAGCCATTTCATTGCCCTTCGTTGCACCACCCACCAAGTTTCAACCAAACTTAGCACACAGACAACCTACAAAGCTAGGTATGACCTCTGACAGCAACCAATCAGGATACTCTTCCTGTGCCCCAGGAAGTTCAAAGCCAGAGAGGGTATAAAACCCAGGGACTCTCAGCATCCATTCCCTTTTTACACTCAGGATCTCCATGTAAATCCTGTCCATCATTAAACCATCTTTTCAAACAGCCTCCATGTTTCCAGTGTCTTTCTCCTCACTTGGAACTGAGCCCAGAAGGACACTCTATAAAGCCTTAGTAAGACCACATCTAGAGTTCTGCATTCAGTTTTGGTCACCGCACTACAAAAAATACATTGAGACTCTAGAAAAAGTGCAGAGAAGATCAACCAGGGTGATTAGGGGATTGGAGGCTAAAACACACGTTGAACAGTTGCAGGAACTGGGCTTGGCTAGTCTAGTGAAGAAAAGGACCAGGGGAGACATGATAGCAGTCTTCCAATATTTGAGGGGCTGCCACAGAGAAGAGGGTGTCAAGCTATTTTCTAAAGCACCCAAAGGCCAGACAAGGAATAATGGATGGAAACTGAACAAGGAGAGATTTAACCTGGAAATACGGAAAAACTTTCTGACAGTGAGAACGATCAACCAATGGAACAGAAGTTGCCCTCAGAAGTTGTGGGAGCGCCATCACTTGAGACTTTCAAGAAGAGATTGAAGTCCCAGCTGTATGAAATGGTGCAGGGTCTTCTGCTTGGGCAGGGGGTTGGACTAGATGACCTACAAGGTCCCTTCCAATTATCTGTTATCTGACATTTCTTCCAACAGGAGTTTGGGAATTGATCTGGTTTGACCTTCTTCAACACCCTCTCATGGTCAACATTGGCTTCAATGGGTTTGTAAATCCTTTAGCCAAGCGGAGTTAGGTCTGATAAACATTTGGCTGAGAGCCCCGCCGGATAGGTTGAGGCTGTGTGTAGTATATTCTAGGAAGTAAGGAGGGTCAAAACTTTTCTATTCTGATGGCAGTTAACCTAAATGTTCCACCTAAAGAGATTACCAAAAGCCGTTTTTTGGAACAGTTTGAAGTTGGAAAAGCACATTGACTCCTAAACAACCAGTCCTCCCCTCTTGCACCAGAGGGCAGGACAAAGTAGTAATGGATGGAAGCTTGTGAAAAAAAGATCCAACCTACCGTAGAAGTAAGGAGAAATTTCCTGATTGGGGAGAAACAATTAATCAATGGAATAAGTTGTGCGCATTCCATCACTGAAGGTTTTTAAAACTGGGTGGACAATCATTTGGCCATGCTAGCATGATGGTGTAAGTTCTCCCACCTTGAGCCAGGGGTTGGACTAGAAGACCTCTGAGCTTCCCTTCTTCCTTCTGTAGAAAGTTAGCACCCACCCCTCTCCTAGAAGAATGAAGTGTTTTAGGAAATATTTAAAAAGGCAGAATGTTATATTTTCCTAAAGGAGAGGCATGTTCTTGGAAAACAGCCTGCACCTTTCTTAATAGCCCCAGCAGGACTGGGTCAGCCTACCTACAAGACAAAAGACCTTCAGCTCCAGGGTGATGGGATTAAAAGATGGCCTCTCGGGACATAATAGGATTAGCCCTCTACCATCTAGCAGCAGAGCTCACCACACAAGCTCCTTCATTGCATCACCCATCACCAAGTTTCAACCAAGCCTGGGACTCAAGATAGCCTATAAAAGTTAGCCGTGACCCCTACAGCAACCAATAGAATACATTTCATGCACAGGAACAGGAAGCTCAAGGGCAAGACCCAAGAGAAGGTATAAATAACCCTCACTCTCCACTTCATGTGGTCAGCTGCCCAGGTTCCCAAACTTATATGGTCCTGATCATCAATAAACCATCTTTCCAATCAGCCTCTGTGTGTCCAATGTCTTTCTCCCCACTTGGAACTGAGCCAGTTTCTTTCAACCCTTCCTTCCTTCCTTCCTTCCTTCCTTCCTTCCTTCCTTCCTTCCTTCCTTCCTTCCTGCCTGCCTGCCTTCCTTCCTTCCTTCCTTCCTTCCTTCCTTCCTTCCTTCCTTCCCCTCATGAAAGGCAAAGAAATGAGCATTAGGGATGCTACATCATTGCAGTGCTTGATCTTTGCAAAAACCAGCACCTTCCAGGTTCCATCTTTCTGCAGTGGGGAGCAGAATTTCGACCAGCTGGTATCTTCTTCCTTCTGCAGTGAGGAGGATCTGCAGCAGGTTTTCCCTGCATTAAGCAAGTGTCCAATCCTTCCCCCTTGCTCTCCCAACCAGGCTGGACTTTCTTTCTCTTCCCAACTGAGAGAGGACAAGTGAGAAGAGATTTCTACAGGAAGAGTTTGTAATTAGCATCCTAATGACTCCCACTTCAATCCTCTCCAGAGCTTCACCCTCGCCCTCCCTCCCTTCTTCCTTCTTCCCTTCCCTTCCCTCTTCTCATCCCAATTTATTTCCTTCTCTCTTCCCTTCCCTCTTCTCTTCCCTTCCCCACTTCTCCCTTCCTTTCTCTCTTCTCATCCCAATTTCTTTCATTCTCCCTTCCCTCCCCCTTTCTCTTCTCTTCCCTTCCCCACTTCTCCCTTCCTTTCTCCTCATCCCAATTTCTTTCATTCTCCCTTCCCTTCTCTCTTCTTTCCTTTCCTTTTTTCCCTTCCCTCTTCTCTTTCCTTTTCATCCCTTCCCTCTTCTTCCCTTCCCTTTCCATATAGTGCATATGCACCAAGTAGTTCCATATGATCCACATGCATATATATATAGTGCATATGCCTATACGTTCCATAGAGCACATATGCACTTAGTGCATATGCATCAAGACAATTCCCTTGTGTGTCCGATCACACTTGGCTAATAAAGAATTCTATTCTATTCCTTCCCTTCCCTTTTCTCTTCCCTTCCTTTCCCTCTTCTTCCCTTCCTTTCCCTCTTCTTCCCTTCCCTTCCCTTCCCTTCCCTTCCCTGTGCCCTTGAGTCATTGTTGACTCCTGACTTCTGTGAAAGATTTCAAAAGTGGCTTGCCTGTTCCCTTCCTAGGGCAGAGAGGAGGGAACTGGCCCAAGGTTACACAGCTGTCTCAGCTAGGACTAGAACTCACAGTCTCCCGGTTTCTAGCCTGATGCCTTAATCCAATGTTTTCCAAACCTGGATAAATTATTCCAAACTATATTTCTTCTGCAAGCAGTAAAACAGCAAGTTTTACCCAGCTTTGGGGTAACTTAGAATGCATACTTCATTCTAACCAGAGCTGTGGTGGCGCAGTGCTTGGAATGCAGTATTGCAGGCTAATTCTGCTGACTGGCATCAGTTCAATCCTGACTGGCTCAAGGGTTAGGGTTAGGGTTAGGCTCAAGGTAGATTAAGCTTTCCATGAGGACCCAGAATGTTGGGTGAAATATGCTGACTCTGTATATTGCACAGACAGGACTGTAAAATGGTACATAAGTCCAAGTGCTATTGCTATTTTCTTTGAGTAAGTGGATGCATGGATGCATGCATAGATATATGGATGCCCTTCCTCCCTCCCTCCCTCCACCTCTCTCTCTGGAGCGCCTCGTTTCCAAGCTGCTGACCGCCTTGAGCTGAACCCGGTTCTAACTCGGATCGACTTTTCTTTTCTTTTTAATTCTCCTCCTGCCCGTTAAAACCCCACAAACGTCGCTTCTGCAGCCTCCCCCAACAAAGCCCAGAGACCAAGTTTGCGCATCTTTCGCGTTTGGCAAACTCCTGGCGGGTAGAGAGCCTCCGAGCCGGAGTTTCGGGCCAGCAAGCAGGTGTGGGGCGCATGTGATGATGGGGCACGTGTGAACGGACCTCCCGCGGGCAAGCCGTCGCTTCTTTGCTGGGGGGGGGGGCGGAGGGGGGGGGGGGGGGAGGGGGGGGGAGAGAGAAGGAGGCTGGTACTTCTTTAAGTGGGCACCCAGGGGAGCCGAGCCGAGAGCCTGACGTCACCGGGCCATCAGCTGACCGCGCTGGGTTCTGCCCTCCTTCCCAGGCGAGAGAGGCGGCTGGGCGAAGAGAAGCCCGGCCGAACCGTCCTTGCAACGGTTCGGGTTTCGACCCGCGAGGGACTTATCCCGGCCGTTCCGGGCTGCAGGAACCGAAGCCAGCCACCCCGAGCTTGGCTGGGGAGACGCGGTCTGGGCGAGCCCGGAGCGCGCAGCAACTTTGGACGAGCGTGGTGAGGTGGAATCGGCTCTGCAAAAAAAAAAGTCTTGCCCCAAGTGTTCCGGGGGGACGAATCTGCCACGGTTTCGGGCCCGTCCCGACAATCGGTCGGTCTTGTCCGGGGCTTCCTCGGTTTCCCCTTCCCGAAGGGAGGGCAACCCGGCGTTGCGTGGCGGCTGTGGTGCGTGACGGAGCGGGGGAGCCGGCTGGCCCGCCCGCGGCGTGGGAGCGCAAAGGAGGAACGGCGGGCGGCGGGTTGCAGAAGCCGGTGATGCATCCCCCAGCCGCCGCCGCAGCCGCCGCCGCCTCTCCGGCTGCGAAGAAAACGGCCGAGTAGCCCCGGAGCGGATCTACCCAACCCTTTCGTTTCACCCAGCCCTCCCTCCCTCTCGAACCCACCCCCCTCCCCGGGCCATGCCTCGCTTCAAGATCTCCCGAAAGAAAAGGAAAACTCCTCGCTTCCTGCCCGCCGTCTGGTACCGCTGCAGCCTTGGGGGGCGATCGCGGCAGGGCTGCCGGGAGAAGATGCTCCTGGCCCGAGAGAGTCAAGCCTTGGGCCGCCTGCCTTGAAGCTGCCCGCCCGCCTGCCTGCCCCCCGGTCCCGTGGCTGGAAGAAGGCAACCGCGCCTCTCCGCGATCCTCGTTCCCTGCCGTTGGCTTCCCCACCGCCGCTCGTCCGGTCCCTTCCCTGCCTCCTTTCTTCACCTCGCTGGACCGATGTCGTCGCTTTGCAGCGGCCGCTTGGCGTTCCCGCGGCTGGAGCCCCCTCCAGCCTTCCCAGCTGTACCGGTATAGGAGTCGGAGGTTGCCGCTGGCTTCTCCTGCCCACCTGTCTCCCGAGCCCGTCACTTCCAGCCCTGCAGAAGTTGCATGCGCTCCCTACAGCCGTTAATCTCCCCGCTGGGCTGCTTATTTAAAATATATATACTCTTCAACAGCCTCTCTGGGGGATTGCGCTTTCACTTTGGCTTGGATTCCGTCTAAGGCTGCAAGGAGGAACTTCGGGGAACTTAAAAGGATGAGGAAGCCGCCTGCCTGAAACTTGGGAGGCTGCCCAGAAAACCAAAACCAATACCTAAGGACACGGGGTGGCTCGGAATGTAGGATGGGAACTTCCAAACTGTCCTCTTTGGGGATCTCCCCCTCCCCACAATCCCAAAGACGCCCAGATGTTTGTGGCCTTTGGGTGTAGGCTCCATGGAAGCTACCAGCCAGGACTTGGGGGCCTGTGGCTTCAATTCCACTTAACCGACCTTCCTACCAGCCGTTCGCCTTGCCCAGCTGATCTGGAAGCTGAAGGGGATGCAGTTGGCGAAGGCCCACCTTGCTTCCAAGGTATATCCAGTGCCAATGGAGGCATGGGGAGGACCCTGTCTTCTGCCAATGCCGACTGACCTTTGATCCCCCTGCCAAGAAGGTGGGGGGAGGCGGCGGGAGGGAGCCAAACCAGCTGCCTTTCGATGTGACTGGACCTTCCTCCTGCTCCGAGCCCCCCGCCACCCACCATGGAGCTGTCCGAGGTACGTTGCTTGAGCGACAGCGATGAGTTGTACACCATCAACCAGACGCCCCCTAGTGGCGGTGCCCGCTCCCAACGCCTGCTATGGCAGTCCGCCGTGCGCCACATCACGGAGCAGCGTTTCATCCAAGAACACTGCAGTGGCAAAGCCCTTGGCTCCGAAGAGTCCTACTGCCCCAACCACAGCCATCCTTCCCGGCGTCAGTCGGCGGGCAAAAGCCTCAGTGGCCACAACAACGGGGGCACCAAAGTCTTCCCCGAGCGCAGCAGCAGCGGCGGGGATCTGGGCTTCCTGCACTTGGATTGTGCTCCCAGCAACTCCGATTTCTTCCTGAACTGGGGCTACACGTACCGGGGTGTGATCTTCCCCACTTTACGCAACTCCTTCAAGTCCCGGGACTTGGAGCGCCTCTACCAGCGCTACTTCCTGGGCCAGAGGCGGAAGTCGGAAGTGGTGGTGAACATCTTGGATGTGCTCACCAAGCTGACCCTCCTCTTGCTCCACCTGACTTTGGCCTCGGCCCCCATGGACCCCCTCAAGGGCATTCTGCTGGGCTTCTTCACAGGCATTGAAGTGGTCATCTGTGCCTTAGTGGTGGTCAGGAAGGACACGACCTCTTACACCTACCTGCAGTATAGCGGTGTGGTCACCTGGGTGGCGATGGCCACCCAAATCTTGGCCGCGGGCTTGGGCTGTGGTCTCCTTGGCGATGGCATTGGCTACGTGCTCTTCACTCTCTTTGCTACCTACAGCATGCTCCCTCTGCCCCTCACCTGGGCTATTTTGGCTGGCTTAGTCACCTCCCTCCTGCAGCTTATCATGCAGAACTTCATCCCCAGACAGGTGGTGATCTCCATCAACCAGGTATTTCTTGTGGATTCCTTCTTTCTTTCTTTCTTTCTTTTCCCCCCAGGTGGGCAAGTTGGTTCACCTCCTGCTCAGACGTAGTTGGAAGCAGTAGCAGATCATTGCTAAAGCAAACCTAACCAGGACATCCCTTGGCATGTCCTGCCTAAGGTGTATAGGATCCCGAGATCTTTTGTCTGCGGTTACAGTACAAAGAGAAAGACGTCCTTTTGCAAAACACAACAGAAATGCTCTTTCCTCTGTGATACTGAAAACAGTGCCCTTTACGAAAGCAAGTGTGGCTAGTAGCACTAGTTAATCAGAGGGAAACAGACTTTTTAGGATAGTCCCATTC
The DNA here is from genome assembly GCF_900518735.1 of Pseudonaja textilis. The sequence goes on along the minus strand of NW_020769330.1, from coordinate 12,829,066 downwards.
CCGAATCTCATTTTTCCTAAGTTGATCCTTTCCAGCTATCATGGGAGTTGAAGTCCAGCATCCACGGGGAGCATCAGAAAAGAGGGCAAAGCCATAAAATATATTGGCATCCCGTTCTTCTTTTACGGATGGCCAAGAACGTTTACACAAGGTCATCCCAAGTTGGGCTTCCTGATTTTGGGGTTGCCAGATCCATGCGGAGAAATATCCTGTAAGATTCCCAGCTGAGCACAGGATTCCTACCCCAAATGCAGCTACTTGCATCTGGGCACCTAGATGCAGTGGGTCTCTGAGGCAACCTTATGCTTTCCCCCTTAAAATATTCTTCAGTGCCACCAAGGCCAGGACGGGAATCTGTTAATTGCACATCCAGTGTGTACACATCCAGACTTTTAGAAAGGGAGGTTATGCAGGTGTCCCTGGATAATGCCACGTAATTCCCTTTCCTCTGAGTTCTCCTCGTTCAGTGCTGCATTGGGTCCCTGTAGTATTTGATCAATTATTCAGCAGAGTTCATCAAGTGGAAGAAGAGCTGTTTTGAGCACAGCTTTATATATGGCAAGCAGAGGATAAGCAAAAGTCATCCTCGTTTAATTTACAGGACCTTTCCCCAAGCGCTGCCGTGTGTTTGTCGGTTCCCCTCTAACTGTTTGTTACTTCAACACCCGTGTTGTTTTTCTGGAGCTGAGATTCGGCATTATGAGGCCTGAACACCTTTAGAATGTCCCAAGCTGGGACAAGTTGGGATATAGGATTTCTGCCTTTATAACACTCTTTTTATACTTCCTAATTTTGGTTGGCTGACTGCTGTGTTTTGTTAGCTGGGATCACTAGGCAGTTATTATTTTTGGGGGGAGTGAGGTGTCCTGCAACTTCAAATTTGTGTATATTTGTTTACCTGTTTTAACCATAGGACTTTCCCAGCTGTATCCCAGCTGTTTAGTTCTGATCTTTATTAAATGACAGCTGGAATTTGGTCAGGTGACCCAAGCCATCTGCTAAATCTGTGGCTGAGGCCTCTGGGATTATATAAATTAATCTGTCCGCTAAATCAGGCTAATTGAATTCAGCGTTGTTCTGTTGTTGTTCCAGTTCATGTACTGAAAGTTCTGATATCCTATTTAATATGAATCAAATAGACCTCAGTACAACAATCCTATTTAATATGAATCAAATAGACCTCAGTACAACCAGTTTGACTGGTAGTCTGGTAGTCTGGTTCTCTCAGTTGTGATTAACTGTGGGGAAGCAGGAAGACCATAGTTCAGCCATTTCTTTGGTAAATTGGTAATTCAGAGATAAATTACGCTGAGTCTTTGTGGTTTGGTTTTTTGGAACTAAAGGAAAAAGGACTGGGAACTATAATAATACAATTATTAAAAATTTCAATTTCCGGGAGGCCTAGTGACTTTGTTTATTGATTTAGCCGCTTATTTTATGCAGGTGCTTATTCCAGGAAAGAAAGACTACTCAGATTGAAAACTTCCTCCAGGTTACCATCTTGCAACAGAATTAAATATAATTTGCTACAACAATATCAGGTCCAAATGTGAGAAAGCTTTAAACTGGTTTACAAATTGTTTCATCCAGGAGGGTTAAAGGTCAGAATGACACATATTAAGGGAGTCCACACAGAATCTTTCAAATGGATCAGTAAACGATCTAACAGGTGCATTTTATAAGGAAGGGCAAAGCTATCATTTCAGATTTATTTCCTGTTCCAAAACAATTCCTTCCAGAAAAGAAGTTCCCCCAGGCAGACCAGAGCAGGAGGAAAACAGACTGTTCTGGAAAAGAACAGAATATTCTGCCTTTGAAACGATGAGATTTGCACACACCTATTGCATAATAGGGTAAGATGGGATAATTTAAAGCTTGGATATTTTATTTTATTGTGGTTTAGTAGGTTATGCAAGCCCACTTGACCTACTTAATTTATGGCTCAACATATGGTATTACAAACCCAGAGGAAGAGATGAATTGAGCAATTCAGCTTAGCAGGTCATTGAACACAGTCCTGGAGTACTCGATGGTGAGGTGGTAATAATTCCTTACGTGTGTAAACTTGGTGGCTTAGGAAATACACTGGATTCTTTTAGGAGTAAGGTTCCCAACTTTTCCATCTGACTCATTAATCACCTAAAAGCTTGTCAGCTAAAAAAAAACAGTTGATGTACTTGACAGGTCTAAAGTCTTCGTTTATTTATTAAATTTGTATGCTTTTCTCCATTTTTCTCAGAGACAATTCTAGGTGGCTTACCCATAGGAAAAGGAGTGGCAGAACCTGGAGGCAGAATTTTAAAAAAGGGATCAGCTTAGAATCCCTGTGTAGTCCTTTTTTAAGTCTGTTTTAAAATTAATATTAAATTTTAATGTTAATATTATTTTCAGGTTTTCTTGTGTTGCTTTTATTTGGTTGTAAGTGTAAGAAAGTGGCAATATCTGCGGGCGGAGTTAAAAAGAGGGACAAGCTTAGAATCCCTACATAATCACAAGCAGACTCTGCTTGATGCTACGTAGGGATTCTAGGCTGCTTCCTCTTTTAACTCCATCCCCAGATATTACCACTCTTTGTCCTATGCTTACAACCAAATAAAAGCAATACAAGAAAACGTTAAAGTAATAGTGACATTAAAACTGACTTAAAAATCAACAAAGATGGCAAGGAAGAAAGCCAAATACATATGAGGAAGCGGTGGGAGGGGTCTTACCTCTTTTTCATTAACCACCTTCAATTGGCAGAACCTGGCTTTGGGACCCTTTTGGAAGGCCAAAAGACGGGTGCAGATCTCACAGTGTTCCAGAGGGTGGGAAACAGGCAGGGTGGGATTCCAAAAATTTTACTTCCGGTTTTGTGGAGGTAGCTTGTGGGTGTGGCAGGGGGAAGGATACTGCAAAATCCCCATTCCCTCCTCACCCCACTAACCCGCTTTCCAGCTCCATTCTCCTGTGCAGGGCAACAAAAGAAGACCCAGCCAATCAGGTGGGACTCAGGAGGCAGAGAATAGATGATGGCTGGGCCAGTCAGAGGTGGTATTTGCCGGTTCTCTGAACTACTTAAAATTTCTGCTACCGGTTCTCCAGAACTGGTCAGAACCTGATAAATACCACCTCTGGAACCAGGGCAGAGAAGGTTCTTTTGCTGGACCTAAAAGCTAATTCTTTAGTTGAAGTCTTCAATTAATCTCACCAGAGAGTGACATCCAGTGTTACATGGTGGGGACGTGCTTTGGTAAGGCCTCACACCCTCTGGACCAAATGTTGGTGGTAGACAAAGACAACTGTGTACACCCAGAGAGAGACAACCGTGTGACAACTCAATAGGAGAAATTAATGCAGTCCAAGTGAGCTGCAAGGGAAGATCATCTAGAAAATGCCTTCTAACACTGAACAATGTGTTATGCCCTCCCTGTCATATCTCCCTCGTGTTTTCTCTTCCCTTGCCCAAGCTTTTTAAAATGCTGTCTAAAACTGGCTTAAAGTCCTGAAACATTTTAATCTTCCTAGTTTATTGCAGCCACATTGTGCCGTGAGCCCAGGGAATGTACAGCTCTCAGTCATTTCACTCTTTGGTTGAATGAATTTATCTCCGCTCTGTTCTGCTGCTGGGTTTTTTAGAGCGATGCTGTGATTGGACTGTGATTTGACTAGATTTTTTTAAAAAAAAAAAACTGCTTCAATTTGTTCGTCACTCAGGGAAATCTAGTGATGGGATGGGAAATAAGTGGAAAACAGAAATCAGTAATCTCTATCAAGAATTGGCTTGGAAACCTAGATCCAGTTTGGAGAGAAGGAACAATTCTTTTTGCAAACTCTGTACAGGCCGGGATCAGCAGTGGGATCCTACCTGTTCCATTATCGGTTTGGTGATCGAGCGCACGCGCACCTAACATGCACACAGCTTTCCACACACCAGCTGAAGCAATCAGCTGAGAGGATAAAGAAAAGTGCAGGAGTGGGAGGCTTTTTTCCCTCCTCTCAGCTGATTGTCGGAGGCCTTTTTTTTTTTTTTTTACTACCGGTTCGTAAGAACCGGTCCAAACCGATAGCATACCACCACTGGTCAGGATCCCCTGTAGGTAACTAGTTTTGTAGAGATGCATGCATTTTTTGTCATTGAAAGCTAAAGGAAATTTTAAAAAAATTCCAGCAGAATTAGAAGACCACGCAATGTCCATTCCCTTCTTGGGTAGAGATGGCATCTTTAGGGCAAGCCTGGGAAACTTGAAGAGGGAAAGAGACCATATTAAGGAATTTGAAATCTTTGTGCACTTCAGATTAAGACTTGGCACATCCGTCACCTGTTTGGTGGCTAGCAGAGTGGGGACAGGAGTGAAAATAGGGGTGGTGTCAGTGAGGCCTGGACGTCTTTTGGGGGGATGGCAGTGGTGCCAGTAAAGTTATTGATTTTCTGCACAGATTGGGCAAGGTTGCTTGGTGGGTGAAGCCAACAAGGAATTCTTCAACAATTTTAGGGATGAAGAATGAAAAGCCTCTTCTAGGATGAGCAACCAAGGTGACCAAAGGCCTAGAGACTAAAACATATGAAGACCGGTGGCAGGATTTGGGCTTGGCTAGTCTCGAGAAAAGAAGGACTAGGGGGAGACATGATAGCAGTTTTCCAATATTTGAGGGGTTGCCACAAAGAAGAGCGGGTCAAATTGTTCTCCAAAGCACCAGAGGGCAGGACACAAAACAGTGGTTGGAAACTAATCAAAGAGAGAAGCAACCTGTAATTAAGGAGACACTTCCTAACAGGGAGGACAATGGAGTAGCTTGCCTTCAGAGGTTGTCGGTGCTTCAGTTCTGGAGGTTTTAAAGAAGAGGTTGGACAGTCTTTTGTCTGAGATGGTATAGAGTCTCCTGCTGGAGCAGGGGGCTGGACTAGAGGACCTCCAAGGTCCCTTCATTCTATTCTATTCTATTCCTATTCCCTTTCCCCTCCCCTCCCCTTCCTCCCCTTCCCTTCCCTTCCCTTCCTATTCCTATTCCTATTCCTATTCCCTTTCCCCTCTCCTCCTCTCCTTTCCCTTCCTCCCCCTCCCCTCCCATTCCCTTCCTTTCCCTCCCCTCCCCTCCCATTCCATTCCATTCCATTCTATCAAGGAAGTCCAGTTGGACTTTTGGAAAAAGCACCTTTGGGTTCACAAATGACACCACTCTTTTTCAGGTTACCGTGATACTGCCTCAGTATCCTCTTTCTCTCGATGTAGGAGCAATCCATATTTATCTTCCCATGTGGTCCATAAAGGTGGTCAGTGGTGGTCAGTTGTCAAATGACCAGTCACCAGAGTGGTTAAGCTAATGGGGATAGATCGGACTTCCTCACGCTGGGTGCTTTGGGAGGTGTGTTGGTGGCCTCTCTCTTCCAAAGGCTGCCTAGCCATTTAATATGCACCACAGTGTTTAGAGGGAGTTTGTTGTTTGATATCCTTTCGGACTGGATCGTTGGAGAACGATTATTCACCTGCCTAACCTTGGTCTGCTACAGAGTAGCTAGGTTCACCAACATGTTGGCCTAGATTGAAGTGGAATTTGGGAAATTGTATTCAACATATTATGTGAACCTAGCCATTGCAGTAAACTAGCCATCCTATGTAGCCAATAATAATAATAATAATAATAATAATAATAATTATTATTATTATTATTATTATTATTATTATTATTATTATTATTATTATTATTATTATTATTATTACAGTAAACACAGCAATGAGATAACTATGCTGGGTTTCATATCATAAATCACTAGTCGAACACTTCCCAAATTGTTGTTGTTGTTGTTGTCGTCATCATCATCATCAACATCATTATAATTATTATTTGTTAAGGATCAAGATGTTGCGTGAATCAGCCATTCCCAACTTTCGTGCATGGCTCTCTTGTGCTAGAAATATTATAGATAGATTTTCTCTGTGGAATGAATGAATGAATGAATGAATGAATGAATGAATGAATGAATGAATGAATAAATAAATAAATAAATAAATAATCACACACACGTACTCCTCTGTGTGTCTGTATTTTATGGAGTAGATCCAACTATGTGATTCCTAGGAGTCAAAAATGACTTGATGTCTATATACATGCCTATAAACATACATGAATAGAATAGAATAGAATAGAATAGAATAGAATAGAATAGAATAGAATTCTTTATTGGCTAAGTGTGATTGGACACACAAAGAAGTTGTCTTGGTATGATACAAGCTGTACAAGTAAATATATAAGCTATTGCAAAGAGACTGCTGCTTCAGGCTACAAAGTTGTGTCCTAATATATACCAAACATTGTGGTATTAGACAAGGATCAGAAGAAAGTGGTGGTGATCAACGGAGGAGTCCTAGTGACACTATGGTTAGAAGACAGTATTGCAGGCTAACTCTGCCCATAGCCTGGAGTGGAGATCCTGACCGGCTCAAGGTTGACTTAACCTTCCATCCTTTGGATGTTGGTCAAAGAAGGGACCCAGATCACTGGGGACAATACGCTGACAATATAAACCACCCACAGAGTGTTGTAAATCTCTATGGAGTGGTATATAAATTGCTATTGCTAGTGAAGTCAAGTGACAGTTACATCCAGAAGAAGAAGTATTACAAGCTAGGGAAGTACCAGGGCCTGAAGGAGGAACTAAAGAAGATGTGGAAAGTAAAGGCCAAAGTGATCCCAGCGGTGGTGGGAAAACTCAGGGCTGTGACCTCTAGAGTGGGAGAGTGGCTCCAGAAAATCCCAGGAACAACATCGGGATTATCTATGTCCAGAAGAGTGCAGTACTAGGAGTAGTTAAGATACTGCACCAAATAGAATATTGAATATACAACAGACTAGAGACTAGACTAGACTAGACTAGACTAGACTAGAACAGAATAGAATTCTTTATTGGCCAAGTGTGATTGGACACACAAGGAATTTGTCTTAGTGCAAATGCTCTCAGTGTACATAAAAGAAAAGATACATTCATCAAGAGTCAAGAATCATAAGGTACAACACTTAATAATAGTCATAGGGTACAATAAGCAATCAAATCATACTAGGAAACAGTCCATATAAATCATACGGATACAAGCGACAAAGTTACAGTCAGAAGTCACAAGTGGGAGGGGATGGGTGATAAGGAGTGATGAGAAGTGCCTCAAACCTCCAGGCCCCAAGATTGAGGAAGGCACGGACTACCAAAAGGGTGAGAAGGAATTTTTAAAATATATCTCAAAGTCATTTTCCACTCCTAGTGACCAATATACTGTATATCTTGTTAATTGCAAGATTGGTAGATGGAGCAAGAGATTTCAGTTTGACGACCTCTGAGTTGTCCTCTCCTGAGTTTCCACGAGGCTGTATTTTCAAGCCCAAAATGGTCATCTCTTTGGAACCATTCATATATTTACTTGTACGGTTGGCATCCAATTTTTTTGCCCGTCTGTCAAAGCCATTACGGCTATTGAAAGGAAAAAAAAAACAAACAACCCCCAACTTGAGTTGCAGTCCAAAGCATCTGGATCGCCCTACGACGAATTAGAGTCAGAAACTGATTGGAAGCCGGTGCGGGTGGCTCAGACAGTACACAGCAGTGTTACATTTACCAGAGCGCCTGCCCATATTAATCAATGTCCACTCTGAACCAGTTAAATTTTACAAATGACCATCAAAGGCAGTCTCATATGCGGCAGATTTTGCAATAAATCTCACTAAGATGTCTCCAGATCATAAGTAATGAATTTGGAGTAAGCGCCGACTTCTTGATTACCGCATGGGTAGGCTAAGCTCCAGCAATTTTCTATTTCCAAGACTGACTGGAACAAGGAAGCTTCTGTTTGGCAAAGGGGAAGGAAAGAGTGTTTGAAGAAGATACAGGGATATACAGTACATATATTCTTGTAATCTTCCTCAAATATCAAAATACGTAAGAGCTAAGGTAAAGGAGTCCCTGCAGATTTTACTCCACTGCTCATTGCCATCGATAGAGGCAGTGCTCATCTCTGTTTCAAGGCCATTGAGCCAGTGCCATCTGAAGACATTTTTTAAGGTGAAGACTCTGGGCTTGTTGGTTGGAAAGCCAGCAGCCCAGGTTCGAGACCCAAGTGCCACGCGATGGGGGGAAGCTCCCATCATCACCACAATTCCTGCCAACAACTTAGCAATTCAAAAGCATGCAAATAAATTGGTACCATTTCAGTGGGAAGGTAACAGTCCTCCATGACATCATGCTGGGCACATGACTGTGGACATGTCTTTGGATAGTGCTGGCTCAATGGCCTTGAAACAGAGATGAGCAACATCCCATCTGTCTTTCTGTCTGTCTGTCTGTCCTCCCATCATCTATCTATCTATCTATCTATCTATCTATCTATCTATCTATCTATCTATCTATCTATCTATCTATCTATCCAGGGGTGGGATTCTACCGGTTCTGCCCGGCTCTGTAGGACTGGTAGCTCTGAAGAGCAGCAGACATAGAACTGGTTTTATGTCTGCTGCTGTTTTGGCCCGCCCACCTGCCCGGGCTCTTACCTGAGCTTTATTTCCTCAGCTGCCTTGTGAGGCACAGCGGCGGTTGAAAAAGCAGGAAAAATGTGCTTTTTCAAACGCTGCTTCCCTGCACGCAGCACTGCTCAGCTGTCCAGGCAGCAAGCTGACAAAAATTTACACACATGCACAGCGTGCAGGGAAGTAAATTGTAAATCACTGAATTGGTAGCTAACCCTTCAGATCCCATCCCTGTATCTACCTATCTACCTATCTACCTATCATCTCACAGTCATTTGAATGAATAGATTTCCATGAGTTAAGGTCCTTATCTGTTTGGAGTGAAGTCTCATCTGCTAATGGAGATCAATGAATAGTTTTCCTTTTTTGCTAGTTCCTTCTTGGAAGTCCTGAACCTTCCTCAGACAGCTCAGAGGAGAAGGAAGGCAAATATAACAGCAGAAAAATGTCTATTTGGCCTCCAGAAAATCCATTTCCCATTTTAAGGAACATCATGAATATTAATTGGAAATATACTATTTCTATTTATTTAACACAGGGCACAGCTCACTCACAGAGACATGCGGTTGGCCTAAATTTAGATTGCACTAATCATGGATAGTATGATTAAGGAATGTTTACTGCAGCTGTATCTGGATGAGCAGCTCCTTATCTGCACAAAGATTTCACAGAATACAAGATATTACTAGTTCATCAAATCACATTTTCCATCCTCTCTCTCATATCCAAACTCAAGAGCACCATAAATACTATTAATATTCTTCAGCCAGCCCACCCCTGTAAAATGTTGTCACTGGCAATGCTACACGATGCAGCAACTAAAGTCACCTTAAGTCTTGACGTCAAAGTTAATTCTGTGAAATGATTGTGTCTGTTTGTGTGTTCCTCTGTCTGTAGTTTTCTGGGCAGCAATAGAAGAAGTGAATTGTTTGTCCTTTAGCAGGATGCTTTTCAATCTCTTTCTCTAGCCTACAGTCAGATTTCCAAGTAGACACCCATCCAAATAGGTAACCAACCTGGCTCTTTCTTAGCTTCCAGAGACAGAGAAAGTCAGTAAGATGCTGCCACTTACTAAGTCATGAAATTAAATTCCATTGAACACAGTTTCATTTGAGGAGGGGCCATGCTGTGTATATTTCATCTCTCCTGTATGAAGAGATTCAAAATGTTATTCATAAATTTCTCAAGCAGCCCTATTTCAAACTGACTTAGACCAGCCTTCTTAACATTTTCAAGGTTAACTCTTTCACCTTCCTTTAATCTGAATTGGGCTGTTGAAACCTGGAACCCAATCAGGAAAAACAGTTAATAAATAGAAGGCTAGTAACATTGGGTGACTTTTAATTTTTTTTACAGTTTTATTGGATTTTTATTTTTAAATATACATCAATATCAATACATGAACAGTGTGGCCTCTGGGTATAATTCATTTCGATACAAGTAGCAATAATAATATTAATAATATTTGTTATATTAATCAAACTTATATAATCCTAGTATTAATATACATATTTGTTTTAAAGTATTCAATATATCAATGTTCCATTTTGATGCCAATGAAATTATTTAAGTAGTAATATGTAGTAATACCATCATTCACCCTCTAATCTTTCCATCTAGCTATTGCTTATATTCTATTATATTAAAATTATATATGCTAATATCTCCCCTATTTCTTATTTCTACCTCTATTCTAGCTTCTAGTCAGGCCACCATTACTAATCCTAGTGTTAATACACATGTTTATATTAAGACTTTTATTTTTTATTTTTAAAAATGCACATTGAGTGTCCTAACCTAGTTTGAATTTAAGGACAGGACAGTTTAGCCAAATCAAACATAAAAGTTGGAAGATATGCTTTGGTCCAAAGAATTTGCAATACTGAGAATTCAGTCTGAATTTGCAAAATAACATAGCCAAGAATAGAAAATGTGAACTTTCTTTCCAGTGAGAGAAAGATAAGGAGTGTCAGATCTATGCTACAGTTCTATCTATTATCAAGAGATCTATTGACAATTATGTTTGCAACTGATGACTGGCCAGGGACTCGGGAGCTGTCCCTGATTTGGGTGCTGAAATTTTATCTGCTCTACTTAAGGTATGTTTAAATTTCAGCATTTTCATTTGGCGCCCTCTGGTGTTTTTTTATTCTTGTTTTTGTTTTTAATACCACTTAGAATACCGTATTTGAATTGCTTGAGCTTTGATGCAATCTTTTTCTCCATTAATCCAAAAGAGTAGCTGCCTCCCAGAAGGTTAATTTCATTTCAGACCAATCCTTTCCAGGAACAATCTTGACCTTCAAAATTCACAGGAAAGACCAATATGAGAATTATGCAGCAAAGGGAGGGTTGGGGTGGAGGCTGTTTCTCAGAATATGACTAAATAAAAGAATGAATGATATTTACTCTACATATGAATGTCTTGCTTGGGTGATTTTCTCCAGTGCAATAGCTTATACTTTTCTGCAGATAAAATAAACACCAACATTATGTATATTACAAGTGTTCCTATCATAAACAGAGCTAGTTTTTCTAAAAATTGCTTTATCAATATTGGGACCTAAGTATTGAACATTTTATTTTCTTTGTTTTCTTCTGAGAATATCAACAAAGAAAACAGAGATATGGGATATTGATTGAGACTTATCAGGAAGACTCTTTGGAAAAAAACATGGATGAAGGGAATTGTTTTTTTCAAAACAGAGAGCTTCTTCTTCTAATATTTTGTGAGCCCTTTGGCAATATATACCTATACATACACACACCCAAAATTGCATCAACCCTTCTGCAACCGTTTCTTAAAGATTTTGCTAAGTTAAAGCTATAGACCTCCTTACACAGTCTAGACAGATAATTGAGAACAGCTGAAAAAACTAGTGGAGTTTTAGGGAAGGGTAGCAACTCATAGACCATGGTCTGACTTGAAACCTTGCTGTTGTACATTCACAATTTGATTTCTTATAATTTATATAGTGGTGTGCTGCCTAAGTTACATAGCTTCCTTCTTAAATATGCTGTGTAATTTGAGTCATCGTGGCCCTAAAAATTCATTTAACCAAGCATCAGACTATCCTCTCAAAAATTCCTGAAAGACATTTTTTTTTCATTGCAGCTGCATTCAGAAGACCAAGCTTGATAGGCTCTCAGTTATAGAAGCTAAACAAAGCTGAGTTTTAACAGAACAGAGTTGGAAGGGAACTTGGAGGTCTTCTAGTCCAACCCCCTGCTTAGGCAGGAAACCCTATACCATTTCAGACAAATGGTTGTCCAATCTCTTCTTAAAAACCTCCAGTGATGAAGCACCCACAACTTCTGGAGGCAAGTTGTTCCACTGATCAATTGTTCTCGCTGTCAGGAAATGTCTCCTAGCTTGTTTCTCTCCTTGATTATTCTCCATCCGTTGCTTCTTGTCCTGCCTTCAGGTGATTTGGATAATAGCTTGACCCCCTCTTCTTTGTGGCAGTCTTTCAAATACTGGAATAATGCTATCGTGTCACCCCAGTCCTTTTTTTCTAGACTAGTCATCCCCAATTCCTGCAACCGTTCTTCATTATGTTTTGTATTCTACCATCCTCCGTTTCCAATTAAACGCATTACAAGAAAGCTACAATGTAGTTGCCCTTGGTAATGGGCAGTCACACTCCTCAGAAATGCTTGGGGGAATTTCTCCTTCCTTATTACAACTCAAGGAATCCGTTCTCTCCCCAAATCCTTGACCCACAAATGGCAGGGGCAATTCTGCAATGTTATTTGATATCTGCAATTTGCCTAAAAGTTGAAGGATTTATTCCCTCCCTTTCCTGAGCAAATCCTCTTTTTTTTCATGAAGGCAAGGATGCTTAAATTCTTCTTTTTGACAAGCTCGATGGACTTCATGAAGGGAATGGTATTTATATCAGGAGCCACCCTGTCTAGATCAAAATTAGCTAACATTTGTATGGGCTGGCTTGTGACTCAGCATTAATTGAAGATTTTTCTTGAGGAAAAACAAAACACAGAGCTGTGTTTCTCAGACAGCTGGTGGTGCTTTATCATGCAAGGACTATAGAGCCTAAAATCACAATAAGCTTTCAGGTTATTTTTTTTTTTCCTTTTGTGTTGCAGTCTTAAAGAGAAAATGGCAATAAACTGCAACCAATTGCAATAACACTTAGACTTATATACCACCCTGGGTGGTTTACAGAGTCAGCGTATTTCCCCCAACAATCTGGGTCCTCATTTTACCGACCTCAGAAGGATAGGAAGGATGAGTCAACCTTGAACTGGTCAGGATCGAACTCCAGACTGTGGGTAGAGTTAGCTGGCAGTACTGCATTCTAATGATCGTGCCGCTGAATTCTAAGCACAGAAAAACTGTAAAGCAATGGGATCATGAGTAGTGAGTTACTGTTCTCTGCAACTTACAATCATTTGATTTTAAAAGTAATTAAAATCAAAATGGCGGTGAATTTCGTGTAATACTGTAGTAGTTAAAGGCACCAGGCCAGAAACTAGGAGAGTGTGATTTCTAGCCCCAACTTAGGCACAAAGCCAACTGGGTGATTTTGGGCCAGTCTCTCTCTCTCTCTCTCTCTCTCTCTCTCTCTCTCTCTCTTTCTCTCTCTCTCTCTCTCCCTCCCTCCTTCCCCTCCCCCCCTCTCTTTCTCCTTCCACCCCTAAGTTGAAGATTCCACACAGTCTTCAAGGGTAACTCTGCATGAAGGATGTTAAGAGTAGTTGTGTCTTGAGACAGTATCTGCCTGGAGAAATGTCCAGTCCAGGAAAGA
>NW_020769330.1:12751563-12814760 GCF_900518735.1 Pseudonaja textilis | reverse complement strand
AAAGAAAGAAAGAAAGAAAGAAAGAAAGAAAGAAAGAAAGAAAGAAAGAAAGAAAGAAAGAAAAGAATGGAGCACTACCTCCATCCCAGCTCTAACATAGGTCATCAACAAGAAAACTGGTATTGTCTAGGTACTGAATCTCAGCTTGAATTCCAATTAAAATTTGTTTAAATGATCTGCTTCCTCCAGAATCCTTGTTGCCTTTTCACCTTCTCAACAGACTTTCCTAAAAAAAGAAAGGAAGATTGGAGACCGAAGAATGATAGTTCTCTACAATAGTTGTGTCCAAGGCGACCTCTTGAGAAGTAGGTACACCACAGTAGGCACACTCAAGAGGTCGTCCAAGGCAACCTCTTGAGAAGTTAAGCACCACCCATCCCCTCAAAGAGGTCCACACCTCTTTGGATTTTATGTGAAAATAATGGCCATTCTTTTGCATTTTAATACTCTTGGCAAGATGGTGCCCGCCAAGAGCGATAATACTTCCCAGATGGTTAATTAGCCTAATGTCATATAAAGCAGCTTCTTACATTCCAATCAATTTCCAAGAAAATGTTCAATTGAAATAAATTAGTTTCTGGAACATAATCTGCTCATTTTTATCCATTATGAAGGGAAATAAATGTCTATTTTTGTGCCATGATGGACAGGAATTAGTCTTGATTTCAAAATATTCTTTGCTCCCATTAATATTGGTGAAGATGTGAAGTTGGAAATCTCTTTTGGGCTTTAAGGCTGTTTAAAAGCACATTAGAGTTTTACAGACTAGAAATTGAAATGGTTTAGAACAGTGGTCGCCAATCAGCGGGCCGGGGACCACTGGTGGTCCATGAGAAAATTTTGGTGGTCTGCAGAGAAATGTCACCCCCAAAGCACCTTCCAAAGCAATTAATCCAGGCTGCACGGGAACACAAGGCTGTGCCGCCCATATGGCCCATGGGAACACAAGGCTTGCGTTGCTTGCATTGCGAACAACAAGAGGTAGTGAAGAGAAAGGGTGAAGGGGGGGAACTTGCCCCACTCGCCCCATGTGCCTGGCCATTGGGCTGCTTCTTTCTTCTTCTGCTTTTGGCTGCACACAAGGAAAGCCGCCAAAGTCTTTCTTTCTCTCCCCCAAACTCCACCAGAAATGAGTCTTTGGGACCCTGCAAGACCTCCTGCTCCAAGAGGTTGTGCCGGCATGACAAGTCTCACAAAGACTCATTTCTGGTGAAGTTTGGGGGCGAGAAAGACTTCTGTTGCTTCTGCTGCTTTCCTTGCATGAAGCCAAAAGTCTCTCTGCCTCTCTCTCTGAGAACGGAGCTGGAGCTGGTATCCTGTGATCCCAAATAAAGAATGGTCGATTGGCAGGAAAACGGGATGGGGAAATTTTCCTGCAGACTATTTTGGGGGTTTTCTCAGGGTCTCTGGTCTGCGGGATTTAAAATGATGAGTTTGGTAGTCCCCGTGGTCCAAAAAGTTGGCAATCCCTGGCTTAGAAGACCAGTTTTGCAACCGGGAGGACATTAGGGGTTAAAAGTAAGTTCACTGTCATATAATTCACATACCGGTAATTTCATTTCTTAAATCGGGATTTGACTTTTCAACAGTGGCATAGAAGAACTAAATATTTTCCACATGAGACTATTTAAAACCTATATTAGCTTATGTGTATTTCAGTTTTAAATCTCTCTGGTCCCAGCTCCTGAATCCCTTGTTGAACAGTACATCTGAACCTTAAGATTGATTTTCCCTGTAATGTGCATTTTTTGAAACGCAGCATTCAGAGCCAAGAACTGCATTTTGAAATTGGGAGCCACATAAAATTGCTTTAATGATCCTCGTTACAAGTGTAGAACATCCAAATGTGATTTGGTTTAAACACAAGTAAAACAAAAGCAAGCTGAAACTATCTCCTTGATGGATGATGCGTGATCAAGTCACTGTCAGGTGCAAGCAACCATATACCAGTAGATACATTTTCTTTCCCGATGATAAGTCCCCCATCTTGTTTTTCAACTCTCTTGATGGTACAGTCATGGCCATTGTGAATTTGTCCATCCATCTTGTGTGTAGTTATCCTCTTCTTTTTCTCTTTCCTTCCAATATCTTGGAAAATGCTCCCTTAATAATCTCTTTGGGGAAACCTAAATGGCTGAACCTTAAATTGGATCATTCAGTCATATCATATTTCAACAGCAACTTTCCGTCTGTTTTCAAAACCTTCCTAAAAATACCAGAAATCCATTTTATTTTATTTACTTTTTGCATGCAAGGCCGGTTTCATTAAAAATTAAAATCAGGCTAAACCTGAATTTACAACCTTTTTGCTTCATAAACAGAGTTTTACAAATTCTCTGTTGCTCACAGCTATCACACCATAATGAGCAAACCTTGGTTTCAGTGTTTTTATTCTTATAAGATGAGCACAAACAATGTATTTTGAAGGTCTCACATCCCATTGCTAGAATAAAGCCTTTTTACCGGTTACATTTTCAGACTGCACCAATTGAATACTAGATGAAATAAAATGTTGGTAGAGTTATTTATGAACCAATGCAACCAGAAGGAAATTGAATTCATTGCAATTCATTACATTCTCTTGTAATGCATTTTACTGTATACCCTCTTTTGTAAAAAGAAGAAGAAAAATAGAGTGGAATTCCAGTGATGTGCTACTGTAGTATTCATATCTTTACATAAAGCTTGTAAAGAAATGTTTCTTTCTGGACAATTAAAGATAAATATGTAATTGTTAAAATAGAGTAGTTTGTCATTTCAGCTGAATAATGCCATTTCAACTGCACGGTGATCATCTATTTACCGTTGACAGGTAGTTAAATGAATTATTTCATCCTTTCTGTAACTTATCTTGCTTGGACATTTTCTTTTTCCTTTATTTCTTGGCTGTTGAGCACTGTTTCCATCTGGCTTTTCTTAATTGCCAAGATACGTTGCAAGATGCAATGATGACACTTGCTTTGTAACACCTCAGCCTACAGCTGATTGCAACAGATTAATTTCAGAAGCAACAACAAATGTAGAACTGATCATGATAAATGTCTTTTCTTAATATAAAGAACAAGAGATGTGTGTTTGCACAGACCTGCATGGGGCAAAAACATACCATAGTAAGAAAGTTCCATAAAGCATAACACCCTTGTATGAGCCAAGGGTATCCACAGGGTATGGCAGCCTTGATGGTGTGGAAGGAAGGCAGGAATTGAGGGAGGGAGGGAGGGAGGAAAGAAAGAATTCCAGTTGCCATCTTGACTTCTTTGATTGTAGCTTGTACAGACCTCTGAGATAGATTGAGGTTTTAAGGTATGATCTCAACACTTGTACATATGCAAATACATACTTATTTTCTTCACTTAGTATTGGAAGAAAATCCAGTGTAAGCAACTAGGAAAATCTCCTAAAATATCAAACAACAACAATTAACACCAGATCAAACAACATTGACAAAATATGAAAAACAAATAACCCATAGTTTGCTTTTGAGTGAAGCCATCAAGCTTCCTTCCCCCTTGCCTCCTCCTCTTCCCCTTCTTTTCTTCATTGGGCCCTCTTTCTTTTCCTTCCTTCCTTCCCTCCCCCTTCCCTCCCTCCTTTCAATGTGAACATGAGAGATCAGAGTCCTTCTTGTATATGGACATCTTTTCCGGTTTTTCTTTAAACCAGGATCCAATCTTGAATTGATTGATCAAATGTTTCAGTATTGGAGATTGTTCCAGTCTAGAGGGGCTGCCATATTGAACTGACAAGTCTTACTTACCAAGAATTATTGACTAGAAATAGGTGTAGAAATACCCAACGGACCCAGAAAACAAATAAGCATTTCATTTACAGGATAAGGGCACTTTGACTTAAAGTAGAGATGACTAATAGAACGTAAAGACTTCCTTACTTCATGCAGACACGGTAAGGTAATTATGAATAGTTTGTCTGAGGGTATGTAAGAGTGATGATAACTGGGAACTAGGAAATGGATCCAGGTAATGGTGAAATAAATTCTGCCCTCAGCTCAGCAGAGCCACGTGTATAAGGTAAAGGTAAAAGTTCCCCTCACACATACGTACTAGTCATTTCTGGCTCGAGGGGGCAATGCTCATCTCCTTTACAAAGCCAAAGAGCCAGCGCTGTCCAAAGATGTCTCCATAGTCATGTGGCCAGCATGACTAAATGCCGGAGGCTCATGGAACGCTGTTACCTTCCCACCAAAGGGGTCCCTATTTTTCCACTTGCATTTTTACATGCTTTCAAGTGCTAGGTTGGCAGAAGCTGGGTCAAGTAACGGGAGCTCACTCCGTTATGTGGTGCTAGGGTTTCGAACCGCTGAACTGCCAAGCTTTCTGATTGACAAGCTTAGCGTCTTAGCCACTGAGCCAACGCGTCCCCTATATATAGAAGTAAATGGCTGTATTTTTCAAGAGGGTACAATTCTTCCTATAGTTGGAAGAACAAGCTTCATTTGAACAAGGATTACATACATTTACGATCTCATGGCGAGTTGTCTGCAGCACATTGGTCATGGCAAGTTGTCCTAGAGTCCCTTGTTGCTCTCTGAACTTGGTAGTTTGCTGCAGACATCTCATTACCAGTCCTAGTGCACTGATGATGTTCCTTAGTTGGGTAATGAAATGTCTGTAGGGAAACTACCAAGCACCTAAAACTCCATTTTGAACAGTACAACATTGTTCTCGAAAGGGAAGGGAATTAAGTTTATTTTAAGGAAACTTCACACTCTCTGATCTCAGCTTTTTTTCCCACTGTTTCTAAAATAGCAGTGGAGTATGCAGAGGGATGAATATAAATGTTTATTTTTGTTGTATTACAGACACTGCATTCCATTTCATCTTGGCTAGATGTTTTGGCCAATTCTCATGCTGAAGGCTCTGATTCTACCCTGTATTCATATGAACAGAAGAGATTGGACTCCCATCTGTCAGAAATGGTGTAGGGTCTCCTTCATGGGCAGGGGGTTGGACTAGATGACCTACAAGGCCCCTGTCAATCTGTTATCTGAATACAGGTTTCTCCAAATGTAGCCGCAACTGCATTAGTTTCTAAATCAGCTTGAAACCTTCTGCATTTTCAAAAACACAGATTCCAATCAGTCATTTGAGACAAGTGGCTGTCCAGTCTCTACTTAAAAACCTCCAGTGATAAAGTACCCACAACCTCTTCTTTTTTCATTTAAATATTTTTTTATTGTTTTCTATCATACATTTCCTTTCTATGTTAAGCAGGGTGCTTGTTAAGTGTCCAAGGTGTTAACATACAAACAACAACTTCATTATGATCATATATATATGCAGTAATATATAAACAAATATGATAACATCAATCCATTATAACATATATTATAGTCCATGATAGTATTGATTATATAACCATCAGAAATATTTACTCATCTGTTTTTCTTTCTCCTATCAACCATATTTCACCTAATTCCACTCCTCTAACCTCAATATTTGTCATTTAACCATTTATAGAATAGTTCCCATTTTGTGAAATAGTCCAAATCTTTTTTTTCCTCTGAAGGCAAGCCATGCCACTAGTTAATTGTTCTCACTATTAGGAAGTTTCCACGTTGCTTCTCTCCTTGATTCGTTTCCGTCTATTGTTTCTTGCCTTGCCTTCTGGTGCTTTGGAAAATAAGTTGACACCCTCTTCTTTCTGATAATACTTGTTCAATATAACATTTTCCCAGTCATCTCACCCTTTTGAATAAGCATTCCACCAAATATCCCAAATTCAGCTCCTTGTTCTCCCTTGTCACCATCCATATCTAGCTTGCAATTGTTCCCTCTGTTTCCTCTGCAGTTGATCTTTGATTCGCTAATTTTCAAGTCTATGCAATCTGCTAATTCCCATTCCCCTTTGAGGAACAATTAAAGTATCTGGATGTATTTTGCCTACAGAAGAGACAACTTAGATCAGCTATAATAAGAGCAATCTTTAGATATCCGAAAGGTTGTCACACAAGAGGGAGTTCATTTAATCTCACTTGTCCCAGGGGGCAGAATTAGACTCAAGAAGTTGAAATTGTAAGGAAAGTGATTCAAGCTAAACATCAAAAGAAACTTCTCAACTGTCTGAGCTGTCAGACAATGAAACAGGCTGCTCTGTGAAATGGTGAATTCTTCTTCGTTGGACATGTAGGGGGCGTGCATAAGTGCACCAATCGTGCCTACTGTCCCTGTCCTATTGTTTCTTTTTATTTTTCTTATAAGTATCTATCTCATGTATTCAAAACTATGTTTATTCTTATACCTGTATCTTGTAAGTGATTGACAAATCAAATAAATACAAAATACAAAATTTTCAGTCTTCTGGATGTTGGATGTTAAAGATGTCCTAGAAGATCCAACGTTAAGTAGGAAGTTGGCAAGGCTGCCTTTAAGGTTCTCTCCAATTGCCTAATTCTATTATCATTGTGATTCTAAACTAAAACCATAGCATTTGCATATAAATGCATAGCTATGCTCACTTTCTGAATAATATATGCCTAATATAACTAGTAGCGTTTCTTAGAGTGATGCAGTGGCCTAGAGGTGGAGTTCTTGCCTTGCAATCAGGAGACTGTGAGTTCGATCCTTGGTAGAGGCAGATATTTCTCTCTGGGCACACTGAGATTGTATCTGCTGAACAAAACTCCTCATTGGCTAAAGGAAGGGCTTCCGTCCATTAAAACACTCTGCTAGCTCCATTCTGTTGCCCAGACTACACCGTGCAAGGAATTATGGGATTGTTGAAAAGCAATGATCACTATTAGCATTTCTTATGCATTTACCCATAACTTCTAGATAATTGATCATATTCCAGAAGATGCTCAGGATTTACCTGTTGTTTTTCTCCAGTTTCTCATATCTTATAAATAACCAGGAATTTATATTTTACTGAGCATTAAGGACTCAGAGCTCTACCCATGGTCAAAGAAGACTAACTAACATAATAACAGCATTGGAAGGTACCATGGAGGTCTTCTAATCCAACCAACTGCTCAAGCAGGAGGCCTTATACCTGTGATGGCGAACCTATGGCACGCGTACCTTAGGTGGCACACGTGCCATAGGTGGCACGCAGAGCCATTTGTGCTGGCACGCGAGCTGCAGGCAAAATTACCTCATTGGGCATGCATGCGCCTCACAGCTTATTTTTGGACAGTTTGAGGCCTTTTTTGGCCTCCCAAAGACTTGAGGAAGGCTTCTGCAGGCTTCTGCTGGCTTTGCAGACCGAAAACTAGCCCTATTTCATCACTTCCTGTTTTTTCCGAAAACACCAGAAGTGGTGAAACGGGGCTAGTTTTCGGCCTGCAAAGCCAGAAGAAGCCTTCCTCAAGCCTTTGGAAGGCCAAAAAAGGCCTCAAACTGGCCAAAAATAAGCTGTGGGGTACAGTACAGGTAAGGGGACAGTAGGGGTTGGTGGGTGGGGACTATGCACACATGCGTAGGGGGCATGGGGGCGCATTCCCTATTGGGTGCTGGCACACAAGTGCGAGTGTGCAAGCGCGCACACAATTTTTGGCACAGGAGCCCAAAAAGGTTAGCCATCACTGCCCTATACTATTTGACAAATAGTTGGGCAAACTTTTCTTTAAAAACCTCCAGTAATGGAGCACCCACAATTTCTAAAGACAAGCTGTTCCACTGATCAATTGTTCTCATTGTCAGGAAATATCTCCTTAAGTTATAGGATGCTTCTCTCATGGATTAGTGTCTACCCATTGCCCTCAGGTGCCTTGGAGAATAGCTTGACTTCTTCTTTGGGATAACCCCTCAGTTATTGGAACATTGCTATCATGTCATCCCAGTCGTTCTTTTCATTAAACTAGACATACTCAATTACAGCAACTCTTTTTCATATGTATTTTAAGCTCCAGCCCTCTTATCACCTTTATTGCTCTTCTCTCCACTCTTTCTAGAGTCTCAATGTCTGTTTTATATCCTGGCGACCAAAACTGGATGCCATATTCCAACTGTGGTCTTACCACGGCGTTATAAAGTGGTATTAACACTTCACATGGTCTTGATTCTATCCCTCTGTTAATGGAGCCCAGGATAGCTCTACCATTTCCCCATTATTAGCTCGTATATATAAAATAACACCTGGTTAGATGAACTGTGCACTGAGCATGATTTGAACGGTTGTTACAGGAATTATATAAAGGAAGCATTCATTCCCCTCCCCAGTCTATTAAAAAAAAAATAATGAAAAATATTTGTTAATTTCTCCACTAAATAAAATTCCTGCTATTTTTAACTGAGGTGTTAATTACAAATCAACACAGTTCTTCAAGTCTTATTAATCAACAGTGTCCATGACAACAAGGTTTTGGACGGCACATCTTAAATATGTTGCAAAGAGGAGAGAAAAAAAAAAAAACCCCGACAACAGCTTTCCAATATTCTTCACTTTGAACAAAAGTCTACTGCAAAACCCAAAGAAAGGAAAACCAGGGAGGATCAGCATAGTTTAAAAAAAAAAGAGCTCTAAATTTTCTTTGCTTTGACATCGAGGGGGAAAGAGTTCTTGCCTCTTTTCCCTTATGAAATGAATTGCCTTCTGTTAAATTCCACTTGTATTCTTATTTAAAGAGTGTTTAGCTGTGATTTAAAGGGGAAAAAAAAGCCTTTGATCATCCTCCTATAGGTGTATTCAGTAAAAAAAAGGGGGGGGGAGTTTAGGGATCTTGAAAATATGGCAGCCACCCTGTTACCTAGCAACATCTCTAAGCAAGCTCCTAAGTGTAATATTGGGGGTACTATTGGAATCCCCTCACCTGTTGCCATTAATGGCCTTAAAAATCCATTCTTGTGAGGCTGGGAGGGCTTAGGAGTTCCTGGCCTCTCTAAGAGCAGAATTAACCGAATTTATATAATAGAGTTGGAAGGGACCTTGGAGGTCTTCTAGTCCAACCCCCTGCTCAAGCAGGAGACCCTATACCATTTCAGACAAATAGTTGTCCAACTTTTTTTTTTAAGGGGAGCAGGACCATTGAAGAAAAGATTCCTTAATCCAGGTGAGAAGAAAAATGTGAGAAGAAGATTCAGAATACCTAACTTTGCCTTAATTTTGCTAGGTGATTTGGAGAATTGCTTTTAGTCTCAGACGGAAAAAGTTGACACACCTATTAGTTAGTCACACCAAGTTGACCATATCTAGTTACAATACCAAATAAAATAAAAAATATGGTCCCTTTGTTTAGATCAAGGGTCTTCAAACTTGGCAAGTTTAAGACCTATGGACTTCAACTCCCAGAATTCCTGAACTAACATGACTGGAGGAGGAGTTCTGGGAGTTGAAGTCCACAAGTCTTAAAGCTGTCAAATTTGAAGACCCCTGGTTTAGATGGATCATTTCAGCTTTAACTGTTGATTGGTAGCGCCCCACTTCCTGTAGAACTGTGCAAAATCTGGGATGCTGCTGGACAGGTGGCTTCTTCTCAAAGAGCAGGTGGTGGTATCCAGGGGGACTTTTGCATAGATTTGTCTTGTGTGCCAGGTGTACCATTCCTGGATTGAGAGTCCCTGCTCAATGTCCCTCATAATTTAGTCATTTCCCAACTGTTTTACTGTTATATGTGGGTCCTCGAAGAACATTCAGAAGCTTCAATTGGTCCAGAATTCAGCAATTGATGTATTTTGGGGTACAGCAAGGTATACAAGGTATACCACTACTGCGTGAATCATATTGCTTTTAATTTGCTTCTGGGTGCAATTCAAGATGTTGGTTATCACCTTTAATATTCTGAACTGCAGGGCCCAGGTTGATTGTAGGATTGCTGGTCTCCAAAGGTTTCCAACAGTGTGGGAATGCTCCATATCCTCTTTAATATCATATTTTCCCTGAAAATAAAACCCAACCAGAAAATAAGCCCTAGCATGGTTTTTCAGGATGCTTGTAATATAAGCCCTACCCTAAAAATAAGCCCCAGTTAAGATAGTCAGCATTTAGTGCCATATTTTCCACCAAACAAGATCTAACCGGAAAATAAGCCCAAATGCATCTTTTGGAGCAAAAATTAATATAACACCCCATCTTATTTGGGGGGAGGTTGTCCTCGACTTACAACAGTTCATTTAGTGACCATTCAAAGTTACAACGGCAGTGAAAAAAAGAGACTTCTGGCCATTTTTCACATAGATGATGGTCGTAGTATCCCCATAATCACATGATCCAAATTCAATTGCTTGGCAATGGACTCGTATTTATGACCATTGATGTGTCCCAAGGTTGCGTGATCCCCTTTTGCAACCTTCTGATCCATAAAAAGTCAGTGTGGGATCCAGATTTCCTTACAGCCATGTGACTAATTTAACAAACACAATGATTCACTTAACAACTATGAGCAGGGGAAAGAAAACTTTTCTTTTAACTCAATCAACCTTTATTGTCAAAGTACAACATGTGCACAATAAGATTGGCTGAGCCTCCCTTCATGAACCCCCCCCCCCAACACAACTCACAGTAAGGACAGAAGTCCCTAACCCAGTCCCAATCTTATTACACTAAGTGACCTTGTTGCACAACGTGCCGGTCCCGCAAGTCTATCATACTATGTTGACATGAAGTTATTTTCCAGTTCAGAAGTCTGACAGCCCATGGATAGAAACTTTTCTTCAGCCTCTTGGTGTGGCTGGCCATGCTTCTATATCTCCTACCCGATGGTAGGAGAGTGAAGAAGGGCTGACTGGGGTGTGAGTCGTCCCTGAGAATTTTCCTCACTCTTCTAAGGCAGCGAGCCCTAGCAAGGTCATCTAGTGGTATCAGGGAGCAGCCCACGATGTTTTGCGCTGTGCTCACCACCCTCTGCAATGTCTTTATCTGCAGCTGTCAAGCCAGCATACCACACCGTAATGCAATATGAGAGGACACTTTCTATTGTGGACTGGTAAAAGGAGGTCATCAGTCATTTTTCCATTTTATTCTTTCGCGAGACCCTGAGAAAATGGAGTCTCTGTTGGGCCTTTCTGGCCACCTGGGTTGTGTTGATTTTCCAGGTGAGATCTTCGCTGAGGTAGACTCCCAGGAATTTGAAGGAGGAAACTTTCTCCACACAGCCCCCTTCGATGTAAAGTGGGGCAGGTTCCTCTCTCTTCTTCCAAAAGTCTAATGCTATCTCCTTTGTCTTGCTGATGTTCAGATGCAGGTTGTTTTCTAGGCACCACGAGGACAATTTTTGAGCCTCCTCTCTGTACGCTGTTTTCTCTCCACCTGTAATGAGACCCAATACAGTAGTATCATTTGTGAACTTAATGATCACAGTAGATGTGTCAGACGATACACAATCATGTGTGTACAGTGAGTACAGGTAGGGACTGAGCAGACAGCCCTGTGGGGAGCCAGTGCTAAGCTTTAGGGAGGTGGATGTGACAGACCCAGCCCTCACTGTTTGTGGCTGGTCCCTCAGTAAGTCTTTGATCCAGTCACAGATGGAAGAGGGAAAATCCAAGTCAGTTAGCTTTTCAGTAAGGATGCTGAGCAAGATAGCATTGAACTGGGAGAAAACCTGAGGGGAATTAGATTTCCCACAGATGTGCCAAGATGACATGCCTAATAAATCTATACTTTGATGAACATTGTTAGGAATATGAGTCACCTAACAGCTATTTGGGTTAGAAATATATAAACCAGGATAAACATTTTAAAACTGTATCTTTAAGAAAATGCAAAACTGTAAGTAGGTGTGGTTTCTCAAATGGCCATAAGATGGAGCCAGAAACCTGGGTTGTTTAGTCTGAGTCTCAGAAGAGAGTGTGAGTGTATCTCTGTTTCCTTCTGTTGGAAAGTATTGCCGTTGCTCCATTTCTTCTAATTGACTGATATTACTGGATTTAATGTAAGTCTGATACTGAACTGTTTTTGACACTGGAATTTGATATTTGGATTATCCCTGGATGAAAACTGACTGATTTTTACCTGTGAATGACTTTTGGACTGCTTATTTTGGACTTTGCTTAAACCTTTCTGGAAGTAAAAACCTACATTTACTGTACAGTGTATCTGTGTGCTCTGTGTGTATTATTCCAACGCTACTCTCTATACATCTCCCTGTATGCGCTCATTCTCCTAACAGGGAATTACCTCAACAAATATGCCTGCCTTGAAGTTTTGATTCTATTGGGTGTGTTACTTAAAACCCTGATACCAGTGAAATCAGAGCTTGGGGGGGGGGCACTCATGTACCCCTAAGCTCCATTTTTACTGGCAGAGGGCTACAGGAGGCCATTATGACTGAAAACAAGGCCTCAACAAGTGACATCAAGCTGCCCCCCTGGCCATGTTCCCCCCCCCGGCCTCCCAAGGTCAAGCACAAACCTGATGCGGCCCTCAATGAAATCTAATTTGACACCCCTATAGAGTTTCCCTGCCTGAACAGGTCGCCAACCAATGGGCTGGGGACCACTAGTAGTCCGTGAGAAAATTTTGGTGGTCTGCAGAAAAATGTCACCCCCAAAGCACACACCCCCAAGGCAA
This sequence comes from Pseudonaja textilis, assembly GCF_900518735.1. The sequence goes on along the minus strand of NW_020769330.1, from coordinate 12,802,295 downwards.
TTAATCCAGGCTGCGCAGGAACACAAGGCTATGCCGCCCAAATGGCCCATGGGAACACAAGGCTTGCGTTGCTTGCATTGCAAACAACACGAGGTAGGGAGGAGGAGAAGGGTGGAGGGGGGGGGAACTTGCTCCACTTGCCCCATGTGCCTGGCCTGGCCACCGGGCTGCTTCTTTCTGCTTCTTTCTTCTTCTGCTTTTGGCTACATGCAAGGAAAGCAGCAAAAGTCTCTCTTTCTCTCCCCAAACTCTGCCAGAAACGAGTCTTTGGGACCCTGCAAGGCATCTTGCTCCAAGAGGCTGCTTGTGACAAGTCTCACAAAGACTCATTTCTAGCAGAGTTTGGGGGAGAGAAAGAAAGACTGCTGCTGCTTCTGCTGCTTTCCTTGCATGAAGCCAAAAGTCTCTCCCCACCCCCCACCCCCAAGAACGGAGCTGGAGATGGTATCCTGCAATCCCAAATAAAGAATGATTGATCGGTAGGAAAACAGGGCGGGGAATTTTCCTGCAGACTTTTGGGGGGATTTTCCCAGGATCTCTGGTCCACTGGATTTAAAATTATGAATTTGGTGGTCCCTGAAGTCCAAAAGGTTGGCGACCCCTGTACTAGAAGACCTCCCACGTCCTTTCCAATTCTTGTTATCCTGTTCAGTTGCTGGCTCTTGTCCGGCAGCCTCCCAGCTCCCTAGTTTTTTTTTAAAAAATAACTAAATAAATTGAAAGCTTTTTTAAAAAGTCAGATGAGACAAAGATACAGGCAGATGCCAAGTAAGTTGTTTGCAGACAGTACAGTGGGGACTCCAGCTGGAGACAATTGCTCCTGAACGTCTGATTGACTTCTGTTTTGTGAGAGGGCTGCTTAATTTAGCTCCCCAGATAAGGATATATCGTCTTACATTCAGCTCTTCTGGCTCAGCCAAATCATGGTGCGGGTTGAGTTCAGTTTGCGCAGCGGAGGCAGCGATCTTTTGGATGTATAAGTAGTGCTTAGAAGTGGCATTGAATCACAATATCCAGCAAATTACATTAAAATAATACTGAAACCGTTGATGAGAGAGATCTTGGGCATCTTTTTTTCCCTTGGATAGAGCAGGCAGAGAACAGCAGTATCTCCGCTTAAATAAATGAAAATGACTTCGCAAGAAAAGAGATCTTTTGCATCAAATATTGAGTGTTCCATTATGATACGTTTCAAGGGAGTTCAACAATCAATCCTTATTCCCTTCCTTCCCCTTCATCCCTTCCTCTTTCCTCTCCTTCCTTTTTTCTTCCTTCCTTCCCTCTTTCTCTTCACCTCTTCCCACCCTTCACCCTCTCCCTTTCCCCCCTTCTCCTTAATTCCTTCCTTCCTCCCTCCCCCTCCCTTTCTTTCCTCCTTCCATCCTTCCTTCTTTCTGCCCTCCCTCCCTTCCTCCCTCTCCTTTTCCCTTCTTCTTCCTTCCTCCCACCTCTCTCCTTCTTTCCTCCCTCCCTTGATTCCTTTCCCCTTTCTTCTTCCTTCCTTTTTTCCTCCCTCCCTCCCTTCTTTTCCCCTTCTCCCTCCCTCCCTTTCCCCTTCTCCTTCCTCCCTTCCTCTTCCCTCCCTTTCTTTTCTCCCTTCCTTCCCCCTTCCTTCCTCCCTGTCTTGTTTCCTTTCTCCTTCTCCTTCCTCCCTCCCTCCTCCCCCCCACTTTCTTTTCTCCCTCCCTCCTTCTTCCTTTACTTCCTTTCTCCTCTCTCCTTCCTTCCTTCCTCCCTCCCTCCCTCCCCTTCACTTTCTTTTATCCCTCCTTCCCACCTTCTCCCCTCCCTTCATTTCCCCTTCTTCCTTCCTTCCTTCCTTCCTTCCTTCCTTCCTTCCTTCCTTCCTCCCTCCCTTTCTACTTCCTTCTTTAAAACAAAGAACAAAAAGCTACTACAGGTAGTCCTTGACTTACAACAGTTTGTTTAGGGAATTTACAACTGCACTGGAAAAAAAAGTGACCAATGACCATTTTTCACACTTACAACCATCGCACCATCCCCATTCTGAAAGGGTCACATGAATTGCATTTGGATATTTGACTACCGGTTCATATTTATGATGGTTACGATGCCCCAGGGTCCTGGGATCAGCTTTTGCGACCTTCTGATTAAGGGAAGTCAATGGCAGAAGCCAGATTCACTGAACGACCCTGATAGTAATTTAACAACTGCACTAATTCACTTAACAAATGTGGCAAGAAAAGTCGTAAAATGGGGCAAAACTCACTTAGCAAATGCCTGACTGAGCAACCTAATTCTGAGGCTCCATTGTGGTCATAAGTCAAGGACTACCTGCATTTCATCACGCTGTGTAGACAAGGTGTCTACAAGTAGAGAAACTTCAGTTATGGGGAGAGTTGATGTTGCTTTTTAAAGGCTTTGAAAACCAAAAGTATACAGCTGAAAGGAGTGCAATTTATGCCTGCCTGAAAGGAAGGAGTTTGTTCAAACATTAGCTGTTTTCTCCTGTTAATGAATGGATTCCACGCTTTAGGTTTGATTAAGTAACTGAAAATAAAAATGTGTTTAAGCTAGAAGAGGGAATGTTTTCCTGGTAAACGTTGCATGTCCCACCAGTCAATGACTATTTCAGCTTCAACCGCAACACCACAAGAGCACACAACAGATACAAACTCAATGTTAACCGCTCCAAACTTGATTGCAGAAAGTACAACTTCAGCAACAGAGTGGTCAATGTCTGGAATGCATTACCTGACTCTGTTGTTACATCCTCAAACCCCCACTCCTTTACCCTAAAACTATCTACTATTGACCTCACCCCATTTCTAAGAGGTCTGTGTAAGGGGCCTGCATAAGCGCGCAATCGTGCCTGCTGTCCCTGTCCTATTGTCCCCTTTTATTCGTCCCTATTTCCTGTATTCATACTCATGTTTACCCTTGTATCGATTATCTTGTAAGTAATTGACAAATCAAATCAAATAAAAATAAAAATAAATACAGTTAAACCAATCCATTTCTCAGTGGTTGAGACAATACCTCTTTGTTCCCTAACTTCCAAACCGAACCGAACAGTTTCATGTTATATATATATATATAACCATCCTGTTGGCATTTTTTTCTGCGTCTTGCTGGGGTAGGATCAATCATCAAGGACTACAACTCAGCTAAAAAAATGAACTCTGAATTCCTGTTGCTTTCAGTGGGACCACCTCAAAGAATTCCACTTTTGTCTACCCCAGAACAAGGAGCTTTCGTGCTATTTTCAAGTATTCTTCTGGAATATAACCATGAGACAATTTGATGGATTACTTTGAATTAAAGCCATTTTGTTCCAAGCTTGAGACAATGCATGTGTTCTAGTACATGTGCATTCTTAATTGGCTGAGATATTTTTCTGCCCAGGCCATTTTTCTGTCCATTTTTCTGTTCTGTCTACAAAATAGCTCCTTTGGGCCATGGTAAAATCTTGTACTGAATAAAGAAGATAAAAACAATACGATTTTATCACACTGTACCACATGCATACAGAGAGAGAGAGAGGGAGGGAAGGAGAGAGAGAGAGGGAGAGAGAGAGAATAATTCAGGTTTACATTTTCAACAACAGATAGCTGAGTATCCAAAGAAGAAAAAATAAATAAATGTCTGGGAACATGCTTGTTTATTGGATTTCTTTTTATTTAGAATATTCCTGTAAAGCAGGTTTGCTTGGTTCCAAAATAAAACAATGCATTTTGAAAGATGACGAAAGACAGATTTTTTTATTAAAAAATGTCATTAAAATATAAATGCAGAATCATGTATGTTGCCCAGAATAACTTATTCAGATGGGTGAGTATAAAAAAATCAAATCAATAAAAAGAAATGCAAAGAAAATTCACTTATAGCAATCCATAGTGACAATAGATAGGTGATAAAAGACAAATGATAGATGATAGATAGCTAGTAAAAGAAAGGTGAGGAAGAGATGGTAGACAAACTCAGTCATACACATACATAAATGACTCAAGATAAAATAAATAAATAAATACAGTAATTGGGAAATTTACTGTAATTTCCACTTTAATTGGCTCCCAACACCCTTCCAATATTCTGATCAGAGCAAACACAAAGAGCACTCTCTTCAGATAGCAAAAAAAATATGTTTATGAAAATCAGCAAACATCAAACACAGTTAACTGACAAAAAAAAATGGGATAACAAGCAGGCCAATGTGAGGAGAAGAAAATAACAGCCACAAATTTAAAAAGGAGAGGATTTTGAAACAGAAATCTGCATTTTTCAATAACTGTCGGTCTGTTGTTCTGTCCATCCATCCACCCATAAGACAAAAGACTTTTCGGAGCCACTGTGGAGTAAGTAGTATGCTCTATTTATTCCACCATCGACTTGTTTATGTCTGTAATAGGAGCTATGGAAAAGAGGACACCAGGTAATCCCTCTGTTCTGTAATGCTGTGTTTTGTACCCTCTGATTCTGAAGGAAACAATGTGGTGAATGGGGATGATGGATCCAATAGTAAGGAAGCACAGATAATATAGGCAAATGCTCCTTGGGGTAGGGTTTTCCTTCCAATAGATTGGCATATCTGATGCAAATTTGCAGAAAACCTATTGGCATCATAAAATCCTTGTCTAAAATGTTCGCAGAAAATGATAACATTCAATATTGTGTTACCTCAATAATTGTTGTTGGTTTTCTTTTCTGTGTGTGAGTGTGTGCGTGTGCATATATGTCTTCAAACCCAGAGGTGGTATTCAGTAGGTTCTGACCAGTTCCGGTAGCAGACATTTTGAGTAGTTCGGAGAACCGGCAAATACCACCTCTGACTGGCCCCGCCCCCATCTATTCTCTGCCTCCCGAGTCCCAGCTGATTGGCTGGGTCTTCTTTGGTTGCCCTGCACAGGAGAACGGAGCTGGAAAGCAGGTTAGCGGGGTGGGGAGGGAATGGGGGTTTTGCAGTAACCTTCCCCTGCCATGCCCACCAAACCATGCCACACTCACCAAGCCATGCCACGCCCACAGAACTGGTAGTAAAAAAATTTGAATCCCACCACATTCTTGACTCCTGGGAATTTTGGGGGTACATTGTCACAGTTGGTTTACCATTATCTTCTTCCTGGGTTGAGAGAAAGTGACTGACCCAAAGTCATTCATGTGGGTTCATACCTAAGGTAGCACTAGAACTCATTGCCTCCTGGTTACTAGCTGGTGCTTTTACTCATTGCACCAAACGAACAGGGTATAAGAGTAACAGAGTTGGAAGGGATCTTGGAGCCTATCTAATCCAAACACTGCTCTTGCAGGAGACCTATATGATTTCTGATAAATGGCTGTCCAGACTCTTCATGGATGGGGCACCCACAACTTCCCAGTTTGTTCCACTGGTTCATTGTTCTTACTGTTCGGCATTTTCTTCTTAGTTCTAGGCTGCTTCTCTCATTGGTTAGTTTCCATCCATTGCTTCTTGTCCTGCCTTCAGGTGCTCTGAAAATAAGTAGGCCTCCTCTTCCTTGGGGCAGCCCTTCAAGTATCGGAGGACTGCTATCGTGTCGTCCCTGGTCCTTCTTTTCACTAGACTTAATAACGTTACTTTGCTGCCCGTTCGTCAGATTTTTGCAGTCATTAACTGAAATAATGTGACGGGGTGCTTGTATAACTTCACATGGAGGTTTTCATATTCTCCTCCATTGATCTTAGCAACCTGATGGATTCTACCATGATAGGTTCCCCCTTTAGCAACACTTGAATTATCTACACCTCAAAACATGCTGGCGTGTCACCTATGAAGGATAAGTTCAGAAAGACAGAAAAAGAAAAATTTACAATGCTGTGAGGTACAAGAAGAACAAAATTGGCACTCAGGAAGATTTTTTTATTTTTTATTTTTGATAAATTGAAATGTTGGAATCCTTCATTGTTGAACCCAATGGAAAAACTATGGAGATGTCTTCCTTGTATTATTAATCAAGATTGTGGGACTCTATTCTGGGTATGAAATGTTCCCTTGGAACGTTCTGTCTTCTTTAGAGACTGGGCTCCTCCAGTGCTCCAGGGGCAGTTTGTCATTTCTGGAAGAACATTTTCTAAAGAGAAGAGTGGACCATGATGTTCCAGAGAAAAATAATTATGCTATCAGGGCTGTCAACATTTTCCATGATCCCATGTTTTGAGGAGGAGGTGGAGGAAGAAGGAATTAAAATAGTATCTATTATTATATAACTAGCTTGATACCTGTGCTTTGCTATAAAACTATATGATAGGGTTTAGTTTTTGGTGAGGAAAATAAGGGGCGGGGGGGTGGGATTCTGCCTACCAGCATCCATCAGTATTCATCTGGCTAGCATCCTGTCAGTGTGTGAGAGAGTTGAGGGCTGTTTGGAAAGTGAAGCAGTATTTGCTGTGTGAGCAAGAAGGAGACAGCAAGGAGCCTGGGTGTGGCTTAGTTCAACTGTTCTGTACTAAAGCTGCTTGGTGCTCTGTAACTGAAATTGAAACTCCTCTCCTCTGCTTGTGTTTTGCATGTGGGGAGGGGAAGTAGATCTCCTTAGCATCAGAGTGTATTAATAATAATATACAAAATAGTAATATTCTGATGGTCATTTCTAAAAATCCTTTCTTAGTGAGCACCTAGAAGCCAAGAGGAACTTATGTCCCAAATTTCAAGCTTGTAGGCTTTATGGTTCTGGAGATTTTGTGATGATGCATGAGTGGTATTTCACTTTTATATAGAGAGATAAATGTTTGATAGCCGATGAAATTTCAATGGGAATTCTCAGTCATCCAAGTCATGGTTGTCTGAAAGATGCTTTTTCAAAAGGCAACTGGACATTGAAGCCCTGAACTGAAGAAGCTTCTTGGATGAGAAGCAAAACATCTTCAAGGAAAAACAAAGTCCAGTTGCTTTTTGAAAAAGCACCTTTCAGACCATCCAAAGTTTCATGAAGAGACCAATGAGCTGAAGAGGTTCTGGATCCATTTTAGACCAATGTGCATTCTTTGTAATGGATCATTTGCTACATTACCTTTCTGTGAGAGTTGACCCTGGCAAGCAATCCAACATCCTAGGATATTTTGGTATTGCATTATTATTAGTATTACGATTCATCACATAGTCAGGCAGATATTTAGACTGGATTTGCCCTTTTGGTTCATATCTTGAGTCCTTCTCAAGGAAATGAGATAGGCAGATTTTTTTTTTTTAATGGTGCTAAATGTATCATTGCATGATGTGATATGTTCGAAATAAAACTGCCTTTTGCAATTGGCAAATGATGGTTTTGTGAATGCCGATGGTGTTCAAGTAATTCTCCAGATATTTTGGAATTGCAACCAAGACACCAATCACACTTGGCTTTCTTTTGCCGCCATTGTTCCACTCTTTTTAAGGAGCCTCGGTGGCGCAGTGGTTAGAGTGCAGTACTGCAAGCTACTCCTACTTCAATTTGGCAGGTCAAATCCCACCAGGCTCAAGGTTGACTCAGCCTTCCATCCTTCTGAGGTGGCTAAAATGAGGACCCAGATTGTTGGGGGCCGATAGGCTGACTCTGTAAACCACTTTGAGAGGGCTGTAAAGCACTATAAAGCGGTATATAAGTCTAAGTGCTAGTGCTATTGCTATTTTCAGCTCTTTATATTTTGTGATTTTCTCCAGTTCTTTCAACTAAGATGATTAAAGGCTTGGAGATTATAACATATGATGAATGGTTGCAGGATTTGGGTTTGGTTATTGTAGAGAAAAGAAGGACAAGGGGAGGCATGATAGCAGTATTCCAGTATTTGAGAGGTTGCCACAAAGAAGTGGGGGTCAACTTATTTTCCAAAGCACCAGAAGGCAGGAGAAGAAGCAATGGATGGAAACTAACCAAAGAGCGAAGCAAGCTGGATCTAAGGAGAAACTTCCTAACAGTGAGGACAATTAACCAGTGGAACAACTTGCCATCACAGAAGTGGTGGGTGCTCCATCACTGGACGTTTTCCAGAAGAGACTGGACAGCCACTTGTCTGAAATGGTATATAGGGCCTCCTGCTTGGGCAGAGGGCTGAACTAGAAGACCTTCCAGGTCCCTTCCAGCTCTATTCTAATTGTTTCCCTTCTCTTCTGTTGTCTCTAGGTATTGCCCCTTCTTTTAAGTGTTAGTCACAGTACTATCCATTAAAGTAGTATTTATTAAATTATTTTTATATAATAAACCTTTGTAGGTCGAGGAACAATTTGAAACTTCATGAAAGGGTCAATGACCTGAAGAGTTTCTGGATTCCTATTTTAGACAAATGTTCATTCTTCATGATAAATAACATGTGCTTTATTACCCTCCAGTGAAGGCTGAACCAAGAAAATAAGCCAAGAACTTTAAGACCACACAGGCAAAGTATTAAATCACACTTCACATACCATCAGGGTGTGATGCTAGTTCGCCTCCTCGTGATGCACCCTGGATAGCATGGAAGTGTGAACCAAATGACTAGCCACAATTGGCAGCCAGACTACATTGAAGAATTGGCAGTTAATGACAGTTGGCAGTCAGACATCTTTGTAGAACTCCTGGCTCTCTAAATACATGGCTAAATTGAAAAACAAAATGGCTCCCCATCCTCTGAGCCACCAGCTCTGTGAAGGCAGGAAGCCTTAGTGAAGGAGTGCAACAAAATTACAACTCGCTCAACAACTGTCTAGCAATTTTGACATACAGTGGAAAGCCAAATTGGCTGCTGAACACCCAGATACAGGCAGTTTCGTAGATGACCCTACACAATTATTATTGGCATCCTTCAGTCTCAAGAGACCATGGTATCATGCTCTGAAGAGAGGTCCTAAAACAGCATGTAGTGCAGCTAAAAAGGCCAATTCTAGAGTGGCAATCCCATCCACACTGAGGACAGATACAGTCTGTCCCCTGACCAGATTTCGCTGGTTCCGGGACTGCCTCTTTGCCTCAGCCTGCTGAACAAGTGTCTCTTCGAATTGGAGAAGGCCATGCTGTGTCGTTAGCTTCCAAGCTGAACGATCAGAGGTCAAGGTTTCCCAGCTGTTGATGTCCATTCCCAAGGCCCTTAGATCCCTCTTGCAGATATCCTTATATCACAGCCGTGGTCTCCCTCTAGGGTGCTTTCCCTGCACTAATTCTCCATACAGGAGGTCTTTCGGAATCTGCCCATCAGCCATCCTCAGGACATGCCCAAGCCAGTATAAATGTCACTGTTTCAATAGTATGTACATGCTAGAAATTCCAGCACGTTCCAAGACTGCGCTGTTCGGAACTTTGTCATGCCAGGTGATGCCAAGAATACGTCAGAGACAGCTCATACGAAAGGTGGTCAACTTTCTTTCCTGTAAAGGGTCCGAGACAAAGGCTCTATAGACCTGGATCTTTATATGTTCCAAAAGCTTCATATTAAGCCATACTCTCTTTGTCTGTCTGGAAAATGTGGTGGCTGCTTTACCGATACATCTATTCAGCTCAGTGTCTAAAGAGACAGTGTCGGAGATAGTTGAGCCAAGGTACACAATGTCACGGACGATCTCCACAAAAGGTATCAGGTTTTGACCTTCCTCACCTGCATTGGTCAACTATGAACAGGATCCGTACCCAACACGGTGCCTGCCAGGACTCCTTGTTTAAGTGGGGTCTTGTCTCTATCCCTCAGTGTGACTGTGGTGCTCTCGACAAAATATCCATCACATTGTATCTGAATGTCCATCAAGAGCTTACACCGGCCCAATGTCTGATTTTTTTTTCAACCCTGTCCTTGAATGGCTGGGTGGACTGGACATTAACATTTGAACCTACCATAAGCCCATGTATTTGCCATATGCTAAATAAATAAATAAATCGCATGCCATCCATATATAAAACCGAGGAACAAAAGCCAGCATGAAGATTTAAACACAAACAATTATAAAGGAAGGAAAGCTGCTTGCTTTTTGTTCTACAGTAGTTCATCTTCTTTATCAGAGTCTCTTCTATCAGCAATTAACTCTCTAATAAAGAAGATCAGGATGGTCCCAAGGTTTGTCCTTGAGACTCCTAACAGTGCTGGCTGGGTTTCTGGAAAAAAAATATATTTATTGCTCTGCCTTGGGTGAGGCTGTGACAGTTTCCACCAGCATTTGCATGTTTAAATTTTCTGCATCCATTTTCTCCACTTTCATAATAAACAGTCTACAAATTTATCTTCTTGTTCCTGCTTTTTACCATTTTATGTGACTTGCAATAAATTTACTCCATTTGCTCAGTCATGGACAATTGTTTTGATTGTCTGGACCTGTTAAAGGGGGTTGGGAGTAGACAGGACTGTTTTTAGTTCTCTTCCTCTGAGAACTGTTGGTCTCCTTTATGCTGTTGGGGTTGAGTGGAGGGGTGAGGCCCAGCCTTAGGCCCCAACTTTGAGGGGCATAAAGCTCAACTATTTAAAATGTAACTGCTTGGTGAGATCATCGGTTGGCCCCTGGTTAGGTACCATCCATACAGGTAGTCCCCAACGTTCAATGGTTTGTTTAATAACAACTAAAGTTTCATAGTTTCATAGTCAGTTGCAATGTATGGCTGTGAAAGTTGGACCATAAGGAAGGCTGAGCGCCAAAGAATTGAGGCAAGGGTGGGATACGACAGGGTTAACTACCGGTCCAGGATTTATGGGCTTCTCTGCCCGCTATGAGCTGCACACCTGTAAATTGTCATTAGCAGGCTACTGCCTGCAGAGAAGCAGCCTTTGAAACAGCTCTCTTTTCTTGTTTTTTTAACTGCAGCTGTGCCTCATTTGGCAGCTGAAGTTGAAAAATCAGGAAATAAAGATCAGGTAAGAGCCCGGGTGGGCGGGTGGGCAAAAACATCAGCAGACATAGAACCAGTTCTATGTCTGCTGCTCTTCAGAGCTACCGGTTCTACAGAGGTGGACAGAACCGGTAGAAACCCACCCCTGAATTGAGGCCTTTGAACTCTGGTGCTGGAGAAGACTCCCGAGAGTCCCTTGGACTGCAAGACAATCCAACTGGTCAGTCCTAGAGGAGATCAACCCTGACTGCTCTTTGGAAGGCCAGATTCCGAAGATGAAACTCAAAGACTTTGCCCACCTAACAAGAAGGAAGGACTCACTGGAGAAGAGCCTAATGCTGGGAACGATTGAGGGCAAAAAAAGAAGGGGACAACAGAGAATGAGGTGGCTGGATGGAGTCACTGAAGCAGTCGACATGAGCTTAAATGGACTCCAGAGGATGGTAGAGGACAGGAAGGCCTAGAGGAATGTTGTCTATGGGGTCACAATGGGTTGGACACGACTTTGCAACTACCAACAACAACGTTTCACAGAACAGAATAATAGAGTTGGAAGGGACCTTGTAGATCATCTTGTAGATCATCCCCTGCTCAAGCAGGAAACCCTATAACATTTCAGACAAATGGTTTTCCAATCTCTTCTTAAAAACTTCCAGTGTTGGAGCATTTACAACTTCTGGAGGCAAGTTGTTCCACCGGTTAGTAATTCTAACTGTCAGGAAATTTCTCCTACGTTCTAAGTTGCTCCTCTCCTCGATTTCTTCTCATGCATGTTTTTGCTCCACCATTTATTATTCTTACCACATTCAGCAATCATGATTCAATTTCACATTCATTTATTTGTTTTTCTTCGTTTGCTTGTTTGTTGGCCATCTTACCATAGGGTAACTCTGAGCAGCTTCCAGACATAAAAATGTCTACATGAAAACTAAGAGTAAATTAAAGCCAAGATTAAAATCAAGGACACGTGGGGAGGAGGGGTGGAGATAGAGTGAGGGGAGGAGGTGGGATAGGCTGTTAATCGATCAACATTGGCACATAATCCCCATAATTAATGCCTATTCACTTGATCCGACGCTTCCATTGCATCAGGAAAGATGCAATAAACGTTCTTTTTCACTTTCTCGGGTCTGAAAAATCTTTTGTTTCATTGGGGAACAGAGGGATGGGCAGTGTCTTGAGAAAAAGAGTTCTCACATCCCTGTTTTTAATCTTGCTCTTTTTGTGAATAGTGTATGAGTAGCGTATCTCCTTCTTGCCAGAAACTGGCTGCTTTCTGACTGATTAAAATACATATTGTAATGTCATCTAACAAAACTCTTGCCATATTCTGAATGACAGGTTGCAGATAAAAATGAATTATGTTTGAATTAAAATCCATTTCCAAATATGAAATTATCTTGCCCCATTTGACTTATTTGACTTATCCTCACCGTGTTAACCACAGAGATGGTGGGTTTTGTTTAATATTGACTTTGTTAAGTGCTTCAAGGTCCCCCTATGAAGGTTATCTTGTAAATATAAATTTGATTGAATCCCTCATCGAGTTTCTATGTGGATTCAAAAAAAGAGATCGGTGCTGTTAGCCTCTGGAAAATTGATAATGTGACTTACTCTAATTGATCTGTTTAGTTTCTGAGGGTTCTCTGGAGAAAGGAAGACAGGTGTTTGCAAACTGATTACATCTCCTCACGTTTATGACAAAATAGGATTAGGTATCTGGATTTGGCTAAAAGGGGTATAAATTGAACTGATGGACCTTGAGAATATATAACATGTGTTGTATTGAAATGGTTTGGTAGAACAAAATATAAATAAAGACAAACCTTTGCTGGTCAGCATCTCAGAACTGCAAATAACAAGAAATTTGGGAGTCCTTAGTGTTCTCTGAGTTTGGTGGTTTTCTTGCAGATGTTTCATTACCAAACTAGGTAACATTATCAGTGTGTTGATGATGTCGCCTAATTTGGTAATGAAACATCTGCAAAAAAATCCACCAAGCTCAGAAAGAACCAAGGATCCCTCAGTACAACCCTGAGCTACAAATATGTGCTTTTCTACCGATAACTATAACTTAATGTTTTTGAGGACTAATATTTAAGCAACCTTTAAATATTGTTTAAAGAGATAGCTTGGTGCAGTGGTTAGACACTAGATTAGTGGCCTAACCACTAATCTCCAGTGGCCTGGAGATCATGTGTTTTGTGTAGCCTAAGGCACAAAGCTATCTGTGTCACTTTGGGCCAGTTCTTCTCTCTTCACCAAGAAGAAGACAGTGGTGAACTATTTTTAAAAATGTCATCCCCAAAATTTCTCCAGTGGAAAAGGATAGGTCATAAAACCATTTAATATATTAACCTGAAGATATCTTCAACGCCTTCGAGCAATTTCAACCAAACTTGGTATACAGATGACTTACCCTCTGGAAACAACTACTGTGGGGATAAGACATCCCTAACACCCCTCCATGTGTGTGTGTGTGTGTGTGTGTGTGTGTGTGTGCCTTAAAATGGCTTCTGCCATGGTAGCAGCTTCACAGGCCTCCCTCTTGTGGAGCATTATGACACTACACGACAGACAGTACAACAGTGTGAGTCCTGACTACAAGATTTTCCTGTCTAATACAGGATTGGGATAAATAAATACCCAGGCAATGCCAGGTTTATTGATTGATTGATTGATTGATTGATTGATTTGATTTGATTTGATTTGTCAATTGCTTACAAGATAATAAGTATAAGTATATACATAGTTATGAATACATGAAATGGGTATATATAAGAAAAATAAAACAAAACAATAGGACAGGGATGGTAGGCACGTTGGTGCGCTTATGCACGCCCCCTACAGACCTCTTAGGAAAGGGGTGAGGTCAATAGTAGACAGTCTAAGGTTAACATTTTTCGGGTTTGGGGAAGAAACTACAGAGTCAGGTAGAGTATTCCAGACATTGACCACTCTGTTGCTGAAGTCGTATTTCCTGCAATCAAGTTTGGTGCGGTTAACCTTGAGTTTGTATCTATTGTGTGCTCTTGTGTTGTTAAGCTTGAAGCTGAAGTATTCATTGACAGGTAAGTCATTGCAATGTATGATTTTATATACCATATTTAGATGAGACCAAAGACGGCATAATTCAAGGTTTTCTAGATCTAGAATTTCAAGTCTGGTGGCATAAGGTATTCTACAACAAGTAGAGGAGCGGAGAACTCTTCTTGTGAAATATTTCTGGACTTTCTCAATTGTGCTAATATCAGATACATAATGTAGGTTCCAGACCGATGAGCTGTATTCGAGTATTGGTCTAGCAAATGTTTTGTATGTTCTAGTTAATATTACAGAGAAAAAGCTATGTAGGATTAGGTTAACAACTCTTAATGCCTTTTTGGCTATGTAGTTACAGTGGGCTCTAGCACTTAGGTCATTAGAGATGAGTACTCCAAGGTCCTTTACAGAGCTTGGATCAACAACAAGATCTTGACTATTCAGCTTGTATTTTATTTTCTGATTTTTTTTTTGCCAATATGTAAGACAGAGCATTTATTTGTTGAAATTTGAAGTTGCCATTTGTTTGACTATTCTGATACATAGTCAAGATCTTTTTGAAGGGTAGCAGTATTGTCTGTGGTCATCAGTGAAAAGAACGCAGTTGCTCTTAATATGATCACAGAGGTCATTTATGTAGAGTATGAAGAGAGTTGGTCCTAGAACACTGCCTTGGGGGACACCACTATTGACAAGTACAGAATTTGATAGGACGCTCCCAATTTTGACCATTTGTTGTCTGTTTGACAGGAATGCTTCTATCCAGTTATGCAGTCGTCCAGAGATACCATAAGATTTTAGTTTTAGGAGTAGTTTGTTGTGTACCACTGAATCAAAGGCTTTACAGAAGTCTATGTAGATTGCGTCTGTTGCTTTGCCCTGATCGAGTTGCGTAGTCCATATGTTTTGCAGTGTAAGAGTTGCAGATTACAGGATAGTTTTTTTGTTTTTCCACCAGAGTGATCTCTTTTTGGATTGAAGTTTCCTTATTGTTATGGGTAATCTGTTTTTTTTGGGGCGGGGGGAGGAGTTGTTGTTGGTACATATAGTTTGATGACTCTTTTGACTTCAGGTAAAAATATGTTGTAATGGTCTTCAACAGTATTGCATCCAGTGAATAGAGATTGCCAATCAAGGGATGAGAGATCGTTGTCTGTAAGATCATAGTTGTCTTTTTTGAAGTTATAATTGGGGATTATGTCATTGTGATGATTTTTGTGTGGGTGTATGTTGAGACAAAAGTCAATCGGCTAGTAGATAAATAAATACCCATGACTGAAACTCTGAGGGCAATGTGAGGAATACATTCCTTTGATGGTTGAAAATCATCTATAAACATGATCATCTATAAGTGTCTGGTTTGGTACAGCAACTAAACAGACTCAGACTACAACAGATAGCTAGGATTGCAGAAAAAAGAATTGCAACCAGCCTGCCTTCCATTGAGGACTTGTATATTGCATGAGCCAGAAAGAGGGCTGAGAAAGTATCTACAGACCCCTTACATCCTGGACATATATTTTTTTTCAGTGCTTTCCCTTAGGATGTTGGTCATTGCCTGCCAAAACAACTAAACACAACGGCAGTTTTTTCCCCATGGCATCACTCTGCTAAAAATCTGATTCCTATAGCCCTGTATGGGATATTTGAGTCGTGTAGTAGGGCTGTATTACTATTATCCTTGTCATCTTTCCTATTATATACTCCTATTGGTATCTTATGACTATCTGCCTGTCTGTTGGTTGTATCTTATGATTTATGATTTTGTATTTTATGATTTATGATTTTATCACATTGTTGCTTGTATGTACACTGAGGGCTTATTCACCAACAAATTCCTTCTGTGCCCAATCACACTTGACCAATAAAGAATATTCTCTTCTCTTCTCTTCTCTTCTCTTCTCTTCTCTTCTCTTCCCTTCCCTTCCCTTCCCTTCCCTTCCATTCTCTTCCCTTCCATTCTCTTATGCTATGCTATGCTATGCTATGCTATGCTATGCTATGCTATGCTATGCTATGCTATCCCATTCCATTCCAAAAATATGGAACTGTTCAGAATCTTCCTTTAGGAAAAGCCAATTTTATAAGGTTTTTCAGTCTGTTCCCTCTCTTTCTGCCTTTCTTCTCTTCTGTTATACATGCAGAGCAGAATCTCAGACATGTTGTCATAAAGAACTATTTATAACTCCTGTATAACTCCATATAACATGTGTCAGAGCATTAAATTAGGGGGGAAAGGAACAAGTTAATATTTATTTGAGCACTTTCATGCTGGGGCTGGCAGAAGAGGCATTCAGCAAAGATGTCAGAGAGTTTACAAATTGATGAACCCATTTTAGATATAACAAGGGGTGTATAAACCAGGAACATGATATAACGGAATAATCCCAGGAGCAATGCCACTGTTTTAACCTGTTCTACCCTATCTATTAAAGGGCTTCTTTTGGGGTGTATGTGTATATATGTTTCAGTCTCCCAAATCTCTAAAGCACTTTGCCCAATTATTTCATACAATCATCTGGAATTCTTTTTATATACGGATGGGAACAAATCCCACAAGGAAACATTACGTTGATGAATTTGATGCTTGCTGAACTTGGGAGAATGGAGAAAGACCCTCCCCCTCCCATGAAGGCAGGAGCGGGTCAGGGTTAGGCAGGTTTGCTATAATAAAATGGGATTGAATTAAAATGGAAATCGCTTGTGATGGCGAAGGGGAATGCATTCCTCTACACTAGTCTACCCTAACCTGATCTGGAACTCTAACAAATGTGTCATTGTGTAAATTCAGAATAGCGGAATAATAGAGTTGAAGGGACCTTGGAGGCCACCTAGTCCAACCCCCTAATAAAGCAGGAAAAACTATATTATTTCAGACAGATCACTTAAAAAAAAAACCCTCCAGTGATGAAGCTCCCACAACTTTTGAAGGCAAGCCACTTCAGTGATTGATTGTTCCCTCTCTCAGGAAATTTCTCCTTAGTTCTAGGTTGCTTCTCTCAATTGCTCCTTGTCCTGCCTTCTGGTGCTTTGGAGAATAAGTTGACTCCTCTTCTTTGGGATCCTAAATCCATGGATATAGGAGGACTGCTATCATCTCTCCTCTAGTTCCTTCCTTTCATTAAACTAGACAACAACCTAGACTTGAAAGAGCCTCAACTTCTTTCAAATCTATGGCCATACAATACTGATTACACATTCCGAATGTGATCATTTTCACATCTGCAAGGTCAGGCTCGGGTGATGGTAGTATCCATCTCCTTTGTCTGGATTGTCCCAAAGTTCACTCTTTTCAATTGTTGTGTAAATAGCAAATCATCTTCTTCTTTTAATGACCCTTGTAGAGTGAAGTCTGGGCAACTGAATGGAGCTGGCTGTTTACTGGCCAGATGCCCTTCCTGTCACCAATGTGGAGTTTTGTTCAGCAGATACAGTTTCATTGTGCCCAGAGGGAGAAATATCTGCCTCTACCTAGGATCAAACTCACAGACTCTTGACTGTGAGGTGAGAACTCTGCCTCTAGGCCACCGCACCACTCGCATAAATAGCACATCTAAAACCAAATTTCCATTGCCAGCATCCAGCTGTGTAGTACAGAAAAGGCTTTGAGGCATTTGTTGAGACCCAAACACTGTTGTGAGATTTCTGATTAAGCGAACAAAATAGAATCAGAATAGAGCTGGAAGAATGTAGTATGCAAAGTGTTTCTTGACTGTTTGTTTGTTTTTGGTTTGTTTGTTTATCTGCCTTTATTCTTTTGGTAGCAAGATCAAAAAGAGCCAAGAGATCTTGGTGGCACATAATCTATCAATCAATCAATCAATCAAGGTAGAAAGGTATTGTTTGCTTTGAAAGACTGGTTTTTCCTGACAGATAAGAGCCAAGGAGATTTAGCTAAAGGGTATAAATAAACTCAAAATTCTCTCTCCTGTTGCTGGGCCTTTGGCTTTAAAGAAGAGTGGAGTGTAGAAAATTACTTTATGAGTTAACTGCTCTTACAGTTTGAGAGACTAATTGTCTGTCAACAATGATACTACTTCTGCTCAACGGACAGAGAGCCTCCGGTCTCATGAAATGCAATTGCCACAGAATTTTCCTTAGGAGTTAATTAAGATCATTTAAAACTTAGCTGGCAATCCTTTTGAGGCTGGCAAAACCTAGTTTTTTTTGTTTCTCTTTAGGTCTTTCGCTCTCCCCCCCCCCCCCCCCTTTGGGAATCTCAACTGGAGAGATAGGTCCCACACTGTGTTGTCTTCTTGCTGATTCATTTTTGGTTATTCTGAGTCACTCTGAAGCTGGTATTTATTTATTTATTTGATTTGTCAAATCAAATAAATTGACAAATCAAATAAATATTACAAGATAATAGGTATAAGTACATACATAGTTATGAATACATGAAATGGGTACACATAAGAAAAATAAAAGAAACAATAGGACAGGGATGGTAGGCACTTTGGTGCGCTTATGCATGCCCCCTACAGACCTCTTAGGAAAGGTCAATAGTAGACAGTCTAAAGTTAAAGCTTTTGGGGTTTGGGGAAGAAACTGCAGAGTCAGGTAGAGTATTCCAGACATTGACCACTCTGTTGCTGAAGTCGTATTTCCTGCAATCAAGTTTGATGCGGTTTACCTTGAGTCTGTAACTATTGTATGCTCTAGTATTGTTTTGGTTGAAGCTGAAGTATTCACTGACAGGTAGGACATTGCAATGTATGATTTTATATACTATACTTAGATCGGACTGAAGGCGGCGTAGTTCTAGGTTTTCTAGGTCTAGAATTTCAAGTCTGGTGGCATAAGGTATTCTACAACGAGTAGAGGAGTGGAGAACTCTTCTTGTGAAATATTTCTGGACTTTCTCAACTGTGCTAATATCAGATACAAAATGTGGGTTCCAGACTGATGAGCTGTATTCGAGTATTGGTTTAGCAAATGTTTTGTATGTTCTAGTTAGTAGTGTGATATTACCAGAGAAAAAGCTACGTAGGATTAGGTTAACAACTCTTAATGCCTTTTTGGCTATGTAGTTACAGTGGGCTCTAGCACTTAGGTCATTAGAGATGAGTATTCCAAGGTCCTTTACAGAGCTTGGATCATCAACAAGGTCTTGACTATTCAGCTTGTATTTTATTTTCTGATTTTTTTTGCCAATATGTAAGACAGAGCATTTATTTGTTGAAATTTGAAGTTTGTTTGACCATTCTGATACATAGTCAAGATCTTTTTGAAGGGTAGCAGTATTGTCTCTGGTATTGAACAGCTTTACATCATCAGCAAAGAGAATGCAGTTGCTCTTAATGTGATCACAGAGGTCAGTTATGTAGAGTATGAAGAGAATTAGTCCTAGAACACTGCCTTGGGGGACACCTCTATTGACAGGTACAGAATTTGAAAGGACACTCCCAATTTTGACTATTTGTTGTCTGTTTGACAGGAATGCTTCTATCCAGTTATGCAGGTGTCCAGAGATACCATAAGATTTTAGTTTTAGGAGTAGTTTGTCATGTACCACTGAATCAAAGGCTTTACAGAAGTCTATGTAGATTGCATCTATTGTTTCGCCCTGATCGAGTTGTGTAGTCCATATGTTTTTGCAGTGTAAGAGTTGCAGATTACAGGATAGCAACCAAGAGTACTTAATTCCCACCTTGCTTGCCTGCTAGCCATCTTCCTCTTCCTTCCCTTCTTCCTTCCCCTCTCCAACATCCATACCTCTCCAACTTTCTATCAGGTTTTCACCCATTTTAATGTTTCCCTGCTTTGAGAGATTCTTTTTATGGTATGTGAAGTGCTTCGCTGTTCTTCTCGGCAGCAACATTCCTGACTCGGGTTATCACACTGATAACTTGACAAAATGTTCTGTCATAAATACATTAACTATGATTATAAAGTTTGTCTCCTAAGAACACTGTGTGTGTGTGTGTGTGTGTGTGTGTGTGTGTGTGTGTGTGTGTGTAAAAACTATACCATATTAAATTTGGTAGGTGAGCACTGTATGTTCATATTGCTTCACTGGAGTCAGGATTGTGGTACATATGAACTCCTGCACAATTTTTTGAACTTGGAATGGTATCCTGAATGCTCCAAATGAGGCTAATGTTTCACCAAAATATTACACACAACCTTGAATGAGAAGATCAACATTTGTAAGATATGCAGTGAGAGACATTGTTGTAATTTGACCATTTTTGAGGGGATGCAGAATATATGCAGTCGAAAATATGAGGGGACTTGGTGCTAGGAATGTTTGCTGACTCGTATATCAGTAGGTCTGTAGCCATTTTTGCATTCTGGAACTTCCTTTCCTTCCTTCCTTCCTTCCTTCCCTCCCTCCCTCCCTCCCCCCTTCTTGTCATCCTCTACCTCCTCCTCTTCCTCATTGTCCTCCTCCTTTTTCTTCTTCTTACTTCTCTGACGGAGATAGTAAAGAAATTGAAGTAAAGACCTGCAATCCACTCTCGGCAATTTTATAAGATCAGTGACCAGAGTCGCTGTAACAAAACGATGCTTCTGGAAAATTGCTCCTTTCAGAAGGGTGTCTTCCATGACAGGGGATATACCGTATACATATAAAAAAGGCAAGATGGCAGCTATGCAACCAAAGCCCTACCCCTTCAACTCCCAGAATTCCTCAGCCGCCATGAAGCAATAGAGGAAACTAACAGAGGAAACAAGCTAGAACTAAGTACAAATTTCCTGAGAACAATTTATAAGTGCCTTCAGAAGTTGTGGGTGCTCCAGCACTGGAGGTTTTTAAGAAGAGATTGGACAACGCTTTGTCTGAAGTGGCATAGGGTTTCCTGCCTGAGCAGGGGGTTGGACTAGAAGACCTTCAAAGGTCCCTTCCAACTTTATTATTCTGTGTTCTATGTTCCCTTGGCATGTTGTACATTTTGCAGGTGTAAGATGGAGGTGGAGCTTTCATTGCATTGTCATCCTTTTGACTCCTGAAGACAACCTTGTTTAAGGCTGTTCTTTAGGGCCATTTAGCCATCAGAGGAGATGTTTTGTGTTTGCATCTAGCTTCCGGGCTGTTGTTGTGGTTTGCTGGCAGCAGGTGCGGATGGCTGAGGTCTCGGAGAGCAAGGACTCAGATGAGGGGCCTGTGTGTGATGCAGGGATGGGGTGAGGACCATCAGGGAGTGGAATGCTCCCTTTGGAGATTGTAGAGGCTGGCAGCAGTGATGAAGAGGTTCCTGAGGAGCCTGTGCCCAGTGCACGCAGGGCTGCTGGAAGGAAAGAGCAGCTGGAGCAGCACAGGCAACTTGGGAGTAAGGTTGAAAGGTAATGCCCCCTACCTTAAGAGATAAAAGCCAGCTGAGAAACCAGAGTTCTTTGCAGGAAGCAAAGAAGTTTTTGCACTCAAGCCTTGTGGACGTTCGGACTCTCTTGGTTGGTGTTTGGAGATTCTTTGTGTTTGAAATATTTCTTAGTAACTTTATCTAGTGTTCCTGGCAGCCTTGCACAACCTTGGCAAGGCTTGTTCTTATCAGACATAATTCATTTGAAACAGCCTTTTAACTGTGAAGGAATGGAATTCGTAAAAAAATCATTAGAAGGTTTTGTTGTTACCTCCATTTCATGTTGGTTTCCTTGGAACAAGATTTGGGTCAGAACAGTTTTAGAGCACCCCATGCCTGTTTTCAAAGCCAATTTGATGTCATGGTGAAAATACCGGGCTAGAAATAGAGAGGCATATTGTCTCTCAACCAGGGGTGGGATTCAAAAATTTTAACAACCGGTTCTGTGGGTGTGGCTTAGATGGTGGGCATGGCTTGGTGGTCGTGTTATTGGCGGGGTGTGGCCAACTCAATATCACTCACATCGAGGCACGCATCTCCTCGCCTGGCCTCTCGTGACTGTGGGGATGCTGCAACAGTCGTAAGTGTGAAAAATGGTCATAAGTCACTTTTTTCAGTGCCATTGTAACTTTGAATGGTCACTCCACACAAGCAAAGTACCAGCAAAGGAGGGAAAAATAACTCCAGAGAAGTTCCTGAGACAGGAAGTCTAGTCCTGCCAAGAATGTAATAAAGGTTAACAGAGAGGCAGTTTCTGTAAGCAACACCAGAATGTTTCCTTCCTGCTTTCCTTACAGGATTAGGCCAGTAATTCCTTCTAACAACCGGTTCTCTGAACTTCTTAGAATATTGACAACCGGTTCTAGCAAATAGGCGTGAACTGGTAGAATCCTACCCCTACTCTCAACTCTAGGAAGAA
Source organism: Pseudonaja textilis (assembly GCF_900518735.1). The sequence goes on along the minus strand of NW_020769330.1, from coordinate 12,780,294 downwards.
AGCAATGGCAAACTATTTCTGGAATCTTGCCATGGAAACTGCAAGGATTTCTCCAGGCAGTTGCCAGGAGTCCAGACTGATATGACTGCATAAATTAGGGGTCTTCAAACTTGACAGCTTTAAGACTTGTGGACTTCCAACTCTCAGAATTTCTCTTCCAGTCATGTTAGCTCAGGAAGTCTGGGAGTTGAAGTCTTAAACTTGCCAAGTTTGAAGACCCTTGTCATAAAGTATGCCTGCTTTCAGAGTTTCTGTTGCTCATTTTTAAAAATTTATTCTCCTCTTGGATCACATCATCACCCTTCTGGGAAACAAATCATACTTTATAATTTTATTGGATCTCTGAACAATGGGAATCATGATATGCACAGAAAGGGAACTATGGTTAAAGGCCTGGTGTGCTGTTCTGATGCAAACAATGTCCCTCAATTGCTGACATGTACCCCAGTTACAAAACAGAAGAAGCTGTTATCTTGATGTCCTTGCCAAGTCCTGCAATTTTCTTTTCCTTTTATATTGACAATTCTAACTGAATAACAGAATTGGAAGGGACCTTGGAGGTCTTCTAGTCCAATCTCCTGCTCCTGCGGGAAACCCTATACCCGTGAGGGCAAACCTATGCCACGCGTGCCGGAAGTGGCACGCAGAGCCATTTTCCCTGGCGCGCCAGAGCTCGCCTGGAAGAGCCCCATTTTACATGCATGCGCGCTGCCGCTGCCTGACAGCTGATTGTTGGGTATCTGGTGTGCATGCAGGGGGGCGCAGGAGACACGTGTGCATGCGTAGAGATCAGCAGTGCATGCTGGGGGGTCATGGGTGCAGGTGCAGGGGGTGCGGTGGGGCCAGCAATTATCGGCACGGGAGCTGAAAAAGATTTGCCACCACTGCCCTATATCATTGCAGTCACATGGTTGTCCAATTTCTTCTTAAAAACTTACAGCATTGGAGCATCCACAACTTCTGGAGGCAAGTTGTTCCACAGATTAATTGTTCTATCTGTCAGAAGATTTCTCCTTCATTCTAGGTTGCTTCTCTCCTTGATTAGTTTCCATCCATTGCTTCTTGTTTTGCCCTCAGGGGCTTTGGAGAATAGCTTGACCCCCAATTCTTTGTGGCAGCCCTTTAAATATTGGAACACTGTTCTCATGTCAGCCCTCTAAGGAGATCTCAATCCACATACTTTGAACCTTTGTAACACTGACATTTAGAAACTGTCATTACTCCATTCATGCTGTGGTGGTGCAGTGGTTAGAATGCAGTATTGCAGGCTGACTCTGCCCACACTCAGGAGTTCGATCTTGACAGGCTCAAGATGGACTCAGCCTTCCATCCTTCTGAGGTGAGTAAAATGAGGACCCAGATTGTTGGGGGCAATAGGCTGACTCTATAAATTGCTTGGAGAGGGCTGTGAAAGCATTGTGGAGTGGTATATAAGTCTAAGTGCCATTGCTATGGTCTTCTGTTTCCCATATGAGTTGGCTTCAAACTTTCATTATTATCAGTGGTGGTATTCTACCAGTTTGGCCCAGTTTGACTGAACTGGTAGTAATAAAATGTTACCATTTGGCCGAACCAGTAGTAAAAAAAAAAAAGCTACTGCTTTAGCCGAACCAGTATTTCTTTTTTTCCCCTTTCTTTTTCCTCCCGACGATCAGCTGTTCTGACATCAGCTCTACTGGGATTCTCCTTGCTGTCTTACTGCTTCAGCCAGGAGGCTTCCCTGAGGCCCAGGAGGCAAAAAAAAACCCCAGAATGTGAGTGTGTGTGTGCTGCACAGTCCCCTTGCGCTCCATTTTTGGTCTCCTGGGCCTCAGGGAATCCTCCTGAGAGCAAAAACGGCCTCCCAGGTGGTTTCCCTGAGGCCCAGTAGGCCAAAAACAGTGTGTGTATGTGGGGGGTGCCCTCAGATTGTCAGGGGCAATATGCTGACTCTGTAAACTGCCCAGAGAAGACTGTAAAAACACTATGAATCGGTATATAAGTCTAAGTCCTATTGCTATTTTCAGAATGTCCACGAATGCTAAGTTTGGTAGCCAAGATCTATTACGAAAACGTGGGGGCATTTTTGTGTAGCCAAAGAGAACCCAACCCTTCTTACACACCTCTCCCCAAAAAGCTACTGAGCAACAAAGCCTAAATATGAACCTGCCGAATGATTTCATTCTGCGTTCATTATTTCCCTAAATAGACCGACAGCGATAACAACAGTGCCATGCTGAGTATGATGCATGTTTTTCCTGATTCCTCTCCTCCTATATTACACCAAACTGCCAAGCGAGTCACAAGATGTTCTGTGAAAATCAATGAAATAAAAATATATTAAAAATGGCTAATTGTGTTTGCGATCAGTCCTGACTCTGGTACCATGACTCATCCCTGGCAAACATTTGTGGTTCAGCGAGAGTTTAATGCTTCCAAGTTGCTTCTTATCTCTTTTTTTTATAATCTCTGTGCAGAGTCAGCACTTTGTGTTTTAGGGGCTTTCATCGAACTCCAGAAGATGATTTTGTTACATTTCCATCGCTGCTCTTGCCAGCCAGATCTAATTATTTGTAGCCCAAAGGTTGACGATTTTAGAACATAAAACATAGAATAATGGAGATGGAGAGGACCCCTGCTTGAGCAAGAGATCCTGCATCATTTCAGATAAATGGTTGTCCAATCTCTAAGCCTCCAAGGATGGAGCATCCATAGGCGAGTTGGTCCATTGCTTGATTGCTGTCACCATTAGGAAATTTCTCCTCACTTCTAGGTTGCTTCTCTCCCTAGTTAGTTTCCATCCATTGTTTCTTGTCTTGCCTTCAAGTGCTTTGGAAAATAGGTTGACCCCCCTTGTTTTTGTAGGAGCCCCTCAAATATTGGAACACTGCTATGAGTCCTTCTTTTCAATAGATTAGTCCAAGGGTCTTCCAACTTGGCAAGTTTATAAATTGTGGACTTCAACTCCCAGAATTCCTGAGCTAACATGATTGGAGGAGGAATTCTGGGAGTTGAACTCCACAAGTTCTTAAAGCTGTCAAGTTTGAAGACCCCTGGATTAGACATACCCAGTTCCTGTAACTGCTCTTCATATGTTTTAGCCTCCAGCCATCTGATCATTCTTGTTTCTCTTCTCTGCACTCTTTCCAGACTTTTTATATCTTTTTTAATATTGTGGTGGCCTGGGGGTGGGATGCTACTGGTTCTGCCCAGTTCTATAGAGCCGGTAGCTCTGAAGAGCAGCAGACACTGACCCGGTTCTGTCTTTGCTGCTGTTTGGCCCACCCGCCCGCCTGGGCTCTTACCTGTCCTTTATTTTCTGCTTTTTTAACCCCAGCTGCTTTGCGCAGCATAGCTGAGGTTGAAAAAGCAGGGAAAAAGAGGCTTTTCAAATGCTGCACACCTGCGCGTAGCACTTTTCAGCTGTCTGGATGGCATGTAGCGCATGCGCGCGCAAAACATAGTCGCCGAACTGGTAGTAACACCGGTTGAATCCCACCGCTGTGGTGGCCAGAACTAGATGCAGTATTCCAAGTGTGGCCATACTAAGGCTTTGTAAAAGTGGTGTTAGTACTAATATTCAACTCTGACAGTGATCCAGAGAAAGTTGGCATGTTCATATGTCATTTAGGAAAGGCTTCTTTGTGTCACTCCCTTAATTCTGAATTTTGACTCAGCTACTCTGAATGAATAGGCAGGGGGTTGTAAATGGATTTCCTCCTGAAATTGCATGCTTGGTTGTAGTAATGACGAGGCCGTCGAGTTGTTTGATCATGAACAACTGAATCATGATGATCTTTATTGGAGTCTAGTCTTGCATTTATACACATTTTTAGTTATCCTCCATCACAGGTTAACTTTGGTCACTGCTTAACTTTCGTTACTGCTTAGCACAGTAATCCATACAATTAATTATCTCTAGTTAAAGTCTAACATATGTTTACTTCCTCTCTCTAATCCTCCTTTGGATTAGTGACTTTATTTACCTGAGTTGTATTTGCTTGGAAACATTCTTTATTTGAGTTTTGCCATCCGAGATTGGAACATTCCTGCAATTACAACTCTACACTTGGTAGAAGAGGATGACTATCCCAGATAAGAGAAACATCTTGTTCTTGGTTGAGGATATACAAAAATGGTACTCCCATGCTAGAATTTCCAGTGAAACATAGATTACTATATAAGAAGTATTTCTTAAGGACATTAATCAATTCTGCCGTCAATGTATTCATCTGAGGGTGTTAATAAGACCAATTAAAAAGCATGTGTGTGTTTGCAAATCCTGAATTATGTGGGGTTCTCGTATGTGACTATATTACAGCATGAAATGATTGGAAACTAATTGCTCCAACTATGACAAGTAATTTTCATTCACTTTCATTCACTTGCTACATCTCCCACTTTTTTCAACATCTCAAATAGATACCCATGGCATAGTTCGGGAAATGTACGAAGAGATTTCAGCTCACAGGTTAAAAGACAGATGGTTGACTACCTAAGTATTGTTTTAATTGTCTATAGCTTGAATGTGTAGATCATGTGTAGAATATCAAATAGTCCTCAACTTACAACAGTTTATTCAAACCGTTCAAAGTTACAACAGGTCTGAAAAATGTGGTTTATGACCATTTTCAGTGATAATATTTGGGGCATCCCCATGATCATGTGATCAAAATTCAAATGCTTGGCAACTGGTTCATATTTATGATGACTGCAATGTCTCCAGGGTCATGTGATCCCCTTTTGCGACCTTCTGTCCCTGTCAGAGTCTGAATCCAAGGAGGAAACTGGACATCTGACAGGGAATGGGAGTGTGGCTCCATTGGCTGTGGAGGAGGCTGGGGAAGGACAAAGTCCAGCTGGGCAGAGCAGGGGGCGAGATAGAACAAGGGAGAGGGAGTTCAGAGGAAGGCCCACCCACTCTTCATCCTCAGGCATGCAGGGAGGAACGGAGAAGAGAGCAATGTGGGTTGCATGGCTTACGGGCAAGGAAAGGGCCCTGATTCTCACAGCTGGGTAGACAGTTGATAAGAAAGGCAGGCTGTGTGCGGCAGGCTTCTGGGAGCAAATGTGAGTTTATCCTGTGTTGTCATGGCTTATCTGTGTTCCTGGTGTCTTCCCAACTGTGTGAGTTTTGCCGTGCCTTCAAGTCTGAAATTCTTGCTCCTGCCCCGCTATACTAATTACTTCAGTTTGGTTTGTTTGGACTTTAAGTTATAGTTTGTGTTGCTCATGTTTTGGACTTAATTTTCTGCAGTCAAAGGCTGTTCCTGGGAGAGTTTTTCTCAAGCCAGAAGGTAACCTGGACATTGGGGCCAAAGTTGGAGATAATAAAAGGACTCTTATTGATTATCTGACTGTGTTGCCTTTGTGCCACACCCCAGGTCATCACACCTCTGACAAGCAAAGTCAATGGGGAAGCCAGATTCATTTAACAACCATGTTACTAACTTTACAACCCCAGTGATTTCACTTAACAACTCTGGCAAGAAAAGTCATAAAACGGGCCAAAACCTCACTTAACAAATGTCTCACTTAACAACAGAAATGTTGGACTCAAATGTGGTTGTAAGTTGAGGACTATCTTTGTTTGTGCTATTAGAGCGCAGAGAAAAAATACCTGCTGTGAACTCCAGGTAGGCATTGGAAGGGCACCCAGGCAGTAAACTCTCAGCTCTGTTCAGTCACCCCATCAAAAAGGGATTACAGGTTGTAAAAAGGAGAAAAAATGTACTAAATTTGAATACAGGCCTCTCCTTTATGATCGTTTCCTGTTGCCCCCTGCAGACAGCAGCTCAGGCGGTTTTATTTATGTGCATGAATACCGCTGGAATCTTCATTAGCTACCTGTCGGATCGAGCTCAACGCCAAGCCTTTTTAGAGACCCGAAGATGTGTAGAAGCTCGACTGCGGCTGGAAACTGAAAATCAGCGGCAGGTAAGGCAAGAGGGAACATCTGCAGAACTTCCCCTGTGCGCTCTCCATTCTGCCCTGGACTTTGCAACAGCTGGAGACTTCTGACGCTCTTTTTCTTCTTGCAGAAAATGATGAATGTTGAGCTTTCCATCCAATCCCCAGGTTTATATATGTGTACTTTTGGTTTTTCATACACTTAGGCAAGAAAAACCAAAAGTACACATATAGACTGGGTGAAACCAGGCTCAATAGCAGTAACTGTGAGAGGGATCTTGGAATCTTAGTGGACAACCAGCTAAATATGAGCCAGCGGTGTGCAGCCGCCGCCAAAAAAAGCTAATGCAATCCTAAATTGCATTAATAGAGGGATACAATCGAGATCAAGTGAGGTACTAATACCACTCTATAAAGCCTTAGTAAGACCACACCTAGAGTTCTGCATCCAGTTTTGGTCACCACACTATAAAAAAGATGTTGAGACTCTAGAAAAAGTACAGAGAAGAGCACCCAGGATGATTAGGGAACTGGAGACTAAAACATACGATGAACAGTTGCAGGAACTGGGCATGGCTAGTCTAGTGAAGAGAAGGACCAAGGGAGACATGATAGCAGTCTTCCAATATTTGAGGGGCTGCCACAGAGAGGAAGGGGTAAAGTTATTTTCTAAAGCACCTATAGGCCAGAAAAGATAGAAACTGAACAAGGAGAGATTTAACCTGGAAATAAGGAGAAACTTTCTGACAGTGACAACAATCAACCAATGGAACAGAAATTTCCCTCAGAAGTTGTGGGAGCGCCATCACTTGAGACTTTCAAGAAGAGATTGGACTGTCATTTGTCAGATATGGTGTAGGGTCTCTTGCTTGGGAAGTGGGTTGGAGTAGATGACCTACAAGGTCCCTTCTGATTGCCTGTTATCTGGTTTAGAATTAAAGCATCAGTGAAAAACACTTACTTGAAGCTTAGCTTTTCTTGCCTTAAAATAAGTTCCATGCCTAATAGGAATCCAGAAACAATACATTAAATGCACTATGAAGACAAAAAGGGTTATTAGTGCTGTGATAAATGGCTTTTTAAAAAGGAGCAAACTCTTAAGCACCAAAGGAGAAAAGAGGTATTTTTTTTCCTTGAATATTCTTTGATGAGCTTACCATTGGCCAGAGTCATTCATTCAGCTGAAAACCTCTAGATAGAAAGGTGTGAGTCATCTTGCTTTGAGCTAAAATGCGAGATCACCCATAACTATTTATATAGCACAGGAAGTTTAAATTCTCTCCTCCTTCAGTGGAATGAGTTATATAAGTACTGGTCCAAAGGAACAGCAAAAAAAGAAAGAAAAGCAAAGATTTTGTTCTACCCCAGGGCGAAGTTTTGGGGATGAGAGAATGGATCTTGAATCTAAAGTCTTTGATGTGTGAAGTGAGTTCTGTCCTCCAAAATTGTGTGTACTTAAGTTTTCTTTTTAAAGCTAGAAGACAAAGGCAGTACCAGTACAAAATAGCTTTAACAACCAAAGATATACAATGAAAATCTGCTCATATGCATTAATCGTAGTCATTAATACCCCATTTTTCCTACTGAGCATTCGACTTCAGTAAAGCAGTCCTTCTACACTTCGTTAACAGAAATATAAGTTTTACAATTATAACAAGAAATGGGTTTTTTCAAACCCCCATTTATCCATGGAGTCTATAGTTTTGCGTGCTACATTAGGATTCAAACAGACTAAAAGGATTATGGAAAGCTTTTATGAAGAGAGGCTGTGGAAACACAGCACTAAAACTAGAATTTAGGATGAGTCTGGTACATTGAAGCCCACATACCTGTTCAATAATAATTGGCCTGAAGACCAAGCAGTGATAATGACTAAGTATTATAAACTTCAACAGGAGGAGCTCAAAATGGTGGACTTCTCCCATTCAAGAGTCTAGCATCATGGTTTTCAACCTCAGCAACTTTAAGATATGAAGGCTTCAACTTCCAGTGGCTAGAATCAAATCTGGTGGACCTCCAAAAATAGGAACGAGGAAGAAAATATGCTGATATATGATAACTTAGGTTTCCTCCATTAACATTTTTCGAGAGGCCGTGGCAGAAGATTTAAGTGGATCTTGCAGGATCATACCTTTCTCTCAAATGTTTGAAGATTCCAAATTGATTCCTGAGCTATTTTGACATGACGGAAGGTTTTTACATTTTTTTGTTGTTGTTGCAAGTTGATTTGGAGAAAAAAAAAGAATCTAATGTCTGACATATCTCCTTTTAAACAATGTTCTACTCACAATTGTTTTTAGCAAAAGAAAAAAGAAAACAATTCAATATTCCAAAAGTGCTTATATTTTTATTCATTCCTTCGTTTATCAAACTGATACCTCACCTGAATCTTCACCAATGAAAGATTCAAATATATAAATATTTTCCACTGAATCAACAGATATGCTTAAGATATGCTTCGGGTGAAAGTCGGCCGGGGTGGTGGTGTTTGGTTTTGGTTGGTTGCAATTTTATTGGTTCATTAAATCCAGAGCCTGTTAAATCCTCTCCCTGTTTTTGTTTGTTGTTTCAGGAGCGGCTGGTTCTGTCTGTGTTACCTCGATTTGTCGTGCTAGAAATGATTAATGACATGAGCAATGTGGAGGATGAACATTTACAACACCAGTTCCATAAGATCTATATTCACCGTTATGAAAACGTCAGGTGCTTCTCTTTTTTTTCCAGATTAACCGTGTCTTCTTCTGCTGAATGCATGTTCATCTTTTGGTCAGTTCCTTCCTCATTGGTTTGGATGGTTAGGAGACATTTCTGAATTGTTGAGTTTCTCTTCTTGTTGTTGTTCTTCTTCGCTCATACTTCCTATTTGAAAATGGAGGTGTTCCTGCCTAATCTCTCAAAATATCCCAGCCTTCTTTTGCTTGTTTTACTTCCTGGTACAAATGAGAGGATTTGATGTGATTTTAGGGCTTCAGTTTTCTATTGTAGCTCACTGAGTCTGCCATCCCAAGCATACTAACTTCAAAGGATGTATGGATAGAATTGATGGGACTTGCTTCCTTGTAAATATGATTAAGCTTCATCTGTAATCTTTCCAGTTACTGCTGTATGCCCAGGCAGTTGCAGCAATCACTCAGGTGTGCACAATTCAAGATATGGAAGACTGAATTATCCCTAGCTGGGCAACTGCCAGGAAACTGGAAGAAAAGCAGAGATAGCAAAGCATGGATGAGAAAGGAATAACCCTCCTGAATGCAATAGGGCATCCTGAAACCCAATTTAGCTCGGACAGCTAGCTAGCAATCCTGCCAGTTGGAATCAAATGTTTTAAACTATTCAGTTAAAATAACTATTCAGGCCAGCATAGTTTATCAAGCTTGAGAAGAATTCCCCAGTTATCTATGCCATTCTATCATAGGCTTAGTAAATTAATCCCTCTCCCTGGTTAGGGTTAAGGGCTGCTGGGTTAGGTGGATGTTGGGCGATTGTAGAGACAAATGTTACCAACCTAACCACTACAGGTATATTCAGAGTATTGCAGTGTAAATACAGCATAAGTAAACACAGATGGCTGAGGCTTCATTTAACTTCTTTATAAACATATAAAGTAAATTTTACAATACCAGTTGTAGATTTCTCCAACATGGAGCAAACTGAAACAGAAGCAGACATGTTACAGGTCCAGAGCAGAGCTCTAGTTTTCAGCAAGTAAGTCATACAGCAGAGGAGAGAAGCAGTTTCGTTTTCAATAGACAGACTCAGAGCTTAAACACAGCTTCAGAGCTGCAGAGCTTAATATAGAGCCACGCCTAGGCTACTTCCAGTTTCAGTTTCCAAACAATCCTCATTGGCTGACTTAGTTGCTGTGCCTATTCATTGGCTGATCTTGTTACCATGCTCTATTCCAGTTCATGAATATACTCTGACAAGGTAGCCCTTCGCTTACAACCACAATTGAGCTCAAAATTTCTGTTGCTAAGCAATACAGCTGTTAAGCATGCTTTGTCCCATTTTACAACATTTCTAGCCACAGTCGTTAAGTGAATGGCTGCAATTGTTAAGTAAGTAACTCAGTTGTTATGTGAATCTGGATTCTCCAATTGACTTTGATTGTCAGGAGGCTGCAAAAGGGGATCACTGTCAGGGTTCCGGCAGTCATTTCAATTAAATCATGAGCTTTGAGCCACACTCCCAAAACTGAAAAGGATTTATTTGAAGGTAATGTTCTACGTCTGGCACTAATCTGGGTGCAGCCAACTCTTGAGATATGTAATTCACGGTCACCCTTTATCCTGCTCCCCCACACACACCCTCTGGGTGTATCATCCAATGAAAAAAATGTCCAAGAGTCCAAGAGTCAAGAGTCATCAATCATGCTCTCCAATTAGATTTTTTCATGGCAGAAGCTTCAGCCATCTAATCAGTCTTAGAAGAAAATATGAATGGAATGTACTTTCGATTTCACCCTGTGGCCTGCTCTTTGAAACTCCCCCAGTTCTTTCTGTTGTCAACCTATAAAACGTGTATACAAAATGTTTTATGGGTTGGCAATCACATGTCCCCAGGACACTGCAACCATCATAATATATACCAATTGCCAAGTGTCTGAATTTGGATCACATAACACTGAGGATCCAGCAATGGTAAGAAGTGTGAAAAATGGTTGTAAGTCACTGTTTTCAGTGCTGTTGTAACTTTGAATGGTCCACAAATGGTTGTAAGAAAAGTTCTGAGTGTGTTAATTCCTCTGTTCCTTCACCTTATTTGTTCCCTTTTCTCTCTTCTGTTTCCCTCAAACTTGCCTCTGCCGCAAATGTTATTTCTAGTCTTGTCATTGGAACAATAACGGATCAGGTTGGGGAAAGGTCATTCTGGAGAAAACTTATATAGTCAGTAAAACTTTGGTTTGGTTTGGTGGCTGATATGCCTCAGATAGAAAGTCCATACAGAGAGTGTTGAGGACAACGGAGAAGATTATAGGAAGCTCACTTCCCATTATTCAGGATATTGCTTAGAAGCGCTATGTGCTTAGTGCTCAAAGCATTGTTAGAGACCCCACACACCTACTTCACGGTCTGTTTCTGTTGCTCCCCTCTGGGAGGAGGTTTTGAAGTATTTCTAGCAGGACTACTAGATTCTGTAACAGCTTTGTTCCTTATGCCATTCATCTGGTAAACTCACAAGAGTCGTTTTTCTCGCCATGTACATGTATACATCCAGACTGGACTGTGAGGTTTCTCTATGTAATATATATGTGTGTGTGTGTGTGTATGTTGGTATATCCAGATGTGGGCTGCACTTCTGTTGGCAAGGGATTTGCTGGTTGCTTCGCTTGCATGCATTGCTTTGGGGCTGAAACACAGCTTTAAGCAGGCAGCTGATCGACTCAGGCAGCTCTGGTGAGCGTAGCAGGGCAGCACAGAACTCACCTGGACAGACTGGGTGGGGGAAAAGTTAGTTATTTAGGGAAAGCATAGCACAAAAGTGGGCGGGTTGTCCCAGCCCGAGATCATAGCTAGGGGGTTCCCTGAACCTCGCCAACCACGCAGCAGCCCACCACTGAATATATGCACAATGGTTTATTCTTTGAGAGCTGAATGCAATGAAATTTCATTTTAATGTATGCTAATTAATGTACATTTAACATGATAATAAAGCTCTATTCTATCTACTCTGCTCCACTCCACTCCTCTATTCTATTCTATTCTATTCTATTCTATTCTATTCTATTCTATTCTATTCCATTCCACTACTCTACTCTACTCTACTCTACTCTACTCTACTCTACTCTACTCTATCTACTCCACTCCACTCCACTCCTCTATTCTATTCTATTCTATTCTATTCCATTCCATTCCATTCCATTCCATTCCATTCCACTCCACTCCACTCCACTCCTCTACTCTACGCTACGCTACGCTACTCTACTCTACTCTACTCTACTCTACTCTACTCTACTCTACTCTACTCCATTCTCTCCACTCCACTCCATTCCATATGGCAGGGTCAATGAATATTTCTCTATGCAGCATTGTTCTTTGAGATGCCCTACTATATCCTTACTAATCTGATTGTTCATCTCCTTTCTGCGTTCAGCATTCTTTTTGCCGATGTGAAAGGATTCACCAATCTCTCTACGACATTATCGGCTCAAGAGCTGGTTCGGATGCTGAATGAACTTTTTGCCAGATTCGATCGCTTAGCACACGTGAGTCCAGCTGCTGGTGCCTTTTTTTTCCCCTGAACTTTGGCATAGAAGCTGTGATGGAAAAAGAGAAATGCATATGCAAAGAGACACTTTTTGGGGTCTTAAGTCAGATTTGCACATTTGGTGACTCATGAGGCCAAATGCAAAATGTTGTTTTTAGTTTCTGAGTGCATCTCAATGTTTCAGTCTAAGGCAGGGAAAACTAACATGTGCTTGGCAGGCTGTACGTAGTTGTTGCACAGTCTTGAAATATTCCCGATTTTAATCTTGCTGTGTTCCTTCCATTTATTTGCCTAGCTAAATTGCCTTTTTTCTTTCATTTGAAGCAAATGTTTCCTTCCTGTCTCATGTTTCATGAAATTAAATAATGTTCCTTGAGAAACCGATTCAAATCAGGACAGGTAGCAAGTTGTATTCTCCATTTCTCCTGACGTACCCAAATCTCAGGACTCCTTAGTGGGAAATAAATGCTTTTAAAATTGTGGTCTATTTGCATAATCTTAAAGGGAAAACTGAGTTTGATTGATGAAAAGTCTTTCCTGCAATCAGGACCATTTTATAGACCAAGGGTCTTGAAAGTTGGCAAGTTTAAGACTTGTGGACTTCAACTCCCAGAATTCCTGAGCTAACATGACTGGAGGAAGAATTCTGGGAGTTGAAGTCCACAAGTCTTAAAGCTGTCAAGTTTGAAGACCCCTGCTGTAGACCAGCTCCTTTAAGACGCATGGACTTAACTCCCAGAATTCCCCAGCCAGCATGGCTGGCTGGGGAATTCTGAGAGTTGAAGTCCATGCATCTTAAAGTTGTCAAGGTTGAGAAACACTGCTGTAGACACTAAACAAGAGGGCTGAATCTGGCAAAGAAGCTAAATTTGTTATCAACAAATGGTACAAGTAACCTCCAGATCTGAGAAATGATCAGGAAGAAGACTGTTACTACTAAAGGATAGAAAAGGGAATCACTACGTTTAAGCCCTGGGACTATTAGAGGACTTGATTGCTTGATTGACAAATGAGTTGTCCTCTTCTCCAGTTTCTTTGGAGATATGGTATCCTCTTTTCTCCATTTTTCTTCAGAGCCAAGTGTCCTAACAGATTAATAGCACCCTCTTAGGGTCTGCCAAGAATTTGGTATATCAGTCCTGGTTGAAAGACTCTGCAAAATTGATAATAGGGCATAGGACATAGGAAGAACAATCCATTATTTCCTAGCCTGGGGGGAGAGAGAGAGAGAGAAAAGAAAGAAAGAAAAAAGAAAATGTTCTAATTGGTTTCTTGGAATAAATAAATGCTGCAGAAATCCATTGGCTTTATTCGATGTCAACTTTTCTTGCTTATTTCCTGATAGGTGATGTTGTATTTTTCATATGTTTATAAAGTTTGTGTTAAAATCATGCCTGGGAATTTTGTTATAGGTTGTAAGAATTTGAAAAAAGAATCAGTTTAAGCCAAAACCTACCTAGTCCTTTAATTTGTTCATTATTTTGAAGCTCAAAAACAGGACATGAATTCAACTTCCTCTCATCTAGTTGTTATAGTCTGACTCATCAATGATTATCAAGACTGATATTGTTAAAAGGCTATTCTTCATACATTAGTCTCATACTCCTTTGTGACTCTTAAAATCCTCTAACACAAAACGCAACACATCTTCTCTTGGAGAATTCCGCCGTTTAATTATACTGTGCTCTGTGTGAAAAGCCTTCTTTTAGTCTGACATGAATCTTCTGGCCTTCAGAATTGTTCTCCGCAGCAATAATGTACATTAAGCATCCATCTTCAAGGGGGACGCTCTCCTCGATGAGATTTTCATGCGGAGGTGAGATGTTCTCTTGAATTCTATGGATCAAAAGGAAGCATCGGCTAAATATGCAAGAACCCCTTAAGCTGCGATGATTCCTGTTTCATCTTCATTCATTAAGTCATGACATGACCGAGCTATTACTAATCCATCATATTAAATGAGTAAATATTCAATGAACGAAAAACATCGCTGAGTCATCGAGGAATGCAGCTGCTATGGTGAACTAATTTTAGTGGGTTCAATCTGGCATGCTTGTCCTGTGGTTAGCGGCCCACAGCTTTGGTTATCAGAGGTTATGATTTTCCTCTCCATGTTGTGCTCACGTAAGGGGAAGCTGGAAGAGCAGAAAACTGTATTAACCAAAGAAGAAGAAGAACGCCCTATCTGCTATGTTTGCAGGCTTAGCTGATAATTGGCGGTGGTGATATTTGTATCTGCTATTGTGATCCTCAACTTATGATCACAGTTGGGGTCAGAATTTGGGTTGCTAAGTGATACAGTTGTTAAAGGGATCATCAGAATAACAGAATAACAGAGCTGGAAGGGGTCTTGGAGGTCTTCTAGTCCAACCTTTTGGCACAAAACCCTTACCATTTGAGACAAATGACTGTCCAGTCTTTTCTTGAAAACCTCCAGTGTTGGAGCATTCACAACTTATCGAGGCAAGTTGTTCCACTGATTAATTGTTCTAATTATCAGGAAATTTCTCCTCAGTTCTAGGTTGCTTCTGTCCTTGATCATTTTCCATCCCTTGCTTCTTGTCCTGCCTTCAGGTGCTTTGGAGAATAGCTTGACTCCCTCTTCTTTGTGACAATCCCTGACATATTGGAACATTGCTATCATGTCATCCTTCTTTTCTTTACATCACATGGCCAGATCTGATTTTATAGACTTTTTTACTGTGGTCATTAAGCAAATCACATCATCATAATGCAAGTTTCCCCAACTGACTGGGGTTGTCAGAAACTGGCCCAGAATATTGCAAATTGCCACACCTGACCACAAGACACTTCAACCAACATAAATGTGAGCAGGTTGCCAAGTGCCCAGATTGTGATCATGTGATGTGTGATGACCCGGAGTGTAACACAAACATAATAAAATCCAAAACGTACATAAATGTCTTTTAATGCCTCCAACTTGGCCCCACTGTTCAATAATTCTCAGCTGGAGATAAAACATACTCAGAAATAGTCTTCAAAAGAAAGCAATACAGTCTGCATTTAATGAGCAGATAGAGGTGAAAATAAAAACTAAACAAACTACAATGATGAAATTTCCACAATGGAACAGAAGAAGTATTTACCAAATTCAAGGAGATAACAAAGCATAGCCTGTTGAAAGGACACCAACCAAGATAACCTCAAACCAAAATAAAACACTCTTTGGTCCTCCTCTGACTGCTCAGCCGGCCTCTGCCCTTCCCCAGCCTCCTCCACAACCTCCAGAGCCACACTTCCACTCCGTGTCAGCTGTTCCTCCTCTCCCACTGAGTCAGTCTCCACTAGGGGAGAACAAAAAGGGTGGTAGGATGGTTATAAATTCAAGGTCAGGAGATGTCCTTTTCCCAAAGCCATTATAACTTCGAAAAGTCATTAAATGAACAGTTTGTGTTGAGGATTACTTGTAGTGTTTTATTTCAAGCAATGGATTTATATCTGGTAATGTGATTTACCATTTATACCTGGTGGCCATGGTGGCCTAATGGTGAGGACACTTGCCTCCCACTCAGAAGGTTGAGAGTTCAATCCTAGGTAGTGGGAAAGAAAAATATCTGCTGGGAACTCTACATAGGTGTCAAGAAGTGCATCCGGCTAGCAAACTCTCAGCTCTAGCCAGGCACCCCAACTCTACCCCAAATTAAGGGATTACATGGTAGTTGAAAGGGAGTTTTTTATATATTTGATGTCTCTTCTAGTTTTCTGCACTTCTGTTATTTTACACAGCATTAGCTCATCTTTGAGTTTCCTACTCTGAATTTGTTCCTATTATGCTTTGATAGTATTTTAGTACTTTATGGCTTAAGCCATGTTCTAGATCAAAATACATGTGTCACAGATTGTATCTGGTTTGCATACAAGTCACATTCCTTCAGGAATGATAAAACCAAGAAGCACGAACACTGGAGGTCCATCAAGTAAACAAGAGAAAGGATTTTCTAATATTTTGAGCCATATTCTGATAGAAACAGATATTTAAAAAAAATTCATCCCCCTTTTTATGATCATGATGGAATTCTTATGGCCTTTTTTTTTTTCAAGCTGCCATTACTACATATAGTGCTGAGACCATCTGGAGATGCATCAGAGCACAGATGGAAATCTGTCATCTTGTGCTGCTAGGCAGTCAACTTTCCAGGGATTGTAACCTATTCTAGAGCAGGCTCATAGACATACATATTTGCATCATTTTTCTCTGGAAGATATCCATTACATTGCACAGGCCAATCCAATGTTTATTATGGTCTAATAGAGGATAAGGAGGATAGAACAGTTGTCCTTATTCTCAGGTGGCACAGTGGTTCAGCAGTTAAAGCGCTGGGCTTGTCTGCTGGAAAGCCAGCAGCCCAGGTTCAAAATCTGAATGCCACATGATGGAGTGAGCTTCCATCCCTTGCAGCAGCTCCTGCTAACCTAGTAGTTCGAAAGCATGCAAATGGGAGTAGATAAATAGGTACCACTTCAGGGAAGTTAACAGTGCTCCATGCTGTTATGCTGGCCATATGACCAAGGAAATGTCTTCGGACAGAGCTGGCTCAATGGCCTTCACATGGAGATAACCACTGCAATGACCAGCAGAGTAAAATCCTCCAGGACTCCTTTTCCTCTACTTTCTTATCTTCTGTTAGATCAGAATAGAAGTTGGATTCTGTCCAATGTAATATTCCCAGTCTTTCTAGATTATGAAACACGCATCACATTTTGGAATTAACAGGTTTAGGAGAGATAACATAAAGTACTACTACTACAACATCTTAGGCCTCAACCAAAATTTTTAAAAATTCTTACAGTATCATTTTTTAAAAAGCATTATTTTTTTGTCCTTTGTTTCTAGACTGCCAAGAAACTGCTGTTTACAGTAGACTGAATGCAGTGTAGTTTAAATGGCAACTCCTAGATGACTTTGACTAAATTTACATCATCGTTGATCATCTTCATTATCATCTCTAGATAAATCAGTCAGAGCCAGTTTGGCTAAAACTTTGTTCCAAATAAGAACTGAAGAGCCAGTTTTTGTCTAGTAGTTAACATGCCTGGTTAAAAGACTGGAGACCGTGAATTCTAGTCCCACTTTAGGCATGAAAACTGATTGGATGACTTTGAGCCAATCCCCAGGAGACTGAGTACTAGTCCTACGTTAGGCGGAAAGCTAGCTGGGTGACTTTAGGCCAATCTCAGTGAGTTCTAGTTCTGCTTTAGGCATGAAAGCCTGCTGCGTGACTTTGGACCCCACCCCCTCTCTCCCTCTCTCTCTCTTTCTCTCTCTCTCTGTGTGTGTCTCTCTCTCTCTCTCCCCAGTAAAGGCAGATCCAAATAAATAAATAAATGAAACAAAGTGGGATAACAACAGCAGCTCTTCATTGCCCAAGGACATCACCAATACCTTGTAATCTGACAACTCTAATCTGCACTCAGATTGCTATCTTCATCATTGTCCAACCACTAGATTCCTCTCGTTATAATCTAAACATGGGGAGATTTTCCTTTTGAGTTCTGATATGGTTAACCTAGGAAGGGTGTCAGATCTTGAAAATAATTAAGATGCTCTTCTTTGTGGGAATTAGCAAGACTTTTTCTTTCTGGATACAGAAAGGCATGTTCATCCTTTTCTCCCAATGTTCATCCTTTCCATATTTTTTTCGTATAAAGAATTTCAGAGCTGCTATTCTTTTCTTTTTTCTTTTTTAATCTACAGGAACATCACTGCCTTAGAATTAAGATCCTGGGAGATTGCTACTACTGTGTATCTGGGCTTCCTGAGCCACGGCACGATCACGCTCACTGTTGCGTTGAGATGGGACTCAGCATGATCAAAACCATCAGGTAACTTGTGTTTGGTTTTATTGCTGCCCTCACACTGTGCTACCATCTGGGTTTTTACAGCTCTTAACATGGGACAATAGAATATTTTGTAGGAACTTTGTCTTACCCGCTTAAAAAAAAAAAAAACATTTAAGCAGAAACATGGATTAGGATTGTGTACTGAATTCCACAATGGAGTATCTGCCCTGTTGCACTGTATAGTCCTGAATGTTGGGCAGCAACAATAGGGACCGAAAGCTTTCTCCGTGCCATGGAAATGCAAAGGCTGTCAGCTCTGTGATTCAGCTGCCAAAAAATGAAAAGGGTGGTGGGTGGTGGGGGAGGAGTTGGAAAGTTCGAGGTTATTCTGTATGTCGCATTAAGAAATTCCAGCTGCAGTTAATTGGTTCTCATGATTAATGAAGTGTAGAAGTGGGAGGAGAGAAGGTGGATTCTGTATAACTTGTGAAAATGACTTTCACTTTTGGAAATGCCATAGAAATGCCAGAGCTATTCCTAATAAATCAGTTGGAGATTATATTGTCTCAGAGTGACTGGTTACCATGGATAATTTTTGGATGCCTAACAAAGGCTTTGTTGGATATCGGGCATCTCCCTTCTTGACCACATCACAAATGACACCATTCGACAACATTTTGGTGTGGCACCAATTATAGAGAAGATGAGAGAAGGCCAACTCCCCTGGGTAGGAATGTCCAGAAAGCAGCATCTTCAGAGGTGGTATTCAGCAAGTTCTGATCAGTTCTGGAAAACCGGTAATGGAAATTTTGAGTCATTCAGAGAACCAGCAAATACCACCTATGACTGGCCCACCCCATCTGTTCTCTGCCTCCTAGTCCCAGCTGAACAGCTGGGTCATCTTTGGTTGCCCTGCACAGGAGAATGGAGCTGGAAAGCAGGTTAGTGGGGTGGGGAGGGAATGGAGATTTTGCAGTATCCTTCCCCTTCACTCCTCAAAATAAAAGCACGATTTCTGCTTTACATTGTTCTAAGAACTTGCCATGACTACAAAAGGGAATAAAAAATAGCTTTCTAATATGGGCTATAAAAATAATGTTCCATAAATTGTCATTCTATGTATTTATGGTTGATAATATAAGCCCAATTTTATGTACGTACGTATGTATATATGTATGTATGTATGTATGTATATATGTATGTATGTATGGTATTCAGCTTTGTTCAGGTATTTTCCCATGTCATTGTAGTTGTGTTTTTAAAGTTGTAGCAACGTTTCGGCAGAATCTCATCTGCCATCATCAGGCTTCTGTATTGTGTTCGTCTATATATGTGTGTGTGTGTATGTATGGTATTCAGCTTTGTGTGTGTGGGGGGGGGAGTCTAGGTGTGTTTGGGTCTTTTCCCATGTAAGATTAAGAGCATCTTGGCGACGTTTCAGCTAGGTCCCACTCACCATCCTCAGGTTGGTGCTTTTGGCTTTGTGCCAGTGCAAGCAGTGTGTGATCGAAGCTGCCGTCTCTCTATAAATACTGGTGGGGGGTCTGGTGTGCTGGGCTGGTTGGCTGCACTGCTGCCTCTTAATTGGTTTGATGGAGTTGATGTTGGTATAATGGGCTGTGTGATGGCCTTGTGAGTTTTGTTGTGGAGATATCCTGGATCTTGTGCTGTAATCTCCTGGGTCGTTTGTTTTGTAGTGATCTTTTTTCCATTAGCCTCCCATGTTTTAATGGCTTGGGTAATGGGTTGTGTGATGGCCTTGCGAGTTCTTTTGTTGTGGTATCCTTGGTCCTGCATTGTAATCTCCTGGGTCGTTTGTGTTTTGATCTCTTTTCCATTAGCCTCCTGTGTTGTAATGGCTTGGGTAATGGGTTGTGTGATGACCTTGTGAGTTTTATTGCTGTGGTATCCTTGGTCTTGTGCTGTGACTTCCTGGGTCATTTGCTGTGTTGCAACTTCTTCAGTTCTTGTGGTGTAATTTCCTGAGTTTTCTGATGTGATATCCTGAGCGGGTGGCTGTGATATAGGATTCTTGGTTTTGGTCTGGCTTTGAGTTTGGAGTCTGGGTCTGTGTTCTTGGCGTGTGTCAGCTTGTTTGGTTTTGGGGTCGGGGGTGCAATAGCTGGCGAAGCAGCCGTGGTCTGGTTTCTGGACGGTGGTTGTCCTTTGTTTATAGGATAGATTTGGGCCTGGGTCTAATGAGGGGGATTGGCGGTGGTGTCCTGTGTTGTTTGGGGTCTGGTGTTTGTTTTCGTGGCTGGGACTCATTTGTTGGTGAGGGCTAGTTTCCAGATGTCTGACAGGTGGGAGGTATCATCCCGTTTATTCATGTTATGGGGGTGTTTGTCTATTTGGACGGCTTCCCTGATTATTCTCTTGCTGGAGTGTTCAGTGTTGGATATTAATTTGGTTCCTTCGAAATTAATTTCATGTCCTGTGGCTTTAAGGTGCTGGAAGAGGGAGGAAGTATTTTCTTCTCTTCTGACTGCGTTTTTGTGTTCTGCGATGCGTGTATTTATTCTCCTGTTGGTTTGTCCAATGTATGTGGCTGGGCAATTGTTGCATGGTATTTCATAAACTCCTTGGTTTTCTAGCTGGATCTTGACTTTGGGGTTTCTTAGGATGTTGGCTATTTTTGGTCAGTGCCGAAGGATGTCCTGATATTGTGTTTGTGGAGAATTCTGCTGATTTTGTCTGTGGTGCCTTTGATGTAGGGGAGAAGGGCGATACCGTTGTCTTGTTCTGTGTCTTGGTTTTTTTGGGGTATCTCTCTTCAGATTAGGTTGGTAATTATGTTTCTTTGGAATCCATTGGAAATTAATATGTTAGTGAAGGTGTGTAGTTCTGTTCTCAGGTGGTCTTTGTCAGCTAGGCGTTTGGTTCTGGAGATGAGGGTCTTGGCTATGGAGTTGATCTGTGCAGGGTGGTGATGGGATTGTGCATTTAGGTAGTGGTTGGTATGTGTTTTTTTCCGGTAGATGGCGTGTCCTAGGGAACCATTGGTTTTTTTCTGACAAATTAGATATATTAAAACCAGCTTCCTCCAAGGATAATCTCAATTTAACTAATGAGCATCTCAAGGGCCTACTATCCCAAATAAATTTCCTAAATAACCTAGTAATGTGGAGAAAATGTGCATTAGGTTTTAACATTAGAACACTTCTAAAGACATCGATCAAATGAAGGACAATATTTATGTTAATAACATTAACCCCATAGGCATAATGGGATCTTAATGCCTCTATTCATATCTGATTCAACTTTCTGAAAGTTTCAGCGTATTTATTTTCACATATTTAGAAATGTTTGGGGGAACATAAAAGTGTTTCATATAATCAGTTTAGAACTGGCAATGGAGGTATCAAAGTGATGGATAGCTTCTGTTTTTTAGGATCAGCACTAAAGGAAAAGTCAAGAAATACATCATAGACTGTGATGACCCGCAGTCTCTCAAAATAACCCAAAACCCAAAACATACATTAAAGTACGGTAATGCCTTCAACTTAACTTCATTGTTTTATTAGGCACAGTTTAAAGTCACAAAACTAAATAATGAGGCAAAAGGAAACCAAAAACAAACCGCATTGACGAGAGTTCCGAAGCAAGCCAAGATAATTAATCATACATTCCAGGAAGATAACGGGGAGAGTCCATGGGAAGAACTCCAGCAAAGATAAACCTCTTTCAAAGGAAACATTAAATTTGACTCCAGCAATTCTGACTAGCAGTTACACACTTATATACATAGCTCCCAGCTGCAAGCCACAAGGAGGATTATGGTAATCTCCTCCCGAGTAGACCTCGCTTTTCCCTGATCCTCTCCTCCCTGCGTGCCCTAGGATGAATAGGAGATGGGCCTGGATCCTCCTCTGACTGCTCAGCCGGCCTCTGCCCTTCCCCAGCCTCCTCCACCCCCTCTGGAGCTGCACTTCCACTCCCTGTTGGCTGTTCCTCCTCTTCCTCAGAGTCAGTCTCCACCAGGGGCATGACACAGACTCTCAATGCCTTGGTAAAGCATATTCCAGTGCTGTGATGTGTCTATATTTACCAAGATCAGAGTGTCAGGACAAGAAGTAAAAGATGAATGCTTATCAAAGCAATTCAACTTAGAGTTAAGGATAAATGTCCTGACAGTGAGAACAATTGATCAGTGGAAGGACTTGCCTTAAGAAGTTGTAGGTCTGTGATGGCAATCCTATGGCACGCATGCCAGAAGTAGTATGCAGACCCACTTCTGCCTGCACCCAAGAGGTCGCCTGGAAGAGCCCCACTGTGCATGCACACACACAACCCGCCTGACAGCTGTTGGGTATCTGGTGCACATGCACGGGGGCAGGGTTATGCGAGAGACACTCATGCATGCGTGGAGTCGTGGGGCACACAGGGTGCTCTTGTGTGCATGTGCAGAGATGCATGGTGCATGGGGGTCTTGCGCCCATGCACAGAGACTCATGGCACGCAGGGGGATCACACGCGCATGCACAGGGGATGTGGGGGGGGCCATGTGCATTGCCTTCTGGGTGCTGGCATGCGAATACATGAGCGTGCATGCAATTTTCAGCAAAAAAAGGTTAGCCACCACTGTTGTAGGTGCTCTTATCACTGGAGATTTTCAAGAGAAGTCTGGAGAAGCCGTTTGTTCAGAATGGGGTAGGGTCTACTGCCATGAACATTTGGTTAGGTTAGAAGACCTGCAAAGTTCCTTCCCAGCCTATTATTCTATGTTCTGCATTATAACAAGTAAGTTAGAATTAGAATAGCAGAGTTGGAAGGGACCTTGGAGGTCTTCTAGTCCAACTCCCTGCTTGGGTAGGACAGTCTGTACCATTTCAGGCAAATGGTTGTCCAAGCTTTCCTTAAAAATGTCCCGTGCTGGAGCATTCACAACCTCTGCAGGCAAGTTGTTCCACTGATTCATTGTTTTCACGGTCAGGAAATTTCTCCTTAGTTCTAGGTTGCTTCTCTCCTTGATGGAGTTTCCATCCGTTGCTTTTTGTCCCACCTTTTGGTGCTTTGGAGAATAGAATAGAATAGAATAGAATAGAATAGAATAGAATAGAACAGAACAGAACAGAACAGAACAGAATAGAATAGAATAGAATAGAATTGTTGAATGGTTACAGGAAGTGGGCATGGCTAGTCTAGTAAAGAGAAGGACCAGGGGAGACATGATAACAGTGTTCCAATATTTGAGGGACTGCCACAGAGAGGAGGAGAGGGTCAAGCTATTTTCTAAAGCACCTGAAGGCCAGACAAGGAATAATGCTTGAAAACTGATCAAAGAGAGGTTCAACTGGGAAATAAGGAGAAACTTTATGTCAGTGAGAACAATCAACCAATGTAACAGAAATTTCCCTCAGAAGTTGTGGGAGCTTCATCACTTGAGACTTTGAAGAAGAGATTGGACTGCCATCTGTCTGAAATGGTGTAGGGCCTCCTGCTTGGGCAGGGGATTAGAGTAGATGACCTACAAGGTCCCTTCCAACTCTGATTCTCTGTTATCTGTTGCCTGTCAATGTTCTGATTCTCCAAAACCAAGAAATAGAAATAAAAGGTTTGATTAAATGCTTTTAATTCTGACAGGCCTGGAAACATTGGCACAAAGCAACCAAAACAAAGGCAGCAAAAACCGTTGCTGCTTTCCTGCCTATTACTTAACCCCGACCCCTGCGTGCGCCTGCTCCACCCACATGGCTGTTGTACTTCTAGAGAGACCTGAGAGGCCTGGAATCTTTCTGTTGGGCCTAGTTCTTTCTTCTGCTGCCAGCCTGCTCTCCAGCTGATTGTGGGCCAGCTGCTTCTTCTTTGTCCACTGTGGGAGGTTTTTCATATGTAGGCCTTCCCCCCTGAATGGCAACCCCGAGACGGTCCGCCGGAGGCTTGCTGTTTTGAGGGTTGATAGATGCAACCACCATCTGTCTTCTTGGAAGACAACTTCAGCATGTAGCCCAAACATGAAATGTAACTCTTGGTTGAGAAATATTGTCCATTCCTTAGATAGTTGTCCATCTTATATATATATCATGATGGTTCTGTAATTTTAGATCGAATTCTCTCTCTTCTCTGTCTGATGTCTGTCTGTCCATCCATCTATCCATCCATCCACCCATCCATCTAGCTCTAAATGGATGGGTGGATAGATAGTTAGATCTCATCTAATTGAATTGAATCTTTTCATTTTTAGGTACGTTCGGTCAAGAACAAAGCATGATGTGGACATGAGGATTGGCATACACTCTGGATCCGTGCTGTGTGGGGTCCTAGGTCTGCGGAAATGGCAATTTGATGTTTGGTCGTGGGATGTAGACATTGCGAACAAACTTGAGTCAGGTGGAATACCTGGGTAAGTGGAATCTGCTCCAATGACACCATCATGTTCTAGATTTTGAGTCCTACTTTTACATCAGGAATACTGACATTTGGGCTCTTCCGAGGCCCTATGTGGAATAAAAACTCCTGCCTCTCTTAGATCTCTTGGTTATAAGCATTGTTTTCTTGGATTTGCTCATCATTCTGATAAGGAAGGGTTTTCTCAATCAAGCTTTATGCCAACAGTGGTCTACAGCAGAAGTGTCTGAACTTAGCAACTTTAAGAATTGTGGACTTCAAATCCCAGGATTGGAGGAATGGCTGAGGACTTGTGGGAGTTGAAGTCCACAAATCTTAAAGTATGGAGAACCTTGATCTACAGGGATGGCCTAGTGGTGAAAGTGTTGGACTCATTCTGTGAAAAACCAACTCTCAGGCCTGGAAACTCACTGGGTGACTTGGAGGAAAGTCTTGATGTGTCATTCAGCCCATGCAACTTCTACTTGCAGAAACATGGGCATCTTATGCAGTGGTGGGATTCAAAAAATCTTACTACCAGTTCTGTGGGCGTGGCTTGGTGGGCGTGGCATAGCTTGGCAGGTGTGGCTTGGCGGGCATGGCAGGGAAAGGATACTCCAACATCACCATTCCCTCCCCACCCCACTAACCTGCTTTCCAGCTCTGTTCCCCTTTGCAGGGCAACCAAAGAAGACCCAGCCAATCAGCTGGAACTCAGGAGGCAGAGAATAGATGGGGGCGGGGCCAGTCAGAGGTGATATTTGCCAGTTCTCCAAACTACTCAATATTTCCACTACCGGTTTTCCAGAACTGGTCAGAACCTGCTGAATACCACCTCTGATCTTATGTACGTGGCTTGAAGTTCCTGAGATCTAGCCTCTACATAGCTTCTCTTCTTAAACTTTACAGATAGCTCTTGACTTATGACTCTAACGGAACTTTTCCATTATGGTTGTAAGCTGTGATGGTTCTGATTTTACAACCTGTTTTTGTGATGTTAAGTGAGCGCCTCGATCATTAAATAAACCCATGGAGTGGTGCAGTGGCCTAGTTGTGGAGCTCTTGCTTCACAATCAGGAGGCTGTGAGCTCGATCCTAGGTAGAGGCAGATATTTATCTCTCCGGGCACAATGAGAATATATCCGCTGAATATAACCCCGTATTGGTAACAGGAAGGGCAAAAGGCCAATAAATACTCAGCTCCATTCAGTTGCCTAGACTCTACCCCAGCATCAGTATTCTACTGGTTCAACCTAGTTCAGGAGAAGAGGTAGTAAAAAATGCTACCATTTAGCCAAACCGGTAGTAAAAAACAGCTATGGGTTCGGCCAAACTGGTATTTCTTTTTTTTTCTTCTGATGATCAGCTGTTCTGATGATCAGCTGTTCCGGAATCCCCCTCACTGTTTTACTGCTTTGCCCAGGAGGCTTCCTTGAGGCCCAGGAGGCAAAAAAAACCCCTGGAGCATGGAGGGGGGGTGTTGCAAAAAAGGTCAGGCCCACTCAGTCACATGGCCATGCCCACCTAGCCACTCCCACCTAGCCATGCCTACAGAACCAGTAGTAAAAATATTTGCATCCCACCCCTGCCTGGCATAACCCAGTTTCTAGGCAAAATATTGTAAATTATAATCATGTGACTGTGGGACACTAAGCATGGCCATAAATGTGGGCCAGTTACTTACACACACACACACACACACACACACACACACACACACACACACATATACATACATATCACAGATGACCATGGATTTACTAAACATCTTTTCTAATCAGGGAAGTCAGTGACTGTCATAGAACGTTTTCATAGAACATCATAGAACACCAAAGTTGGATCTTGGAGGTCTTCTAGCCAACCATATCCTCAAGCAGAAGACCCTATATCATTTCAAACAAAATGGCTTTCCAGACTCTTCTTAAAAGCATTTAATGATGGAACACCCACAACTTTTGAAGGCAAGCTGTTCCACTGGTTGATTGTTCTCACTGTCAGAAAATGTCTTAAGTTCTAGCTTGCTTCTCTCCTTGGTTAGTTTCTATCCGTGGTTTCTTGTCTTTCCTTTTGGTGTTTTGGAAAATAAGTTGACCCCCTCTTCTTTGTGGCAGCGCCTCAAATATTGAAACACAGCTCTTATGTCACCTCTAACTCTTCCTTTTCACTAGAATGGACAACTCCTGCAACTGTTCTTCCTATGTTTTCATATGTCACTCTGGAGAAGACCACTATGCAATCTATAGTGCAGAGTTTGCAAAATTCTCTTTAAAATCCCATACTCACAGAACCAAAAACACGACCCTGATATAAAATTCATCTGGCTATGCTTCAGGTGTAAAGTCACAATTTTATAATAATGCTCTGAAGTATACTAGCATCAAGACATTTGAGTGCTTGGTCTTCTGTTCAGGGATATATCCATTTTTCTTTCTGGCATTTCATAATTCTGGACAAAGCCCTTTATCTCCCTGCTGGCCAGACTCAACTTCATGTCCCTGATCTCTGCGTATCAGAAATGTTGCAGTCATCGGAACAAGAATGCCTCGCTGCAAAAGATGCCGATAGCTTAATAACAATATTTACAGCCCAGGCAGAAAACTGCCATATGCTCAAAATTACATAGCCCTCCAGCCCCATTTCAGCGTCACTGCCAGTAACAATGCAAAAGTGGTTCTTATCTACATAGGATCATATTAAAATCAATAAAAACCACTAAGAAAAATAAAATCCAGCTTAATCTAGTGGTTAAGGCACCAGGGTAGAAAACAGGAGAAAGTGGCATGTGGGAGGACCAATCCTGCGTTTTTCTCTTCTTTCTCCTCTGTGAGACATTTTTTCTTCCTCTCAGCTGATCCTCAGAGGGATTTTTTTTAATACCTGTTCGGCCGAACCAGTCTGAACCGGTAGCATACCACCACTGGTCCCAATCCTAGAAAGGACTCTTCAAAACTTTAAAATCCTCCGTTCACAGTCTGTGATCATATTTGATTTGCAGAAAGTCTACCTACCACAAACGACCACAATGAATACCTCTTCTCTATCCAGGACATGCACCACTTTTAAAATATTTTGTTTTGTCTTTATGATTTTTTTTTGGAATAAAGTAAAATTTAAAGAGGAAAAAAATGAAGTGGTTCTTTGATCAGCCCAGGAAGTGCTGAAAGAAAGAAAAAAACAAATTGCAGAGTGTTTCATATTGGCATGTGAGGCATTTTTGCTGTTAAAAAGGAAGAAACTTCAAAAGTTTTCTTACACCATTGTAACAGTGGTAGGATTCAAAAAAATTTACTACCAGTTATGTGGGCATGTCTTGGTGGGCGGGACTTGGTGGGCATAGCAGAAGAAGGATGCTACAAAATCTCCATTCCCTCCCCACTCCAGGGGAAGGTTACTGCAAAATCCCATTCCCTCCCCACTCCACTAACCTGCTTTCCAGCTCCGTTCTTCTATGCAGGGCAACAAAAGAAGACCCAGCCGATCAGCTGTGAATTGGGAGGCAGAGAATAGATGGGGGTGGGGCCAATCAGAGTTGGTATTTGCAATCAGAGTTGGTATTTACTCAAAATGTCCGCTACCACTTCAACAGGACTGGTCAGAACCTGCTGAATACTAACTATACTGTACTGCACTTCACTTCACTTCACTTCATTTCACTGCACTACACTACTCTACACTACACTACACTACACTACACTACACTACATGGACTTTATATATTTCTGAAAAGAAGCTTTTTTTAAAAGGAGAACAATTAATGCTAACTGAATTTTGTTTCAGCTAATATTGCTATGTGCTTAGAAACTAGGAGATTGTAAGTTCTAGTCCCATTTTAGATGCAAAACCATCTGGGTAAAATTGGGCCAGTCATTCCCTCTCAGCCCTAGAAAAGAGGCAAGATCAAACCGCTTCCCAAGAAAACCACAGGGACTAGTGTAGACATTTGCCAGGAATCAGCATGGAGGAGGCACATAGAGGTAGTCCTCGACTTATGACCACAATGGTACCCCAAATTTCTGCCACTTAGTGAGACATTTGTTAAAGAGAATTTTGCCCGATGCTACGATCTTTCTTGCCACCGTTGTTAAATGAATCATCGCAGTTGTTAAATTAGGTTGTTAAGGGAATCTGGCTTCCCCATTGTCTTTGATTGGCAGAAGTTCGAAAAAGGTGATCACATGATCCTGGGACACTATGACCATCCTAAATATGAGCCAGCTGCCATTGTCCAAATTTTGAACGAGCAACCACGGGCATGCTGCAATGGTTATGTGTGAAAAAATGGTCATAAGTCACTTTTTTCAGTGCCATTGCAACTCCAAATGGTCACTAAATGAGCAGTTGTAAATTGGGGGCTATCTGTACATACAGGAATAGAGTAGGCTAGGCTAGGCAGAATAGAATAGGAGAGGAGAGAGAAGAATAGAGTAGGAATAGGAATAGGAATAGGAATAGGAATAGGAATAGAATAGAATAGAATAGAATAGAATAGAATAGAATAGAATAGAA
>NW_020769330.1:12672931-12715629 GCF_900518735.1 Pseudonaja textilis | reverse complement strand
ATCTATCTATCTATCTATCTATCTATCTATCTATCTATCTATCTATCATCTATTTAACATCTATACAGCCACTCATTTATACAGCCACTCATTTCACAAGAGTGTGTGACATAAAACAAAACACTCTTTTAATATATATTTTTGAAATATTAAAATAGAAATCTGCCATAATACAAGGGGTGGAGGTTGGAATCCCAGTTCTAGAAACATACAGCAACGGAAAGAAAGGATAACCACGAGCCTCATAAAATTCCCAGAGAGAGAATAAAAACCGGGAACTGTCTGGTTTGCTTTGTAATATGTTTGTGTGACGATCCTTTTAAGATGTCTTCCAATGCAAGCAATTTATAAACCCATGGACTACAGATTCTTTGTCATTTCAAAAGAGTTGTTTGCTATTGCCCTCAGTATATGACTTCTAAAAAAAGATACAGGGTTATTTTTCTGCTTTTCCTAAGTGGTTCTTTATTCCAGAGTATTCTTACAGAGTTGGAGGCATTAATACGATTGTCTTCTTCTTTTTCTTTGCCCAATCAAGTATTCTTCGTCCTTCATTTCTCAACACAGACTCTACAAAATAGTTGCATTGCATTGTCTTATTTTTCTTTCTTTTCTTTGTCCACAGCTCTGGTGTGACTTGGACAAACAACTGCCTTTTAAGAATGTAACTTTCAACTCTTCGGTATATTTTACAGATATTTGCTCGTATCCAGAGGTAATCCTAAACATATCATTTTGCATGGAGAAAAAAACAACAACACCATATGTTAGGCTAGGTAATGATGGGTGAGATAACAAACTTTAGGATGATGTGAAACTTCAAAGCAAAGCTTTACTTCAGTGACGCTGTAAACTACAGGTAGTTGTTGACTTACAACAGTTCGTTGAGAGACCGTTTCAAGTTACAACGGCACTGAAAAAAAGGGACTTATGCCCAGGGTAGGCTTCAAAACATTTAGCCAAGGTTTCTCCGCCCGGGTGCTGGGTGGGCATGGCCATGGTGGGTGTGGCCTAGTCAGCCTCCTGCACCACGGGGGGGTGGGGGGGTGTTTGCCCTCCCCGGGCTCCAGAGGCTTTCCTTGAGCCTCCAGGAGGGTGAAAACAACCTCCCCGGGCTCTGGAGGCTCTCTGGAAGCCAGAAACAGGCCCATTTCCAGCCTTCCTGAATTTCTGGGAGGCCCATCTTTCATCCTCCCCAAGCCTCTGTGCACGCCCTGCACTTACCTGCATCTAAAACAGGCCATGTGGGGACTCCTGGGAGGGTTGGGGTGGGCAGACCAGCCAGGAGTGGGATTTGAATCTTCTCTGAACTGCACAAAATCTTAGCTAGGGGCTCTGCCAAACCCCTGCGAACTCCCAGCAGCCCATTCCTGCTTATGACCATTTTATCACAACCGTTGCAGCATTCCTATGGTCACCTGATCAAAATTCAGGTGCTTGGCAACGGATTCGTATTTATGATGGTTGCAGTGTCCCAGGGGTCACATGATCACCTCTGTGATTCACTTAACAACCATGTAAAACTCATAAGAAAATATTGGAATGTACTGAAATAAGTAGATTGACATTTGAAATTAGAGAACAAGAGGATAAACAATTTTATAAAATTTGGGACCTTTTCTATCAGTGGTTAGATAATAAAATACAGTAATGAAATATATATATTTTTAGAAAATAATAAATATATAAAGATGTAACTTCTTTTTTATTGTATCTACAAAATGTTTTTAGGATAGATTTGGGAAGATAATATGAATTGTTATAAAATAAACTAAGTAAATTATGGTTATCTCGTAAAATATGAATGAATAAAACTATAGTCAAATGATTGATTAATAATGATACTAGGGTATTTAATTTTTGATTGATAATATGAGCTTTTATGTAATGTAACTGTAATTGAAGACTACGAAATGGAGGCACAAAATAATTTGTAAACCAACCGGCACACTGTTTGTATACCTATGGAAGAAATTTTTATATTTTTATGTTTTGTCTGTTTATTTTTAAAAACTAATAAAATTTACAAAAAAAAAACAACCATGTAAAACTCACTTAAAATGTCTCACTTAACATAAATTTTGGCCTCAATGGCGATCAAAAGTCGAGGACCCCTTGTATCATGTTGCTTCACTTCAAGTGGGTTTGAAAGATCCCTTCCAAACTTTCTCTAAACGCTACCATTTGCATCCTAGTGCTCCCCAATGTTCTGGAGTACGCATGGTCTACTGCCAAGGTATATAAGGAGTATAGTCCAAAACACCAGCAGGCAAGAACATGATATTCCAACCTTAAAATGCAGGAATTCTCCTATATAATTCTCCTATATAAGAGAGAACATCTACAAAAATCAAATTTTCAGTGATTAATAATCCTATCGTGGTAGAAGGCCTTCTGGCAGTTGACTTTTAGGGCTGATTCAGTAACTTCAGCAGATTCGTACATTCTCAAGAACTCTCCAAAAGTCTTCAGCTGTTGTAGATGTCAGCAGACCCAAAGATGCATTTTCAAGAGGCAACTGGACATTCTGGTTTTTCTTTTAAGATGTTTCACTTCTTATCCAAGAAGCTTCTTCAGCTCTCACTGGATGGTGGGGAAGGGAAGTCAGAGCTGAAGAAGCTTATTGGATGAATACATGAATACATGAAATGGATACATATAAGAAAAATAAAAGAAACAATAGGACAGGGATGGTGGGCACGATGGTGCGCTTATGCACACCCCTTACAGACCTCTTAGGTATGGGTTGAGGTCAATAGTAGACAGTCTAAGGTGAAAGTTTTCGGGGTTTGGGGAAGAAACCACAGAGTCAGGTAGAGTATTCCAGACACTGACCACTCTGTTGCTGAAGTCGTTTTTCCTGCAATCAAGTTTGGTGAGGTTTACCTTGAGCTTGTATCTATTGTGTGCTCTTGTATTGTTATGGTTGAAGCTGAAGTATTCATTGACAGGTAGGACATTGCAATGTATGATTTTATACACCATACTTAGGTTGGACTGAAGGTGGCATAGTTCTAGGTTTTCTAGGTCTAGAATTTCAAGTCTGGTGGCATAAGGTATTCTACAATGAGTAGAGGAGTGGAGAACTCTTTTTGTGAAATATTTCTGGACTTTCTCTACTGTGTTAATATCAGATACATAATGTGGGTTCCAGACTGACGAGCTGTATTCGAATATTGGTCTAGCAAATGTTTTGTATGCTCTAGTTAATAGTGTGAAATTACTGGAGAAAAAGCTACACAGGATTAGGTTAACAACTCTTAATGCCTTTTTGGCTATGTAGTTACAGTGGGCTCTAGCACTTAGGTCATTAGAGATAAGTATTCCAAGGTCCTTGACAGAGCTTGGATCATCAACAAGGTCTTGACTATTTGGCTTTTATTTTATTTTCTGATTTTTTCTGCCAATATGTAAGACAAAGCATTTATCTGTTGAGATTTGAAGTTGCCATTTGTTTGACCATTCTGATACATCGTCGAGGTCTTTTTGAAGGGTAGCAGTATTGTCGGTGGTGTTAATAGCTTTACATCATCAGCAAAGAGAACACAGTTGCTCTTAATATGATCACAGAGGTCATTTATGTAGAGTATGAAGAGAGTTGGTCCTAGAACACTGCCTTGGGGGACACCACTGTTGACAGGTACAGAATTTGATAGGACGTTCCCAATTTTGACCATTTGTTGTCTGTTTGACAGGAATGCTTCTATCCAGTTATGTAGGTGTCCAGAGATACCATAAGATTTTAGTTTTAGTAGTTTGTCGTGTACCACTGAATCAAAGGCTTTACAGAAGTCTATGTAGATTGCATCTATTGCTTTGCCCTGATCGAGTTGTGTAGTCCATATGTTTTGCAGTGTAAGAGTAGCAGATTACAGGAAACCAAATTGTTTTTTCTGAAACCAAATTGTTTATTAGAGAATTGGTTGTTTGTCTCTAAGTGGAGGATAATGGATTGGTTAATAATTGATTCCATGACTTTACAGGTGATGCAGCATAAAGAGATTGATCTGTAATTTTCAACTCAGCTGGGGTCTCCCTTTTTGAAGATGGGGTAGAGCATGGCTTGTGACCATAGTTTTGGCAAGGAGCTGGTCCTGAAAGATTTTTCAAAGATTATGCTTAGAGGTTCGGCTATGGCAGTGGATAGCTTTTTTAAGAAGTAGACACATATTTTGTCCAGTCCAATAGATAGAAACGGTTTTAGATTGTGTAGTGCTTTTTCAGCAATGTCTTCTGTAAAATCGATATGTATTAGATCATTGTAGTTGTCTGTGGTTCAACTAGGAAATAGTGGGCATGATCCATTGCTGTTTACAAATACTGAGCCAAAGAATGTGTTAAAGAGGTTGGCTTTAATGGTGTTCATCATTGCAGTCTTTACCATTAGGTCCTTTCAGGGGTTGGATGGACCTTGAGTCTTTTAGTTTGTTGTTTACAAAATTGTAGAAAGCATGCGTGGAATTAGTGCATAGAAAGTTTTCCTCTTGTTTAATGTGATAATTGGTACATTCAGTCTTTATCTTGTAGCATAAATTTTTGTATCGACTTTTGAAGTTGGCAACGTGACCAGATTTGTTTTTCCACCAGAGTGATCTCTTTTTGGATTGAAGCTTCCTCATTGTTATGGGTAATCTGTTTTTTCTGGTTTTGGGAGTTGTTATTGGTACATATAGTTCGATAGCTCTTTTGACTTCAGGTAAAAATATGTTGTAATGGTCTTCTACAGTATTGCATCCAGTGAATAGAGATTGCCAATCAAGGGATGAGAAATCACTGTCTATAAGATCATAGTTGCTTTTGAGAAGTGAAATGTCTTCAAAGAAAAACCAGAAAGTCCAGTTGCCTCCTGAAAAAGCATCTTTGGGACAACCATGACCTGGATGACTGAGAATCTCCACAGACATATATGTCAGCGGAGAAATCCCTTTACATTTTTTTCCTGCAGATTCTCATTTATAGTCTAATGATGTTGATTAAAACTCTCTATTTTAAAAAAGAGATTATGAGGCCCTAGCAAGAATGTAGACTAGAGCAATGAAGTTGATAAAGGGTCTGGAGGTTAGATCACATGACGAACGGCTAAGGGAACTAGGTATGCTTAGCCATGGTGGTGCAGTGGTTAGAATGCAATATTGCAGGCTAATTCTGTGGATTGCCGATTGCCAGCAGCTTGGTAGTTCGAATCACCAGGCTCAAGGTTGACTCAGGTTTCCATCCTTCCATGATGGGTAAAATGAGGCCCAGATTGTTGGGGGCAAAAGGCTGACTCTGTATACTGCTTATAAAGGGCTGTAAAAGCACTGTGGAGCAGTATATAACATCTAAATGCTATTGCTAACAAAGAGAAGGCTTAGGAGAGATATAATAGCCATCTTGAAGGACTTGTGATTCTGTGTGAGACTTTGAATATATTAGTTTAGGTCACTGAGGTAAAGGCTGATGTTTCTCCCAATTTTTTTTTATAAAGTATTTCGTCTTTACTGGTATCCTGGCTATGGTGACCTGTGCCGTGTTTCTCCGTCTCAATTCGGTCCTTAAGTTGGCCGTGCTCCTCATCATGATTGCAATCTACTGCTTCCTGACTGAGACCATTTACGCTTCCCTGTTTCTCCAGTATGATGACATCAATCATAATGGAGAGTAAGTCTTCATTTACATTTGTTTATTCATTAGATTTGTATCTTGCCTTTATTGTTTTTATAAATAACTCAAGGAGGTAAACATATCTAATACTGCTTCCTCCTCCTGTTTTCCACACAACAACAACCCCTTGAAGCAGGTTGGGCCAAGAGAGAGGGCGACCCAAAGTCATCCAGTGGCTGTCATGCCTAAGGCAGGATTAAAACTCACAATCACCTGATGATTGGCCCAAATCATCCATCTGACTCTCATGTCAAAGATGGAACCCTCCTCCTCCTCCTCTTCCTCCTCCTCCTTCTCCTCCTCCTCCTCCTTTTTCTCCTCCTCCTCCTTCTTTCTCCTTCTCTTCTTTCTCTTTCTCCTTTTCTTCCTTCTCTTTCTCCTTCTCCTCCTTCTCTTTCTACTCCTCTTTCTCCTTCTCCTTCTCCTCCTTCTTCTAATTCTTTTTCATCATCATCATCATCATCATCATCATCATCATCATCATCATTTTAGCCATTGTCTATCCACTGGAGGATGAAGGCCTCTTCCACATGTTCCCAACCAATACAGTCCTGGGCTTTCTTTTGTCAATTGGCCCTGCAATACTTGCTGATATCATCAATCCATCTTTTTTTAGGTTTCTTTTATGGACACGTTTTATCAAGTGAGAAAGTTGGAACTAGAACTCACAATCACCTGATGATTGTCCCAAATTCATCCAGCTACCTTTCATGCCTATGGAGGGACTAGACTTCACAGTCTCCTGGTTCTAATCCAGCACCTTTAACCACTAAACCAAACTGCAGCTTAAGGGCATAACTGTTTTTAATTGGACCTCTTTAACAAAAATTTAGCCACGCCGATAGCGGGATGGGTAGCATATACATTTAATAAGTAAATAACAACCCTAAATAGATGTTCCTCTGCTCTGCATCATATGCCTTATAAAAAAAAATTCCTCAAAGTAAAATGTAACTATCAAAAACAGAGCACAATTTTCCAAATCCCCCAGCCTGTCAGTCATTTTCATGACAGTCTCCTGGAGCAAAATCCCTTCCAGCTTCATCTATTACAGTAACTTTCCAGGGAGGGATAGTGTCTGGCATGCTAGGTTTCTACATGTAGGTTTCTACATGATCTACTCACTCCCAAAATATGCTAAGATGCTGCTGAATATCAGTGTGCAATTATTCCGCAGCCCCCTTCTTATTTCTTCAGAACAATGGAACAAAAATAGCCTCGACTAGCAGAGAGCCTTACCTGAATCATCTCATCTCTAGACAGGATAATTCTGCAGCGATGCTAGAAATATCTCATCAGCTGGAAAAAAACGGGTAGAAATGAAAGGGAGAAAACCTTCTAATGGCTTCCCAAAGAGGAAAGCAATAACATGGCTGGTTTGATGTGTCAATCTTTTTATTCTCAGGTGCTTTTCATTAACTGTCAGGAACATGGAAATGGAGAGAGGGTTTTTTTTTTTTTGCATCAGGTGGAAAACCGGGACAGGGACACAGCTTGGGTGGGGAGTTCTCATAGAAGTAATGCAACAATTTTTTTTTTAAAAAAAGCATCTGACTTAATTCCAGGTAGAATATTTTGAAGCGAGACATAGTTGTATCCTAGAATCTTGTGGGTTGGATACATGGAAACTTATCAAGGACAGAACCAACCTAGAATTAAGGAGAGATTATCTCAGACGTGGAATTCAGCAGGTTCTGACCAGTTCTGGAGAACCAGCAGCGGAAATTTGGAGTAGTTGGAGAACAGAAAATACCACCTCTGACAGGCACAGCCCCCATCTAATCTCTGTCACGAGTCCCAGCTAATTGGCTGGGTCTTCTTTTGTTTCCCTGCACAGGAGAATGGAGCTGAAAAGCAGGTTAGTGGCGTAGGGAGGGAATGGAGAGTTTATACAGTATCCTTCCTCTGCCACGCCCACCAAGCCACGCCCACAAGCCTCACCACACCAAGCCATGCCCACAGAACCTGTAGTAAAAAAAATGGTATGAGTTCTCCTGATTGAGCAAGGGGTTGGACTAGAAGATCTTTCAACTCTGTTGTTCTGTTATTCTGATAATAAATGACAGAGTCTGAAAGGGAATCAATGCATCCCTTCCTGGTGAATATTCTCCATATCCATTTCTCCATATGCACCCTATACCCTATTCTCTGCATTCATACATGACAAGATCCTAGCAAGGCCTCTGGAGTTTTCCTCCTGACTCTCACCTAATAATTTTAGGTAGAATATGAACAAGAAAGTGTGGGATATTTAATACGTGATGGCACATCTTCCAAGGTCTTGAATATCCCAGAGATATTAGGGATAGCAGGTATGTCAGAAAAGCTTGGAAATAAAACTGGCTGGTATTAGGAAAATACTAGTGCATGCTAGGGAAGCTTTTTTTTTAATCACAGGAGAGCAAAAAGTACCACAATCTTAAAAAATGAGAGAGAAAGGCCTTATTTTTAGGGAGATGCTCTAGGACAGGGTTCTTCAAACTTGACAGATTTAAGACTTTGTGGACTTCAACTCCCAGAATTACTCCCCCAATCATGTTAGCTCAGGAATACTGGGAGTTGAAGTCTACAAAGTCTTAAACTTGCCAAGTTTGAAGACCCTTGTTCTAGGACAGTATCTTTCAGACTTGGCAACTTTTAGATGTGTGGAGTTCAACTCCCAGAATTTCCCAGCCAGCATGCTGGCTGGGAAATTCTATGTGCTGAAATGCACACATCTTAAAACTTGCCAGAGTTGAGGAAGATGAGATTATTTTGGGGTTGACAATAAAGGAAAGGAAATTCATTCGGATGATGTCCAAGTTGTTTAATTAAGCAGTAACCCAAATCAGGCTTGTGTGAAGATAAAGCCAGCAGCCCCAGTGCAGACTGGATTATGCGATTTGCAAAGTTTGCTAGCCTTCCTCCATCTTCTTTTGCATGTTGTGCCAAAAAGGTCACAGAATGAAGCACAACTCAAATCAAGCAGCCGTGGTAATTTTATGCACCAAATAATTGTATGCACGTTGCATGCGGTTTTCTTGGGAATGGCATGGAAGTGACTTGGATTTTGCCTTCTTCTGAGCTATTTTTCACTTCCAATCTGCTTTAGAACATTGGCATCCCTTGGTGCGATCGCAGCTAAAACATTCTTTGGCTTTTCGCTTGTGGACCCTGGATGTTTATTTATTTACTAGGTTTTTATTTCACCTTTATTACTTTATAAATAACTCAAGTATACCTAATATTCCTTCTTCCTTCTACTTTCCCCATAACAGCATCCCGGTAGGGTGGGTTAGGCGGAAAGAAAGAATGACTAGCTAAAGTCATCCAGTCTCTTTCTTGCCTAAGGCGAGACTAGAACTCACAGTCTCCTGATGATTGGCCCAAAGTCACCCAGCTGTCTTTCATGGCTAAGGCAGATCTAGAACTCACAGTCTTTTGAAGGTGGTTGGCCCAAAGTCCCCCGGCCAGCTGGCATGCCTAAGGTAAGACTAGAATTCATAGTCTCCTAGTGATTGGCCCAAAGCCCCCCAGCCAACTTTCATTCCTGATGAATTAAAAACAAACCAATATAAAACATGTTTTAGTTTAAGCTTTGCTCTTCTTTTCTGTTTTTTTTTTTTTAATTTCCTCCTCCTTTTCTTCTTTTTTCTCTTAACAGCACAGATTTCCTAGGGACGAAAGAAGCTTCCTTGCTCCTTATGGCCATGTTTCTGTTAGCTGTGTTTTATCACGGCCAACAGGTAAGGCAAATGTTTCTTTTCCATTTGCACCTTCTCCCAGCAGATCTCCCCTTGCTCTGCTAGAACCTGCCAATCACGGCTCCCCTTTGGAGCCAATAATTAAATATCAGGCTAGAGTATTTTATGACCTTCAATAATTGAAGATCTGATTAACCTTAAAGAAAGGGCCAATTAAAATGAACACACAGCCAAGGTCTGTGCAGCTTCATTTTTTATATTGCTGTGAAAATATTACAAATAGAAAACCATTTCAGAATATCTTATCTGTCTCTATTCAATTTGCTCTAGTTGGAAATCCAAAATTAATTCAAAATCCAAGGCAGGACACACAGATGCTATGAGAATGGCATATTTCCTGTTAGGGATCTGTAGAAAAAAGGTAAAATAAAATAAAAATTCAGGACAGTAATTAGAATAGAGTAGAGTAGAGTAGAGTAGAGTAGAGTAGAGTAGAATAGAATAGAATAGAATAGAATAGAATAGAATAGAATAGAATAGAATAGAATAGAATAGAATAGAATAGAATTCTTTATTGGCCAAGTGTGATTGGACACACAAGGAATTTGTCTTGGTGTAAATACTCTCAGTATACATAAAGAAAAGGTACATTCTTTAAGAATCAAGAATCATAACGTGCAACACTTAATGATAGTCATAGAGTACAATCAACAATCAAATCATACTAAGAAAGAGTCAATATAAATCGTAAGGATACAAGTGATAAAGTTACAGTCCTACAGTCACAAATGGGACGGGATGGGTGATAAGGAGCAATGAGAAGATTAATAGTAATACTAATGCAGACTTTGTAAATAGTTAGACAGTGTGGAGGGAATTAGCAGAGTGATGGCATTTGGGAAAAACTGTCCTTGTGTCTAGTTGTTCTGGTGTGCAGTGCTCTATAGCGTCGTTTTGAGGGAAGGAGTTGAAACAGTTTATGTCCAGGATGTGAGGGGTCTGTAAATATTTTCATAGCCCTCTTTTTGACTCGTGCATTATACAGGTCCTCGATTGAAGGCAGGTGGGTAGTAATTGTTTTTTCTTATATATGTTTTTTCTTATATCTTATTACATATGTGATCGGGGTGTCTATAGGGTATATGTCAAAGAAGTCAAGATGGCAGCCACAATAATGCAGTTAAAAGCTCTGCCCCTTTTTGATTTGCATTGCACTGATTCCCCACAGATACTTCGGATAGATTGATTTCGAATCTGTCCATTTTATACTACAGATTTTCTTTGAAACCATTCTGACCAAGGTTTCCTGAGACCCTAATTAAGCACATGCTTAATCCAAACAACTCTTCTTTTATTTCAGCGCTGGGAATTATGTGCATTCTCAGCCCATAATGAGCCCCAAATAGTCCCTCGAGATAAGCACCCAACTCTTATCTCCTTTGAATTGCTGCCAAAGTGCCAAATTAACTGTGAAAAAAACCAACTGAAGTACAAAATCCACACAGAGCTTCAAGGTTTAATGCGAACAGAGTGAACGACTTTGCTTCCTGCAAAGGTTTCTCTACCTTTGCACTTCCTTTATACCTTGGGGGAGGGGCAAACACCTCCAAGCCTTACTCCCGTTCTCTACCTGTTCTTGCCTTAGCTGCTCTTGCCTTCTAGCAGCTCTGTGCACACGCTTACTGGGAACAGGCTCCCCTTGTTCCTCTGCCTCACTGCTGCCAGATTGGAGGCTCTGGAGTCAGCACACAGCTCCCAGATGGTCCTGGCTCCATCCCTGCATCGGACCCAGGACCCTCATCCAAGTCCAGGACCCTCCCGAGACTCCTGTTCTTCCCCACTGTCTGATTCTGCTGACATCTGCACAGGCTGCCAGTGAACCACAACAGAAACTCTTAGAAAATTAGAGAAGTGCAGACTTTCCAGAAATAAATTTTGGGAGCCGTTTTTTTTTTTTTTTTTTTTTTTATGACCCACTCTTGGGCCTTTTTTAATTTAGAAAATATTAGGTAAAGAATATAGGAGGGATTAAATTCACCCTATTTAGAAGGGGGATATATAGGTAGCCCTCAATTTACTGACTTTCATGTTAATGACTTTCCAGAGTTATAACAACGCTGGGGAAAAAGTGCCTTATGGCGGTTTTTCCTCACAATCATCGCAGGATCTCCACGATCACGTTATCAAAATTTAGTCGCTTGACAACTTGCATGCATTTACAGCAGTTGCAGTGTCCTGGGGTCACGTGATCCCCTTTTGTGCTCTTCTGACAATCAAAGTCAATGGGGAAGCCAGATTCACTTAAAAACCACGTTGCTAACTTAACAACTGCAGTGATTCACTTAATGACAGTGGCGTTAAAGGT
Organism: Pseudonaja textilis; assembly: GCF_900518735.1. The sequence goes on along the minus strand of NW_020769330.1, from coordinate 12,703,938 downwards.
CATAAAATGGCAGAAAACTCACTTAATTGTCTTGCTTAGCAGTGGAAATGTTGGGCTCAATTGTGGCCATAAGTTGAGGACTAATTGTGTAGATAACCAGTATAGTCTGCAGTGATGCCCGCAGGACAAATTATAGCTTGTGAAGTCATAATGCAAGCTCTACCCTTTCTTCTTAAGCAGTGACGTCACAGGTAAATATTCAAAGGGTAAAGTTGACACTGTGACACATATTTTAGCACCTTCCTCCCAATCCACCCTGCTGGTCTTTTGAATATAGGGAGAAGGAATAGCACTTAGACTTAAATACCACCCCATAATGCTCTATAGCCCTCTCTGATTGGCTTACAATGTCAGCAGGGGTGGGCTTCCAAATTTTTAGCAAGCAGTTCTCTGCCCAGTTGCTGGGTGGGTGTGGCCATAGTGGGTGTGGCCTAGTCAGCCTCCTGTCAACCACAGTGGGGGCATTTTGACCTCCCTGGGCTCCGGAGGCTTTCCTCGAGTCTCTGGGATGGTGAAAACAGCCTCCTCAGGCTACAGAGGCTCTCTGGAAGCTGGAAACAGGCCCATTTCCGGCCTTCCCATACTTCTGGGAGGCCTGTTTTTCACCCTCCCTGAGCCTCCATGCACACCCTGCATTTACCTGCATCCAAAACGGGCCACATGGGGACTCCTGGGAGGGGAAGAGAGGGGTGGGTGAGGCCAGCCAGGTGTGAGATTTTGGGTTTTCCGAAACTGCACAGAATCTTAGCTAGGGGCTCCGCCAACCCTTCGAACCCCTGAACGTTAGCATATTGCCCCAAATAATCTGGATCCTCATATTACTGGCCTCAGAAGGATGGAAGGCTGAGTGAACCTTGGTCAGGATCAAACTGCTGACAGTGAGAGGAGTCAGCCTGCAATACTGCATTCTAACAACTGCATCACCGCGTATAAAATCTTGGCAGGAATCGAATGGCCAATAACCTACAATCTCAGCCTAGGCTGAGAACACCTAGTTTCTCTGTTCACATATCCTGCAAGAACCAAACAAAACCTGGTTGACAGTGCTATATTATGACTTGGTTCACCCCACACGGTTAAGTCACAGCTGGGATCTGACCTGGTTTTGGATGTGAGGCCATCATGAAATCCTCAGACTCTGGACTAGATGAGGAAATTGGAAAACCTCCCAGTATGGAGAGAAGAATGGCAAATGATTTCCATATCACTGCCAGAAAAATTAGAGGATGGTCTGTGTTAGTGTTACTCAAGCTTGACAAAGTTAAGAGGGTTGCTGGGGAATCCTGGGCGTTGAAATCCACCCCTCTTAAAGTTAGGTAAAGGTAAAGGTCCCCCTCGCACATACGTGCTAGTCGTTTCCAGCTCTAGGAGGCGGTGCTCATCTCAGTTACAAAGCTGAAGAGCCAGCACTGTCCAAAGATGTCTCCGTGGTCATATGGTCGGCATGACTAAATGCCGAAGATGCACAGAACGCTGTTACATTCCCACCAAAGGTGGTCCCTATTTTTCTACTTGCATTTTTACATGCTTTCAAACTGCTAGGTCGGCAGAAGCTGGGACAAGTAATGGGAGCTCACTCCATTATGCGGCGCTAGGGATTCGAACCGCCATACTGCCGACCTTTCTGATTGACAAGCTCAGAGTCTTAGACACTGAGCCATCGTGTCCCCTATCTTAAAGTTAAAGATCTTAAAGATCTCTTAAAGTTGCCATGGTTGAAAAACATCAGGCTACGTTGTTACTTGACCTGAGAGAGTCATTGTAAAAACGAGATATTTAATCATATCTTTTCTCCCTATTGTGAAAAAAGAACCGGGAGAAATGGATTTCTCATGAGAGGAACATCAGGTGCAAAAGAGACTATTATTCATGCAGAGATTTATCAGAGCTTTTAGCTACTGAATGTTGGTCTCTGCGCTTTCAAAGCATTCTCGGTCCTTTGGGGAGAGAAAAAGTCCTACCCATAATTCACAATGGGGGTTAATAACAAACTGTCTGACTTCCCACTCAAGCTGCAATCTTCCCCCTGTAATTTATACAGTCTGGTATTTTTGTTCCTGCTTCGTTTTCAGGTTCATCCTTAATGAGAAATGTTGATTTAATTTGTCTTTAGAAAATCCTGAGATTGGCATTTTTTTACCCCCCATAATGTAATTTCTTCTAGAGGTCTCTTCTTCCATAGTTCTCAATTTATATTTAAAAAAATAATAAGGACTGCATTAGGCTCCATTAGCCTTATGGTAAATCAGATACTCTTTGAACAGTCGCGAAATAGAAGCAGTGGCTTTTGAACTTAAATGTGATATGCTTCTAAAATTATTTTGTTGTGCTCTGGTGTCCAGGAACATAATCAAGTTACACTAAAGCAAAAAGGAACTCATAAACCTACAATATTTTTTTTCCAAACAAACAAGATAAGGAAGTTTAGCTAGCTGGCAGCATCTATTAGACCTTAATGGATCTCAATAGCATAAGAAGGTTTTGATGCGGTCAGTATTTGGACTGTAAACTACATAAAGTAACAAAAGGAGGGGGAAAATCAGAAAAGGATAATGGAAAAATCACTTTTGTGTTGCCGAAGACAAAACAAGAAGAATGTGTCTATGAAAGTCACCGGAAGTCAACCTCAATCTGAAAGAGATTTCATTTTGTTTAAACTTTGTTTAAACAGCCGATAATGATCTGAAATAGCGTCTGCTAAAATTTTCTTGGCTCTTTAAAGAGAGATGGTTTTCTTTCCATTTGTTAGACAATTTAAAAAAATTGCCAAGGGAGAGTAAATTATTATTCTGAGAACCTCATAAATAAGGTACTGGTTTTTTTTCTCCCCACTTATTCCAGTTATGAACTAGACAAGAAATGTCTGGCAAGCTTTTTCCACTCAGTTTTCATGTGGTATGAAGTCTCCCTGCCATGTGTGTGTCTGTGTGTATGTTGTGTATATTGGTGGAGAAAACCTTCAATTCGGTGTTGAGTCCTAGCAACTGTCTGGATAGGTTCCTTCAGTTTTCTTGGCAAGATTTTGCAAGTGGTTTGCCATTGCCTCCTTCTTAGGGCTGAGAGAGGTTAACTGGCCCAAGGTCACTTAGCTGGCTTTATGCCCAAGACAAGACTACAACTTACATTTCTCTGTTCCTAGCCCAACACTTTAATCACTAGACCCATGCTTCTCACCCTTGGCAACTTTTAGATGCATGGACTTCAACTCCCAGAATTCCCAGGTCAGCATGCTTGGGGAAGTTGGCATGGTTAAAACATAATGCACTAGACTTATGCACTATTGTGACTCTGTAGTTGTAATTTATCTCTGCTTAAAGGTCAGAAATATAACATATGAAAACGAGATGGTATCCAATATTAGAAGGACAAAGTCCTATCACTATTTCTATGGATGTGATAATATACACTACCCAGAAATTCCAGTTAACTTTAGGACTCAAATGTCTTCACATTTGGTGGTATATAATAAACATTACCCACTTCACCCAATAATATGTGACATGTTAATACCACTTGGTGAGAACACCCTTGGAATACTGCATCCAGTTTTGGCCACAACGGAATAAAAAAGATGTCGAGACTGTAGAAAGTGTGCAGAGAAGAGCAACAAAGATGAATAGGGGGCTGGAGGACAAAACATACGAAGAACAGTTGCAGGAATTGGGTATGTGAAAAGAAGGACTAGGGGTGACATGATATCAGTCTTCCAACATCTCTGGTGCTGCCACAAAGAAGAGGGAGTCAAGCTATTCTCCAAAGCACCTGAACACAGGACAAGAAGCAATGGGTGGAAACTAATCAAGGAGAGAAGCAACCTAGAACTAAGGAGAAATTCCCTGATAGTGAGAACAATTAATCAGTGGAACAACTTGCCTCCAGAAATTGAGGGTGCTCCGTCACTGGAGTTTTTTTTTTTTTTTATGGAAAGATGGGACAGCCATTTGTCTGAAATGGTAGAAGGTGCCTTTTTTGAGCAGGGGATTGGATTAGAAGGCCCTTCAAGATCTCTTCCAACTCTGTTATTCTGTTAGCCCTTGTTTATCTTCAGCTAATTTTGTCCAGCCAATAACTAAGATGTGACTCCAGCACAAAAGGTTAGCTTAACATGGAGTGCAGTAAAAGTGTAATGATGCCCACGGGGTTTATCCTTGCAAAATTACACATCCAGAGATTCAAAGGACACATCATTGGTGCAATGACATTTATAATTTTTCACACTGGAATTGATTTGATGTCTTTTAAAACTTTGACTTAGATGGCTATTCTTAAGGACAGACTACACATTATATGAATTATATATTGTACAACTCACTCTCTAATTTTATTTACTTCAAAGTACCTATGCAGCCGAGTTGATCCACATCAGGATCTTTTCAGAGACTGAGTGGAGTTTTAACCCTTTCCTCTCTAGCTTATCCCCAGGGAACATTTTAAAAGAAAAGAAAAATTGTCTCAATTGACTTTTCCAAGGGCTTTTTTTTTAACAACAGTCCACTTGTCTTTCTGGTTTTTTTTCTGAAGGCGTTTCACTTCTCATCCAAGAAGCTTCTTCAGCTCTGACTGGATGGTGGGGAGTGGAAGGATTTATACCCCACCATTCAGTCAGAACTGAAGAAGCTTCTTGGATGAGAAATGAAATGTCTTCCAAAAAAAAAAAAACCCAACAACAACAGAGAGTCCAGTTGCCCCTTGAAAAGGAACCTTTGGGACAACCATGACTTGGATGACTGAGAATCTCCATAGATTCTCAATTGACTTTTACTTTACAAAAATATACACACATGAAAATGGCTAATTTTTAGAGCAAGGTTCTTCAAACATGGCAAGTTTAAGACTTGTGGACTTCAACTGGCAGAATTCCTGAGCTAACATGACTAGAGGAGGAATTCTGGGAGTTGAAGTCCACAAGTTTTAAAGCTGTCAGGTTCGAAGGCCCCTGTTTTAGAGGAATGAATTAAAATATCTTTTCCTATGCCCCAAGATTCTGAGGAGCCCAAATGTTTAGTTGACTTGATTAATGTCAAGCACAAAGCATCAGGACCATACATTAAGTTGTAGTTCAGCAGGGTTAATTGCTCAACCGTATAAACAAGGATCTAGTCAAAAGTTCAATACTGAAATGGCATCAGGTAGAAATTAACAAAATTCAAGAGGAGTTGGGCTTGGAGCATTTGTGGTAATGTAACAACTCTAATCTGATGATGCACTTCACTCCACCACCCAACTCTGCCTGATCTTCTCTTACCCCTGCAATGTACTAGATCTGTGTTTGTCCTTGAAGATAATGTGTTTGTCCTTGAAGATAGTCTACAAGCCACCCCCAACAGTCTTGTATGACCATCTCTGAACCAAATTTCATTAACTGCCAGACTGTTTCTAAGCCCAAATACGGAAGTTGGTGCTTCTTTACTGGGTCACTCTAGAATTGCTTTGACATCTACCCACACTTCTCTTAGGTGCATATTCTTAAGGGTGGACCACATGTTTAATTAAAAAGAAGCTAAGAGGCTTTCTTGTCTTTGCAGCTTGAATACACAGCAAGGCTTGACTTTCTGTGGCGTGGCCAGGCCAAAGAAGAAATCAACGAGATGAAGGAGTTAAGAGAACACAACGAAAATATGCTACGCAATATCCTGCCAAGCCATGTGGCCCGTCACTTCCTGGAAAAGGACCGAGATAATGAAGTACGTAAGAATTGGGTTCTAGTAGTGGTCATGGCAAAAAAAGTTAAGCTTCACTTTAGAGTTTGCTTTATGATTTTAATAAAGGTTGGAAAGCTATCAAGAAAAATGGATAGAGCCTTGAGGAAGGTATGTGGTACCCTTTGCCAAAGCATCAACCTAGCCCAGAAAGACAGGAAAGGTTGAAGAAGAAACTCAAAACTTTCCTATCTTGATGGCAGGGGAGGAAAAGAGAATCTGTATCAGGCTGTCAACATTCTGTCATTGTACCCTAAAACACATACATTTTTTTAAAGGAATCCCTTGGTAAGTATTGGAATAGCCCACCTCCTGTACAGAGAAGGGCAACCAAGATGGTTAGGGGTCTGGAGAGTAAAACATATGAAGAACAGTTACAGGAACCGGGCATGGCTAGTCTAGTAAAGAGAAGGACCAGGGGAGACATGATAGCAGTCTTCCAATATTTGAGGGGCTGCCACAGAGAGGAGGAAGGGGTCAAGCTATTTTCTAAAGCACCTGAAGGCCAGACAAAGAATAATGGATGGAAACTGAACAAGGAGAAATTTAACCTGGAAATAAGGAGAAACTTTCTGACAGTGAGAACAATCAACCAATGGAACAGCTTGTCCCCGGAAGTTGTGGGACCACCATCAGTTGAGACCTTCAATAAGAGTTTGGACTGCCATTTGTCAGAAATGGTGTAGGGTCTCCCGCTTGGGTGGGGGGTTGGACTAGATGACCTATAAGGTACCTTCCAACTCTGATTATCTGTTATCTGTAGTTGTGGAGGCTCCATTCTTGAAAGTTTTCGGACAAAGTTTGGACAGTAGAACCCTTGGTTTTCTCTGAGCTTGGTTGTTTGCTTGCAGACATTTCATTACACAACTAAGTAATAACATCAATCTAGTGAGACTGGGGCTTGCTCCATTTATATATGGTACTTGCCTTTCCAGTGTTGGCAAGGGTATGGTCTCCTCCTTGGTAATTCCAAGCAATACTACTTTTCTTTATTTGTATTAGAAGCACCTACAGTTTATAGACATAGGAGGACTACTAAGAACCGTCAAAAGGCTGGGCCACAGTTTGTCCACGATGATATCCAGAGCCCTGCCCTGGACAAAGGATTGGATTATGTTTTTTATGCCTGGGTGTATCATAATTCATATTCTCCAATGAAACACATTCATAGCTGAGAGTCATCAATCACGTTCTCCAATTAGGGATTTTCACCGCAGAAATTCCAGTAGCTTGGTTACAATCTTTGCAAGATAAGAATGAAATGCACTTTTGGTTTTAAACTGCCTCACTGCTCCTTCAGATTTCTCTCCCCTCTTCCCTGCTCATGGCAATTCTAAAACAGGCACAGAAATATTTTCAGAGTTGACATTAAGCTGCCCAAAATTATTGGATATGAGGTGAGTGGCAGATTAATTTTATAAATAAACAAACAAATGAAATAAATTAGAAGCTATCAAGGTTCCTTCCAAGCCTGCGATATTAACTCTTCCCTGCCCTCTGAAGGAGCTGTACAAAGGACGTCCCCTGCTCCATCTGTTCTTAGCACTGAAAGCATACTTGCTATTTGCAAGAATAATTCTGTAATTACTGCCTTTGAACTCTCTCCCCAAACCCTCCTACCCCCAAACCACCCAGGCTTCCCCTCCCTCCTGCTGTTACACTGAATAATCATACCTGCAGAGAGTTTCTGCATCAGCTGCCTGGATCATTCAAGGTTCAATACAGTAAACACTTATTTACGTAATATGCTAACCTCCCTCCCACCCCGCCACCCCCCGGGAAGTGAATAGGGAAATGAATGCTTTCCTTTCTGCACAGATTGGCTTAAAGCTCACCGCACAAAATCTTCCATATCAAGAAAACAAGCGACTGCAAACGGGTTGCATTTCAACCTTTCCCATCCTCTCCAGATGTGTGGGGCAGCTCCTGTTCGATCCACAGTTATGTAAGGGAGTCAGGTGTTTATAGGGTGTTAATTCTTGGACTCTGCCTTTTTGGGGAACAAAAATTAGATTTTTGTCAGACTTCTCAAGTAGTCCAGACAGGAACCAAGACCGCATGAGCTCATTCTACTTTACTGTTAAGGTTCCATTAACACAATCTTTGAAGTAAAAAATCTCCTGCTGTCTTCTTTTACAGTCTAAGAATTGGGGAAAGAGGGTCTCACTTCTTAGTTTCTTTCTCCAACCATTATGCAGATGTGGGCTAGGTCAACAGTCCCCAACCTTTCCAGTTTGGTAACCCAGTCCAGGGGAGGAGAGGGGAGGGTGAGTGGCAGGTGCAACCACACAGCTCCATTTGAGCTTTGTGTGTAAGTCTTCTCCATTTGCGTGAGTGGATCTTCAGGTGCACACACTTATCCAGTGGTGGGATTCTACCAGTTCAGCCTGGTTCGGGCAAACTGGTGGTAAAAAAAAAAAAAACAGTTACCGGTTCGGCTGAACCTGTATTTCTTTTTTTTCCTCCCGACGATCAGCTGTTCTGATGATCAGCTGTGCTGCGATTCCCCCTCAATGTCTTACTGCTTCACCCAGGAGGCTTCCCTGAGGCCCAGGAGGCGAAAAAAACACAGTGCAGAGTGGGGGTGCTATGTGGCCTCCCCCCATGCTCCATTTTTTTTTCCCCTGGGCCTCAGGGAAACCTTCTGGGAGCAAAACCGCCACGCCAAGAGGCTTCCCTGAGGCCCAGAAGGCCCAAAAATGGAGCACGGGGAGGTGCTGCGTGCTCCTCCCACTCCATGTTTTGCCTTCTTGGGCCTCAGAGCAGCCTTCTGGGAGCAAAAACATCCTCCAGGAGGCTTTCCTGAGGCCCAGGAGGCAAAAAAAAACCAGAGCGGGGGGTGGGAATGCTGCACACACACAAACAGAAACCATGCCCACCCAGTCACATGCCCATCTAGCTACACCCACAGAACCAGCAGTAAAAAAACATTTGCATCCCACCCCTGACACTTACCCATCTCTCTTGTGGCCTGGTTTCGAGCTGGCCGTGGCTCCAGGTTTGGGGACTCCTGGGTTATGCTGCCCAACAAGCAGAGGTGATATTCAGCAGGTTCTGACCGGTTCTGGAGAACCAATAGCGGAAGTTTTGAGTAGTTCAGAGAACCGGCAAATACCACCTCTGACTGGAGATTTTACATTATTCTTCCCCTGCCACGCCCCCAAGCCATGCCCACAGAACCGGTAGTAAAAAAAAAATTGAATCCCACCACTGCCACAAGGTGGGGGGAAATGGGCTATGCCTTCAGACCAGATGAACCTTAAATCTCTTTGTGTAATCTTACAAAGCTCTTATATCTGATGACTGAAGTTTCTGACCTACATTTGCCGACTGAAACATGAGCCGACAGTGTGTGGCGGCAGCCAAAAAAGCCAACGCAATCCTAGGTGGCATTAACAGAGAGATAGAATCAAAATCACCTGAAGGACTAGTACCGCTTTACCGATACTTGGAATACTGCATCCAGTTTTGGTCACCACAATACAAAAAAAAAATGTTGAGACTTTAGAAAGTGTGCAGAGAAGAGCAACAATGATTAGGGGGCTTGAGGATAAAACATATGAAGAACAGTTTGCAGGAATTGGGTATGTCTAGTTTAATGGAAAGGATTAGAGGTGACATGATAGAAGTGTTCCAATATCTAAAGGGGTGCCACGAAGAAGAGGGAGGCAAGCTATTCTCCAAAGCACCCGAGGGCAGGACAAGAAGTAATCTAATCAACTCATCAAAGAGAGAAGCAACCTAGAACTAAGGAGAAATTTCCTGACAGTTGGAACAATTGATCAGTGGAACAACTTGTCTCCAGAAGTTGTGGATGCTCCAACCCTGGAAGTTTTTGAGAAAAGATTGGACAACCATTTGTCTGAAATGGTATAGGGTTTCATGCCTAAGCAGTGGGTTGGACTAGAAGACCTCCAAGGTCTCTTCCAACTCTGTTATTCTACTCAACTCGACTCAACTCCATTCTATTCCATTCCATTCCATTCTATTCTATTCTAACAATGCAGGCCCATACAACATTCAATAGCCACGGTACACACTCTTTGGTGTTTGTGATCTTCTGTTCTTTGGGGTTATTTACCAGTGGTGATGTGGAATAATTTAGCCAAGTACCCTCATCCATGTTCCTCTTGATGCTAATTTGTTTATATAAGGATTAGAACACCAAGCATGAGCTTACCAGCAATAGACTCTAAATATAGATGCATTTGCCCTGGGAAGCTAACAACAAGTTCCCACAGAGATCATGATCAAGAAATGTGTATGCAAGAAACAAACTGTCCTACCAACAGAAGAGAATTTTTGTAGCTCGGGGTTCAACCGTGGGCTCCTTGGTCCTTTCTGAGTTTGGTGGCTTTCTTGTAGATGTTTCATTATCCAATTAGGTAATGTTATCAGTGTTAGATGGTTAACCTCCAAACAGATTCCTAACTCTTGTTTGATGTTTAACCCATGTGTTGCAAGATTGAACCTCAGGCCACCAGCAGGGTTTGCTGAAGGTTAGATTGATGAAAAATTAAATGAATGGACTCTCTTCTGAAACAGAGGTGGGACCCTAACTTTCTTGGTTCCCGAGTCTGCCCCAAAGAACAACCTTCTCCTGGAGATCTGGATGGTGCCCATTCTTAACTATAATGCAACATTGAATTGTTAACTAGGGTATACAAAACCTTTGCCAGCCCAGTTCTCGAATACAGCTTGTCTGCCTGGAACCTGCACTGTATATCGAACATTAACACGATTGAGCTGGGTTCAGAGGTATTTCTTGAGAAAAGTACCCCATTCCTCCACTCACAATAGAATTCCCTATGCCTCCAGGCTCAAAATTTTGGGCCTGGACAATCTGGAACTCCTAAGAGGTCCTGAAAGGGGGTGTGCATAAGAGCAACAGAGTGCCTACCATTCCTGTCTTACTGTCCCCATTAATCTGTATTTACTTCCTTTGTTCTTGTTTATGTTCATACTTATACTTGTTATCTTGTACATGTTTGACTAAATAAACAAACAAACAAACATTTTTCATAACTTAAATGTTCCCATTGAAACTTAGGTTGGGAGATTGAGAAAGCACCATTAGTTGGCTGTTTATTGATTGTTGTAACGAAGATGTGATTTATATATATATATATATAGCCTCTGAATACATTTTGACTTTTTGGTATATTCTTTGATGGACAGTTCTGTTGTTTGTCTGGGTTTCATCTTCCTATACCAGTAAGTGTCATCTTGGTGGACTCAGAAGAGAGAATCATAGGGTAGGAAGGGGCCTCAGAGGTCTTCTAGTCCAGCCCTCTGCTTAAGGCAGGAGACCTTATACCAACCTGATCAAATGAGACGGGCAGCTACATAAAACAAACAAATAAGCACATTGTTTTACAACCCTGTAATCCCTTAATTCTGTATTGAGTCTGGGTGACTGAATGGAGCTGAGCATTTACTGGCCAGATGCCCTTCCTGACACTTACACGGAGTTTGCAGCAGATATTTTCTCTATGCACTCTGATAGAAAAACATCTGCCATTGCCTAGGACTGAACTCTCAACCTTCTGAGTGGGAGAGGTGAGCGTCTTCACCTTAGGCCACCACGCCACTCAAAATAAGCACACATTAACAGCACAAAAAAGCATTCCCTTGTTCTCCTCTGTAAAATGTCCCTTAAATGGCATCCTTTTTCTCTTCTGCCCTTCTCCTCATTTTTAGGATCTCTACTCTCAGTCCTACGATGCTGTTGGCGTCATGTTTGCTTCTATCCCTGGTTTTGCCGACTTCTATTCCCAGACTGAAATGAACAACCAGGGCGTGGAATGCCTACGACTGCTGAACGAAATCATCGCTGACTTTGACGAGGTAATTTTGCAACCTTTTTGGAGTGAGGTTTAAGGAACAGCTGGCCATGCCAACAGGCCTGGAATTTTGTCAGCCAATTGATTACATTAACCTTTGCGTCTGTGCCATTTTAGCTAGCAGTTAATCCCTTTTTAATTCTGGATTGCGTTCAGGATGGAGGTGAGTCCAGCTTGAATAGATGCTGAAAAGCAGCTAAGGTAAAGGTAAAGGTAAAGGTTCCCCTTGCACATCTAAGCTAGTTCTTTCTGGCTCTAGGGGGAGGTGCTCATCTCTGTTACAAAGCCAAAGAGCCAGCACTGTCCGAAGACATCTCCGTGGGTCATGTGGCCGGCATGATTAAATGCCAAAGGTGCACAGAATGCTGTTACCTTCCCTCCAAAGTGGTCCCTATTTTTCTACTTGCATTTTTACATGCTTTCCAACTGTTAGGTTAGAAGAAGCTGGGACAAGTAACGGAGCTCACTCCGTTATGCGGCGCTAGGGATTCGAACCGCCAAACTGCCGACCTTTCTGATCGACAAGCTCAGTGTCTTAGCCAATGAGCCACCGTGTCCCTAAAAGCAGCTAGGACAATCTAATTAAGAACAGGGATATGGGTTAGGGAGGCTAAAAAAAGAATGCCAGAAGGAATGTATTGAGAATTGGAAGAAAGAGGGATGTGCAAGTAGAGTTAGGCCTCCACTTACAACAATCCATTTAGTGACCGTGTTACAAAGGCACTGAAAAAAGGGAGCGGATGACCATTTTTCACACTTATGACTGTTGCAGCATGCCCATGGCCACGTGAGATGCTTCATATTTATGACGGTTGCCCGTGTCCCAGGGTCATGCAATCTTCTGTCCTTCTGACAAGCAAAGTCAATGGGAAATCCAGATTCCCTGAACCACCATGCTACTAATTTAACAACTGCAGTAATTCACTTAACAAAGGTGGCAAGAAAAATCGTAAAATGGGGCAAAACTCACGACAAATTTCTCACTTAGCAACATACATTCTGGGCATAGTTGTGGTTATAAACGCCATCTGTATTTGTTGGAATTATTCTAAAGAGCCTTACAGATAGATTTCTGCTTTGATTTTCCTCATTGTCTGCCAATCACCATCCAACTTCAATTTCTACATAGGAAAATGCCTAGATCAGTGTTTTTCAACTTAGGAATTCAAAAGTGTGTGGACTTCAACTCCCAGAATTCCCCAATCAGCATGGCATCGTATTGTTTATTTAATTGAATAGTCATAAGACCTTATCAATAACATAACATAAATATATAACAAGACAAAATACATATAAGTTAGATATATAAGACTACAGTAATAAAAACATATGTGGAAAACCAGGGGGTCAGGATAATAGATCACCCTTGCAGGATACACCAATTTGTTCAATATATTGGGTTCTTAGGACCGCTGCCTTGATTATAAACTTAGCAGTCCTATGAACTATGTGAACATTAGAGGCCCAGAAGAAATATAACAATCTGTGGTTTGATTCCCAATGGGCTGTTCTTTTCAGTAGAAATGATAAATATTTAAGCCTAATGGGGGTATATATTTGGCAGTTGAACAAGATGTGGGAAATACCTTCAATGGCAGATGAACCACATAAGCAGGTTCTCTCGCGGTATGGTGCCTGGTGGAAGCGCCCATGTCTGGACATGGAATCCAGTAACTCAAATCTGGCTCTGGTATAGGCTCTTCTCTGTAATTGTGGCATACCCATTGAAAGGTATTTTTCAGGTTGGAAGATGTTTTTATTCTTAGCCAACCATCTTATAGATCTGTTTTTTGCTAATAATTCCATGTCAGTCTGGGCAACCCAGTCAGCATAGCTAGCTGAGGTATTCTGAGATTTGAAGTCCTCACATCTTCCAGGTTCTCCAGGATGAGAAACACTGCCTGGATTGAAAAATAAAAGACAAATTAATATACACAATTCTCTCAAGGCCAGGAAAGAGATGATAGTTCTCTCATTCTATACCAAACACCAAATAACATTCTATACCTATCTCAAAGGTCCGGTGGCATCATAATTTAATGAAGCCACCACATTTAGATGTTCTGCAGGATTATAGAAAAGCCCTCTGGGTTGCATATTTATTTCTCTTGCAACCTACATGGGCTGCTGAAAGATAAAAGCATTAAAAACAGCAGCGCAATTAAAACCAGGCAATAAACCCAACCAACAGAATAATTAAACTAAACCCATAAGCAACAAAACAGAGTAGCCACAAGCACTCATTGTAACGATGAGCAACACTCATATTCCAACATTTCATGAAACCTTCATTGTAATGTCTGCGTGGAAAGATGATTAAACTCAAGAATGCACATATGTGCACACATTTATTGTTTTTATTTTTCTCACGGTCAGCCTGAATTGGGCAACTGTAAGTTGAGGGTTTTTTTTCATTGAAGGTTATGATCCATGATCTATGATTCTGGTCACTGTAGGATGGTAGAGCTAGAAGACAAAATCTTGAGCTTCCAGTCTACATCAAACTGACTGTTACACTTTCATTGAAAAGAGAGAGAGATAATTTTTCACTATTGCTTGCAAAACCCAGTGGGGATAGTAAGTACTATGCAACAATTTGTTAATAATTATTTTTAACTCCTCTTCCTTTCATGAAGAGGAATGGCATCCTTCAGGATCATTGATCATCTTTCTTTTGGGTCAATACAGTACAGATAGTCCTTGATTTACAACAGTTCGTTTCATGACTCTTTGAAGTTTAGTTATTTTATTTTATTTATTTATTTGATTTGTCAATTGCTTTACAAGATAATGGGTATAAGTATAAACATGAATAAGAATACAGGAAATAGGTACAAATAAATGGGGACAATAGGAAGGTAGGCACGATGGTGCACTTATGCATGCCCCTTACAGACCTCTTAGGAATGGGGTGAGGTCCATAGTGGATCGTTTGAGGTTAAAGGAGTGGGGGTTAGAGGATGTAACAACAGAGTCAGGTAGTGCATTTCAGGCATTGACCACTCTGTTGCTGAAGTTGTACTTTCTGCAATCAAGTTTGGAGTGGTTTACGTTGAGTTTGTATCTGTTGTGTGCTTGTGTATTGTTGCGGTTGAAGCTGAAGCAGTCATTGACTGGTAGGACATTGTAGCAGATAATTTTGTGTACTATGCTTAAGTCCAACCATAGGCAGCGTAGTTCAAGATTGTCCAAGCCCCAAATTTCAAGCCTGGTGGTGTAGGGCATTCTGTCATGAGCAGAGGAGTGTAGTACTCTTCTCGTGAAATACTTCTGGACTCACTCAATTGTATTAATGTCCGATATACAATGCGGATTCCAGACTGATGAGCTGCATTCAAGTATTGATCTAGCAACGGTTTTTTATGCCCTAGTTAGCAATTCAATATTTCTGAAGGAGATAAAATTATAACTGAACTGAAAAAAGTGACTTATGACCGTTTTTCACACTTACAACCATTGCAGCATCCCCATGTGATCAAAATTTAGAAGCTTGGCAACTGATTCATATTTATGACAGCTGCATTATCCCAAGGTCATGTAATCCCCTTTTGCAGCCTTCTGACAAGCAAAGTCAATGGGGAAGCCAGATTCATTTAACAAACGTGTTACTAACTTAACAACTGTAGTAATTCATTTAACAGATCATAACATGGGGCAAAACTCGTTTAACAACCGCCTCACTTACCAGCAGAAATTTTAAGCTCAGATGTGATTATAAGTCGAGGACTACCTATATTGTCCATTACTCAAAAGCAATAAATCACAGGGTGAAGGATGTAAAATGAAACCATTTAGCAAGAACGTATCTCATAACCATGACTTTGAAATCGATGTTTTCAGTTATTAGGTGAAGAACGATTTCAGGATATTGAGAAAATTAAAACCATTGGAAGCACATATATGGCAGTATCAGGGCTGTCCCCTGAAAAACAGGTAAGGAGCTAATCTGATTTTCTAACACACATTTGTCTTGTTTCAAGAGAAAACGGAAGCCACAGCCCAACCAAGACTAGCAGGACAAAGAATTATATATTTTAAAAACCCATAAATTCCACACTCCTCACACAAATCAGGTCACCTAGCCTGATAACATACAGGAAACACCAAGGTTGGAGCACACCAAGAACTCAACTGTTGAAACCTGAGCTACATAGATTTTCAAGTATGGATTTCAGATACTTTTCTATAGCTGGAATTTTTTTTTTCATTCTTTTCATTACTTCTTCATCATTGACTTAGGCACCGAAGAAGAAAGATTTGCAAGCAGATGTTGGGCAGAGCTGCATATTTTGTTCCGGTCCCATCTCTACCCTTTGCCATTTTGAGATCCTAATAAAGTAGAGTTGTGAATTGCACAGAGGGGTTGTTTGCTTCAATAATTCTCCAAACACCTGATTCCCACAGAACTGGCTTGTGTCTTAAGTATATTTACACATGTAGTATGGCTCTATTACTTTTATCCTTCACATCTCTTCCATTACCTTCTCTTGTTGGTATCTTTATGATTATTATTACTTGGATAGTATGATTATTATTACTTTGTTGTTTTTCATGTACACTGAGAGCTTATGCACCAGAGACAAACTCCTTGTGTGTCTATCACACTTGGCTGATATTCTGTTCTGTTCTGTTCTGTTCTGTTCTGTTCTGTTCTGTTCTATTCTATATTCTATTCTATCCCTTCTCATCCCATCCCATCCCACCCCATCCCATTATTCCATTCTATTCTATTCTATTCTATTCTTTGATTCTATTCTAAAATGGCATCCAAGGACAAATTAGATAGATGAACTGAATGTCAGCTTCTGGCTTGGAGTTTGTTAGTTGGAACGCTGACACTGAATAGGACTAGAATCTTCCTACATTTCAAAGAAAGCTCTCTTTGTTGTGGTGTTGTGGTATTATGGCATTCCAAAAAGAGAAAAGCTTCTCCCCTGGCTAATATTCTGCAACCTTTAAGCTCAATTCTCTGAACTGTTTCAGAATTTGCCTCCATTTTGACGGAGCAGCTGATCAACACGCATGATGCATTAATTCTGTCTTTCATTCCTCAGCAGTGTGAAGATAAGTGGGGCCATTTATGCGCCCTGGCAGATTTCTCCATTGCACTGAATGAAAGCATTCAAGAAATTAACAAGCATTCTTTTAACAACTTTGAGCTCCGCATCGGTAGGTATCTGCAGAACATTTTTAAGTGACCTCCACAGTGTCCCAGATGAGCAGGGTTCCCACCAGCTGAAAAGAAAGCCTTTATTTATTTATGCTGCTTGCCATAGGTATAAATGTCTCCAAGACATACAGATGCATCCCTTTGAAAGCCTAAAGTTACTTCCTCCTTGACATGAGCAAGCACATCTTCACAAGTTATATAATTACATTCACTGGAGACCTCAGATTTTATAGGATGGCTCTGTACCATAAATCACTCTGTACCTTTTTTTTCTCTTCTTAGGTATCAGCCACGGCTCGGTTGTAGCTGGGGTCATTGGTGCTAAGAAACCACAGTATGATATCTGGGGCAAAACTGTTAATTTAGCTAGTCGAATGGACAGTACCGGAATTAGTGGCCGAATACAAGTGCCTGAGGATACCTATTTGATCTTGAAGGACCGGGGGTTCGCCTTTGACTATCGGGGAGAGATTTATGTCAAAGGAATCAGTGAGCAAGAAGGCAAAATCAAAACGTACTTCCTCCTGGGAAGAGTCCAGCCCAACCCTTTGACCATGCAACCGAGAAAACTAACAGGACAATACTCCTTAGCTGCTGTCGTGCTGGGGCTCGTGCAATCTCTGAACAGGCAAAAGCAGAAGCAAATTTTAAACGAGAACAATAATTCGGGCATCATTAAGGGTCATTACAATCGGCGGACTTTACTAACTCCGGGCGGATCCGAATCAGCTGCCCAGGCAGAAGCCGCAGACAAGACGGATTTGCCATAAGCCTGCATCTTCCTTGTGATTTCTTTTTCCTTTTCTTTTTTAATTTCTTTTATATATGAAATAAATATATAAATAAATATGTTTTAATTTTTTTTTAGAACCAGGTTTTTTTTTTCCCCTTTTCCTTTCTATGGGTCCGTGACATCCACAGCCCCGCTGTTTTCCAGAGGCCGCGCATCTGAGGTTGCTTTAAGCGATGCTTCAAAGGTCCCTCTCCAATTCGGAAATCCGGGTTCTGAGCTTGGAGTTGGGGCATCTGAGATTCGATTCCCACCCACACATTTCCATGCTTAAAAAAAAAAAAAAAGATGTGGTAGGGATTAGGCAGACAGTGAATGGACTAAGCTTTGATTTGAAAAGATCTAAAGTCTTTTTTTTTAACTATTTACCAAGATGGGTAGAAAAAAAACAGATGTTTTTCTGGCCTCTAAAGTTTCAACATTACAGTTGTCCTTGATGTACAACTGTAATGGAGCCTGCCCATAAAGGTCATAAATTGTGACAGTCATAAAACATGACCGCCTGATTTTACAGCCATGTTTGCAGTGGTCGTTAAGGGTCGAGGAACTGAACAGCCAGTGTCCAAATGGAGTCAGGGACGCTGAGACGAACTTGTAGTTTTATACAAATAAATATATTTTACATTTATATTTATAGCAAACAAGATAGTCAGGCACCTCACTAGATCGTGAGGTAAATTGTCAGGTAAATCACAGAACAGTACCCAGAAGAAGAAAACAGGCGGGGAAAAGGGGAAACGCCCTTTTACCCCAGCAACCAATCATAAAGTGGATAGCCTCCTGCAGGAGCCTGCACTCTCCAATCAATCAATTCCAACTGTGTGTTCTGGCCAGTGGTGGGATTCAAATTTTTTTTACTACCAGTTCTGTGGGTGTGGCTTGATGGGCGTGGCAGGGGAAGGATCCTGTAAAATCTCAGAGGCGGTATTTGCCGGTTCTCTGAACTACTCAAAAATTCCACTACCGGTTCTCCAGAACTGGGCAGAACCTGCTGAATACCACCTCTCGTTCTGGCCCATTATACTATTTACTGTTACAGCTATTAAATTAAATATATTAACATTAATAGCAATAGTGCTTAGACTTATATACTGCTCCCCAGTGCTTTACAGCCCTCTCTAAGCAGTTTACAAAGTTAGCTTATCACCCCCAACAATCTGGGTCCTCATTTTACTGACCTCGGAAGGATGAAATGCTGAGCCAATGTGAAGCAAACATGGTGATTGTGAAACAGCCACCACAGTCCTTAATGCCACATTCGGTTAAGGACCATTAAGTGAATGAATGGTTCGCTATGGGGCATGGTTTGGCTTTAAAAAAAGGAAATAAATGTCAGGTTTGGGCAAAACCATCCTAAAACATAGTCGTATGCCAGCAGGTTGCTGCAAATGGCTGTAAATGCAGCCCTGTTGGTGAGCACCCAAATTTGGGCCACGGGGGTGGAGGGGTGACTATCATAACTCTGAATATAGATCATAAGGAGCCCCCAGGTAGATCCAGCATACATTTGAACAGCCACTAAGTGACTGATCATAAGTTGAGAACTAACTGTACGGCACCTATTCATGCTATTTCTTTGTGCAGTAAGGAACTCTATGCAGTGTGTGAATCCTGAATGTGTGTGAAGATATTGCATAGGTCTTGTTTGTTTATTTATTTGTAAAATGTATCAAAAAAAGGATGCTGAGCTTGTCAGATGGAAAGCTGACAGACCAGGTTTGAGACCCGAGCGCCACACAGTGGGTTGAGCTCCCATTACTTGCCTCAGGGTCCTGCCCACCTGGCAGTTCGAAAGCATGCAAATGCAAGTAGATAAATAGGTACCACTTCAATGGGAAGGTAAGAGAGTTCTATGTGCCTCGGTATATTGTCGTGCTGGTCACATGACCACATAAGTGTCTTCAGACAAACTGTGCAGCCAAGAAACAGATGAGTACCATCCCCTAGAGTCAGATATGACTGAACAGGGAGACTTTTACCTTTTTAAAAATTTATTGGCCACTCATCTTACCTATAGAGTAAGTAACTCTGGGCAACTTATTGAGATACAAACAAACAATGTGTTGGCTTGTAAGGTAGTCTCGAAATTAAGGATCCTACTTTGCATAGAACAATATGAGTATCTTGGAGTAAATCTGCTCATCTGGGTGTTGATTGCTGGTGAGTGGATGCTTAGAAATAGAAACATTAAAGTCCTTCAGAACATCCTAAACAACCCCAGAAGAAAAAACAGGAGTCATCTGCAACATGCAATGTAAAAAAACTGCAATAATCACTATGTAGGACAAACAGGCAGAAGACTGGTAGAACACATCTATGAACACCTGCTGGCAGTCAGAAGACATGATGAAAATTCTTTAGTTTCACAACATTTAGACAGATATAACCATAGTTTCAATTGGGAAAATGTGACCATCCTAGACCAGGCCAAAGCCAAAAATGCCAGGGAATTTCTAGAAATCTGGCACTCTGACGAATCAGCCATCGATAGACACATAGATATTAACATCTATAGACTGTGCAAAGGAGACAATCAACCAGCTCAAAAGAGAACAAAAAGACTCCAGCACCTCTCCACCAGTAATCAGCACTCAGATCAGTATAGATTAACTCAGACCAACAATCAAGTAAGCAATGCCCTACTCAAGAAACTGCCAAAGAGCTATCAATAAAGAACCCAACCAAAGAATCCTTAAGACTAGTGGTGGGATTCAAAAAAATTTTCTACCAGTTCTGTGGGTGTAGCTTGATGGGCATTGCGTGGCTTGGTGGGTATGGCTTGATGGGCATGGCAGTGGAAGGGTACTGTAAAATCTCCATTCTCACTCTACTTCAGAAGAAAGGTTACTGTAAAATTTCCATTCCCTCCCCACTCCTGGGGGAAGGATACTGCAAAATCCCATTCCCTCCTCACCCCACTAACTTTCCAGCTCCGTTCTCCTGTGCAGGGCAACAAAAGAAGACCCAGCTGATCAGCTATTACTCGGGAGGCAGAGAATAGATGGGAGCGGGGCCAGTCAAAGAGGGTATTTACTGGTTCTCTGAACCACTAAAAATTTCCGCTACTGTTTCTCCAGAACTAGTCAGAACCTGCTGAATATCACTCTGTTTAAGACCACCCCAACCCACACAGATAGGCAACGCAACAGAATATAAACTGACTGCAAACAGCACTCCTTACTAGCACTGATGATGTTACCTAGTTTGGGTAAGGAAACATCTGCAAGAAAACAAACAAGCTCAGAGGACCAAGGACCCCCCCCCCCCCCAATCATCCTTCTCCTCCTCCAATCCACAAACCCTACCCCCTTCTAGCACTGATGATGTTACCTAGTTTGGGTAATGAAACATCTGCAAGAAAACAAGCAAGCTCAGAGAGCACCAAGAACCCTTCAGAAAAATTATTATTGAGTGGAAATATTATTGATCAGGGTTCAGGGCCCACATAATTGTGAAATTCCCTTGTTCCAGTGACCTCTGCAAACTGCTAAAATCTAATAGGGATGAGTCTTTATGTCTTCCCTCAATTAGAGATTTCCATCAACATGGTTTTGCGGTTGCTGTCCCCTTCCTCTGGAATAGCATCTCCATTGGCAGGGCAAGTCATTATATGTAGCAGAGAGCAAACCTCACTTCCTTCTAGCACTGATGATATTATCTAGTCAGGTAATGAAATGTCTTGCAAGAAAGCATTGAAACTCAGAGAGCACACAGAATGACCCCTCATTATTTCTACCAAATAGATAAATTCTGATTCCCCCCACAAAGAATCTCCTTTTCTTCATCACACTGTGAAACAATAGAAACCAAAATTGATTTAATTTCTGAAAGCAGAGGCATTAGGTATCAAACATCGGGAATTAAGGTTTGGAACAGGAAACCCATTTAGATTATACCCTGTTTCCCCAAAAATATGATCTACCCTGAAACTAAATCCTAGCTTGATTTTTACACATGCACTCAATATAAGCCCTATCTCCAAAATAAGCCCTAATTAAGATCCCACCCACTCCAGAGTACATGGGTAAATATTAAGCTAGGGTGGGGATGTGGGGGTGGAGCTGCCCTATTACTTTGAATAGTTGTAGCCAGGCCTCGCACACCCTGACACCTGCCTTGCCAGTCCATTTCTTCTGCAGCCGGCAAAGCTGGCAAGGCTTTCCTAAAGGCTTCTGTAGCTGATAGCAAAGCTTCGATGATCCAGAACTCTGTTATCAGCTGAAGGGGTCTTCAGGAAAGCTTTGCCAGCTGCAGAAGATGTTCCTGAAGGCATCTGACAGTGAAAAGAAGGCTGCGGGCAACATGCACAAGTGAGGTTAGTCAGTGGATGACATCCCCCCAAAATAAGACCTGGTGCCTTTTTGGGTGGCAAAAAAATATAAGACAAGATCTTATTTTTAGGAAAATACAGTATATTCTCAAGCAAATTCCCCAGCCTTGCCAACTGCCAGATGTATGGACTTCAAACCCCAGAATTCCTATGTCAGTAGGACCATCACAGAGGATTCTGGGATCTGAAATCTGCATTTTAGAAGTTGCCAAAGTTGTGTGAACTAAATGGCAGAACTTTCCATTTAATTTTGTGTTGCCAGAAAATTCTGCTCTGAATCTTCTCCTACACAACAGAGGTTGTCAAACTTTCCAGTATAATTTCACATGTTCCACAAAGTGGACCAAAATAGCATCGCTTCCAGTGACTTTCTCTTCTTTCGTTCCTTGCCTTGACACCCTAAGTAGCACTTGTCATTCTCTTATTGATGCTCAAGAAATAAAGTGCTCTGGCTTTATCAGCTGAATGTAGAAGTTGTTGCAAGCAATTTTTCACAGCTAAGGATTGCCAACAGTTGTTTCTCACCTAAAATTGAAGTGAGAAAAAAAATGTGGAGAAGATAGAAATTGTTTTAGATGAACAACCTTTACTGGGATAGTGCCTTGTTAAATTCAGCAGGACTAACTTTTGAACAGACGTCACAGTTATAGCATCACCAAGAAGTATGATTTTATTTATTAGCTTGTTTGTTTGTATGCATCTCGCCTTTATTATTTTTACAAATAAGACGACAAATATATCCAACACAATTTCTTCCCTCTATTTTCTGAACAACAACAATCAACAGTGAAGTGGGTTGAGTTGAGAAGGAATGACTGGTCCAAAGTCACCCAAGCTGGCTTTCATGCCTGAGGCTGGTACTAGAACTCACAGTTTCCTGGTGACTGGTCCAAAGTCACCCAGCTCATTTTAGCACCTAATGCAGGACTTGAACTCACAGTCTCCCGCTTTCTAGCCTGGTGCTTTAGCCACTAGACCAAAGTAACTCTTCGACTTCCTTTGTCTACCAAATGTTTTAATTTGGTATACATATTTGATTAATAATAAATATGTTAGCTGAGGGCTTCCTGGCTTCTAATCCTGGCTGCATTAACACAACAACCGCAACAAATTCATTTCGAAATGAATGAGGCAGAAAACAGGGAATTAATCAGGTTGAAGAGGACTAGGGAGCTAATGCTACACCCGGTTGTGTTACTGTACTGTAGACTCGATGTATTATTTCCGTGGAAACCTTATGTTTTATTTACAACTGCTAACCGTCATAAATAAAATATAAAGCAATTAAAATCCAGTGAAAAGGAATGGCTCAAACATCATTATCATTCACCAAGTTCAAACAGCTCATTGAAAAGGGTGGCTTTGAGTCTTCCAAATAACAGAATAAGAAGAGTTGGAAGGGACCTTGGAGATCTTCTAGTCCAACCCCCTGCTCAAGCAGGAAACCCCTACACTCATTTCAGATGAGTGTTTGTCCAATCTCTTCTTAAAAACCTCAACTGTTGAAGCACCCACAACTTCTGGAGGGAAAGAAAGGAGTTAAATGCCATTTGCAAGAAAAATGCATGGGTGAAACTGAGTAGGAAAGTCCTCTGTATCCCTGCATCTAAAAGATGCTGAGCTACTTGCAGTGTAAACATTTGATTTTTGTTATTGGAATGGGGAAGAAGAATTCATACTATATGCCTCTTTATTGGCTGCTTACTCCTATTATTCCAGATCTCACCTTCTGCCCAAGGGCAGAGAGGAATTCTAGGGTGTTTTTCAGGCATGATTTTTTCCGAGAAGGGCATGAAGGCAAAAGTTGCCGTTTAGCGACCAACTTTTTTCATGATTTTTTTCCACTGAGAAAAAAAATCATTCTTTGAGCTTAATCTTCCCATTGTTGGAACCTATACCTCTCCTAGAAAAATGAAACATTTTAGGATATATTAAAAAGGCAGAATATTTCCCCTAAAAGAGAAGTAGAAACTCAGAGAGGCAGAAACTCAGCCCCCCCCCCCCACACACACCTTTGTTAATGGGCCATTAAGGCCTGGGCCAGTCTGTTCTACATAACAAAGACCTACCTCCTTCAGGCAGAGCCATTGAATTGCCCTTCATTGCACCACCCACCAAGTTTCAACCAAACTTAGCACACAGATGACCTACAAAGCTAGCTTTGACCTCTGACAGTAACCAATCAGGATACTCTTCCTGTGCCCCAGGGAACTCAAAGCCCAGAGAAGGTATAAAACCCAGGGACTCTCAGCATCTCTTCCTTTTACTGCCCAGGAACCCATCCCGTTCATCAATAAACCATCTTTCCAAGCGGCTTCCATGTTTCCAGTGTCTTTTTCCCCCACTTGGAACTGAACCCAGAAGGATATTTCTTCCAACACCCTACCCAACCACAGTAGTTAAGCACTCATCCCTAAAAACAGGGACTGTCCCCATTTTTTTTTTTTTAAGATAAAGTGGCAAACAAGCAATTAAACAATTCTGGGATTATCTGGAAGTCTGCTGTCTTTGTGATCACCGGCCTTTAACCTGGATCCCTTCTGTTAAAAAAAAATCACTTTTCCTGGGCTTCAAGCTTAGGGAATTAATTGTAGTTTAAAGTAACACCTCACACATCTCTAAGGGCTCATCTTGACACACATAACACGTTGTGTTAACCACTTTTAGATGCCGTGTCCTAAATGGCACTTACAACCATTTGTTTAGTGCAGGAGTCCTCAAACTATGGTCCACGGGAGAATGGTACTCGAGGCCGAGGCCAAAAACGGGACGTGTGGAGGCTTCAGGAGGCCGAAAGTGGGCCCCTTTTGGGGCAGCAGAGTGGTACTGGAGACTGGGGAGGCAAAAAATTGGACTCGTTTTTGGCCTCCCTGGCCTTCAGAAAGAGAGAGGGGGGCGGGATGGAAGAAGAGAGAGAGAGAGAGAGAGAAAGACACACAAACACACAAACAGAAGTCCCTCACACCTGCTTTCCATCCTCAGGAGCATAACAAAGTTTAATTTGTGTGTATTTTTAATGGACTGCTAAATTGGCCATGCCCAGCCAGTTACATGACCACCTAGCCACACCCATCCAGCGGTCTGCCCCCCGCAACAGTCTGAGGGCCCATGAATTGGCCTCCTGTTTAAAAAGCTTGAGGAACCCTGGTTTAGTGACTTTCAAAGTTACAACAGCACTGGAAAAAGGTGATTTACAGCCCTTTCTCGACTTGCAGCCTCCTCACATTCGAGCTGCAGCCTCCTCACATTCATGTGATAGCTGTCTAATCCACTTAATTAATCCTTTCCCTCTCTTTCTCTCTCTCTCTCTCTTTCACACACAAATATACACACACACCCACATCCTTCTTCTGAACTTCTACTCCTTATGCTCTTCCATACATGATTGAAAGTGCTTTTGGGGAGGGGGCTGACAGAATTTTTGCTCCAGTTAGCCATTATTTGAAACATGGTCTGGGCAGTGGTGGAATTCAAAATATTTTATTACAGTTCTGTGGGTGCGCATGGAGCGTTCTAAAATGGGCAATTTTAAGCATGAAAACTTACCTTATAATCAGCGCTGGTAAGTGAAACTGCTGAGGCATGGCAATCCACTCTGCTGTGCCTATCAGCTGAGCAACAAACAAAGGAAATATAGGAGAGGAAACGGTAGGGGGAAATGGGTACGGCCAATTGCTGACCAGCGCTACTGGATTGCTAGAACCGGTGCAAACCAGCAGCATATCGCCACTGGGTCTGAGTCCTCAGATACCCAAAGAAACTGCAAATATATTTATCTGATTTTGTGACTGAGAAAGGAAGCAAACCTACCAAACAACCTTCCTTTTACCACAGTCCATATCTTGCCTGTTTATTTATTTATTTATATATTTGTTTTGTTTTATTTTGTCAAGCGATTATAAGATAACAGGCATAAGTATAAACATAGTTATGAATACATAAAATGGATACGTATAAGAAAAATAAAAAGAAACAATAGGACAGGGATGGTAGGCACCTTGGTGCGCTTATGCACGCCCCCTACAGACCTCTTAGGAAAGGGGTGAGGTCAATAGTAGACAGTCTAAAGTTAAATTTTTTGTGGTTTGGGGAAGAAACCACAGAGACAGGTAGAGTATTCCAGACATTGACCACTCTGTTGCTGAAGTTGTATTTCCTGCAATCAAGTTTGGTGCGGTTAACCTTGAGTTTGTATCTATTGTATGCTCTTGTATTGTTATGGTTGAAGTTGAAGTATTCACTGACAGGTAGGTCATTGCAATATACAGTTCTATGTACTATACTTAGATCAGACCGAAGGCGGCGTAGTTCTAGGTTTTCTAGGTCTAGAATTTCAAGTCTGGTGGCATAAGGTATTCTGCAACAAGTAGGGGAGTGGAGAACTCTTCTTGTGAAATATTTCTGGACTTTCTCAACTGTATTAATAACAGATATGTAATGCGGGTTCCAGACTGATGAGCTGTATTCAAGTATTGGTCTAGCAAATGTTTGCCTTCTAAAGCAACTCTTTAGAACTTGTTGAGGAGAGGATCGATTTATTTTCCAAAACACCTGAAGGCAGGACAAGAAATAATGGATGGAAACTAATCAAAGAGAGAAGCCATTTGGAATTAAGGAGTAACTTCCTGACAGTGAGAACAATTAACTGATGCAACAGCTTATAGCCAGATGTTGTGGGTGCTTCATCACTGGAGCTTTTTAAGAAGAGACTGGACAGTCATTTGTCTGAAATGGCATAGGGCCTCTTGCTTGAACAAGCAGTTGGACTAAAAGACCTCCAAGGTTCCTTCCACTTCTATTGATTGAACTACTGTAAAAGAGCAAGCTGAGCCAAGGAGAAGCATCTAAGTGGACAGGCCATTCAAGGCCTATCAAAGAAATGAATTGTAGCCTCTAAATTCCAGAGTTCCAAACAGATCCCATAAATATGGTTTCCTCAGCCACAAACACTGTATGCATAGACAAATGTAGCATATTCAGATGGAAACTACTATTTCTAGGAGAAAAAAACACAGATTAAGAGTCATGCTATCTCAGTACCAAGGACCAGGGGTGGGCTACTGGGGGCTCACAGGGGCTTGGAAGAGCCCCTAGCTAAGACTCTGTAGGTCTCAGAGAGCCCCCAATAACCTCAGAAAGACAAGCAGCAAGGGAAAGCTCTAAATAGGCTTAACTGAACTTCTGGGCATTCAGCCAAGAGCATCTCACACCTCATAAAAGTGTTGCAAGCTAGATAAACAATTCACTCAGTGCTTGGGAGGGAGAGCCATTGAGAAAATCAGATAACATAGCCGCCAGCCTACAAGGGGATTAATTCCCAAATAATAAGAATCACGTAACTCACCAGAAACTTCACTACGACTCCCAAGATCCCTCTCAAAGTCACTGCTATTAAGCCTGGTTTCACCCAGTCTTTTATTTAAGTATTAAATGCACAACATAATAAACAACTTTTTGGTAAATATCTTTTTTTTTAGGTAATTAGGGCAAAGAAGCGATTTTGGGTTGGCCATGCCCACCCAGCCACATGACCACCCAACCACGCCCACCCAGCCAGTCATTAGGGCAGAGAGCCCCTTGCTAAAAAAAATTTGAAGCCCTCCCCTGCCAAGGACCCACAGTTCAACCCTGAGCTACAAAGTGTGAAAGAAAGAGCAACAAAGATGATTAGGGGGTCTGGAAGGCAAAGCATAGGATGGACAGTTCTGGGAACTGAATATGTCTAGTCTAACAAAGAGAAGGATTTGAGGTGACATGAGAGCAGTCTTCCAATATTTAAGAGGCTATCATAAAGAAGAATTGGTCCATCTATTCTTCAAAGCACCTGAGGACAGGAAAAGAAGTAACAGATGGAAGCTTACCAAAAAGAGATCCAACGTAGAATTAAGGAGAAATTGCCCGACAGTGAGGACAATTAATTTTTAAGAAGAGACTGGATAGCTATTTGTCTGGAATGCTGTAGGATTTCCTGTTTGAGCGGTGGGGTTGGGCTAGAAGATCTCCAAGGTCCCTTTCAACTCTATTATTCTGCATTCGGTATTGTATATCACCCCAGGATGTGTTTGGTCTCCCCAGCAGCAACTTGTAGCAGGGAAATAATCCAATCCAGATAATCAAATGTTTTGCCTTCCTTACCTCTCCCCTTTATCGAACTCAAAGTGAAAAAAAATAAATAAAAATCAGAGGACAAAATATAAATTGTCCCATTTCCAGATCCTTCAAACCACACCAGGCCATAAGTTCTCACTCTGCAAGAGAATATCAATACGTGAAATATATGATACAGAAGAAAGGAAAGCCCCCCCCAAGAAATGTATGCTTTTAAAATCCATAAAACCTGCCAGACCGAAATTGACCTTTTGTGAAACCGTCGGAAGAGCTATAGTTGCAACCTGCAATTTGCTTCGAGGGTTTTTAAAGCGTATTGTTCTCTGTAGCTTCTCAACAGGATATACCATAAATGCCGGTTAACAAAACACAAAGCACAGTGCTTTCTTGGCCTAGTTTCTTGGCTCCTTTGGAGTAGATTTCCAATTTATTTTCATTTTATTTAACATGAGACCACCTATAACCTCCAGCCAATTTATTATCAAGCCTCCTCTCCTCCTCTTCCTTATTGTCTCTGTGTACACATGCCATGTTGTGCCTGAGCAAATCAACCCTATTATGGCTTAATGTGAGGTTGTGGCTCACACAGCATAGCTGGTAGGGTAGGATAATCAAATTTCCACTCCATAGTTCCCCGAAAAAAGGGAATTTAAAAAAAACTGTTGATAGAAAAGTTGCTAAGAGCTATAACGTGAGGAAGCATTTGCATATAAAACAGAAATCATGGTATAGGGGCATTGTCAAGATTTGTTGTTAGAACAGCTAGAACAGCGACAAATCTATTTACACCATGTATCTATTTTGAAAACAGTAAGGGAGAGTTTTAAATTTCTCCAGAGTCTGCTGACCCGATCCTGCCTCTTTAAAATGCTCTCACCACCATTAAACAATTATAAGAGCCGTGGTGGCACAGTGGTTAGAATGCAGTACTGCAGGCTACTACTGCTGACTGTCAGCTGACTGCAAGTTGGCAGTTCGAATGTCACCGGGCTCAAGGTTGGCTCAGCCTCCCATCCTTTCAAGGTAGGTAAAATGAGGACACAAATTGTTGGGGGCAATAGGCTGACTCTGTAAAACTGCTTAGGGAGGGCTGTAAAAGCACTGTAAAGTGGTATATAAGTCTAAGTGCTATTGCTGACAAGTCTCAGCATGTGTTGGCTTTTGGATGGCGCACCACCAGGTAATCTCAGAGGTGTAGTTTAGACTGGGAATTTAGGGGGTGGGGGATATCTCAGCCACTGACTGTCCTTGGCAAGAAAACACCACAGCTATGTCTGTGAAGACAGTGGCATTTGAAATCAACTTTCCCTTTAGATTCCTCGGTATGACAGATTAATTTGCAAAGTATTGAGATCAAATAAAATCTTCTGTTGCACAGCCCCTTAAATTAGGCTAACACAGGGTTAGATCATTTATGATTCAGTGTGCTGATGTGTCTCTATTTGCAGGAATCAGGTCATTAGGATAGCTAAACATTGATGGACTTACAACAGCTTATTTAATGATTGTTGGAAGTTAAAACGGTACTGAAAAAAGTGACTTATGACTGTTTTTCACACTTATGAACATTGCTGCATCCCCATGGTCACATAATACAAATTCAGATGCTTGGCAACTGACTCCTATTTATGCCCTCAAGTTCCTTTTTCCTTGTAATTTAAACATAAACACACACTTCTTCCCTGCTTAACTGTTATTCATTTCCTTAAGGGACAACAACAGGTCATGTTTATATCTCTAGTCAGGTTTTAACAGTGGTGGGATTCAATTTTTTTTTTTACTACCAGTTCTGTGGGTGTGGCTTGGTGGGCCTAGCTTGGCTTGGTGGGCATGGCAGGGGAAGGATACTGCAAAATCTCCATTCCCACCCCAGTCCAGGGGAAAGTCACTGCAAAATCCCATCCCTCCCCTTCCTATTAACCTGCTTTCCAGCTCCATTCTCCTGTGCAGGGCAACAAAAGAAGACCCAGCTGATCTCGGGAGGCAGCTGGTGGGGGCGGGGCCAACCAGAGGCGGCATTTACAGTTCTCCAAAGTACTCAAACTTTCCTCTTATCAGTTCTCCAGAACCTGTCAGAACTAGTTGAATACCACCTCTGAGTGTTAACCTGTGAATACAACTGATTAAAATTAAGTCATTGCTGTTAAGGAAGACCTTTCAGTATTAGCAGTGCTTCCAAGAGAGTATATTAAAAGTTCACAGCTTTCCCTATTTTCATGTTGTTTTCCCTTACACATGTTGGACAAAACCCCACCTTATTAATGGAAAACCTTCTTGGTTCAGAGAAGAATGGACTCAGTTGGAGAATTAATTAACTAGAATTAAAAATGATAACATTGTCTCAGAGAAGACATATTCGGGTGCAGGCAGGCAGTTATTTAAAAAGAACTAATGAAAGATGTTCCACCAGTTTAAAAAAATAAATAAACCCAAGTCCTTTCATCTGGTATTTCTTTTTTTTTTAAAGGAAAATATATCAGTATTGGATCATTTTTTTCCTCTTGCTTTCAGTCAGAAGATGTATAGAAGCATGGTGCCCCAATACCTTAAATTATTGTGGGAGTTATCGAATTATTTAGAAAATGATTCATGGAATGCTGTAAAAAAAAATCAAGGCACCATAAAATCATTGAAAAAAGTCATAACACAAGTTAAAATGGCACAGCAATAAATATGTGCAACAATGCCACCCTTATTAGCACAATAATATAATACTTTATTAGCACTTTATTCATGCCATTCGTCAGTTCAGGATCCAATTTTAGCAGCGAGGAAATTAAAATATTTACTTATTTATCTATTCTAGTAACCATATTATATGCCAAAGAGACTCTCAGGAGCTCTTATGGACAGTGGCTCACATGAAAAATTAATGCCACTTTATAATGCCTTGCTAAGGCCACATTTGGAATATCACATCCAATGTAGGTTGCCACTATTTAAAAAAAAGATGTTGAGGTTCTAGAAAGAGTTTTAAAAAGTGCAGAGAAGAGCAGCAAAGATGAATAGAATAGAATAGAATAGAATAGAATAGAATAGAATAGAATAGAATAGAATAGAATAGAAT
>NW_020769330.1:12659468-12672921 GCF_900518735.1 Pseudonaja textilis | reverse complement strand
ATAGAATAGAATAGAATAGAATAGAATAGAATAGAATAGAATAGAATTTTTTATTGGCCAAGTGTGATTGAACACACAAGTAATCTGTCTTGGTGCATATGCTCTCAGTGTACATAAAGAAAAGATACATTTGTCAAGAATCATAAGGTACAGCAATAATAGTTATAGGGTACAATAGCAATCATACTAGGAAACAGTCAATAAAAACCGTAAGGATACAAGCAACAAAGTTACAGTAATACAGAGGAGATAGGTGAAAGGAGAGATGGGAAGATTAATAGTAATAGTAATGCAGACTTAATAAATAGTTTGACAGTGTTAAGGGAATTATTTGTTTAACAGAGTAATGGCATTTGGAAAAAAAAACTGTCCTTGTGTCTAGTTGTTCTGGTGTGCAGTGCTCTATAGCGTCATTTTGAGGGTAGGAGCTGAAATAGTTTATGTCTGGGGGATGAGGATTTTGGATTAGGGAATTGGAAGCTAAAACATACAGTAAAACCACTGACAATTGACTATCCAAGGGGCTGAAGGAAAGTGGACAACATATAAACATAGTCAACATTCGGAAGAACTGTATTGATATGTACACGTGCCTCATTTGATTGTACAGCTTTTATTAGAGAATGCCATACAGAAACACACATAGTGAAAACACCGGGAAATCATTCATACAATACTGTAATGTACAAAATCAACCATTGACGTTTGTGTTGTTTTCTCATGGTTTGTTCATTCTTTCTGAAAAAAGAGTCTATTTTAGTCTGTTTCTTCTATTTACGAAGGTAAGCGTAGAAAGCACTCTCAGTGCTAGCTATACCACTCAACATACCTGGGCATTTTTCTATGACAAATGACTTTAACTGCATTATCAAATGACTGACATCCTCTTCTTTCAGAATATCTGCAATTTCTATGTCCTCCTTATTTAATTTTTCACTTTCATTCTTCTGCTTCATCAATTGCTTCCTGCACTTTTCCGCTGGGTTGTACCTCGGCCAATACTGATAGGAAAATTGCTTCTGGGCTGCGTTCATTACAGATTGTCACATCATCCAATCCATTGCAACAAAATCTTTGAAATCTACTCCCTCAAATTCCACCATGGGAAGTGGGCTGTCTAGCAAGGCTGCACCATCTTGTTCTTGGGGTTGTAACAAATCCAGCTTTCTTGAAGCACTTCTATGTTGTTTCAGGCTGAAGTTGTTGTTTTTTTTTCCAAGCAGAACTAATCCAGAGATCCAGCAGTCAGAGGAGTAACAGATACAACAGATCAGCGTCTGTGAACCTTTTCGGCACCGAGTGCAGAAACGGGAGCATGCATGCACAGGGGAGCACTGGAAACTGGAAAGAGGAGCTCCATGGTGCATGTGCAGGAGTGCCAGAAACCGGAAGAGCAGCTCCCTGGCATGCATCTGTGCACCGGCCACCTGGTCTTCCAGTTTCTGGAGCACATGCATGCATGAAGACCAGTTGCCTGTTGCACATGTGTGTGCCAGAACCCAGAACAACAATGGGTGATGGCTGGTATGCCCAGAGAGATGGCTCTGAGTGCCACTTCTGGCACGCATGCCATAGGTTCACCATCACAGCAATAGATGATTTTGCTTCTGCAGTTGTACCATAGGTTTACGTTTCAGCAATGACCCACTGCAGAAGATGGGCCTGGTACTGCATTTTGAATGTTTTGATTATGCCTTGGTCGAGAGGTTGAATTTTTGATGTAGTGTTTGGAGACAAAAACTTCAGTTTCACGTTTGTAAGATGGTTCGCTTGGATAATTGTCCACCACAAGGAGAATAGACTGTTCCTTCTTCGTCTTCATTTCTCCACCAATACCTCTTATCCCACTCCTCATATAGGGTGACAGTCATCCACACAGATTTGTTAGACTTCCACGTGACGGGAAGCTCTTTGGGCTGCAGATTCTTGAATGAGCATGGCTTTGCCGAATTACCATTCACCAAAAGTTTTAGCTTCTTTCTGCTTAAGCTAGCACACAGCGGAACTGTGGTACGTTCTTTAGAAACTTTTCCACACTCACATTTATCTTACATTTATCTTACACCCCTCATTATGAGGTTCCTGTCAGGCATGGCCTTGAAAATGAGCCCACACTCATTAACATTGTCATCTTTGAAGCCACTGGTGAAATCTGGAACCTTTTCAATAAACACAGTATTTTCTGGGAGATCTCATGTTGCAATTTAAATGTCTTGAGCCAACCATTTGATGCTTGGAAATCTTATATTCTTGTAGACTAAACTCAACTGGTTAAGTTTTAGTAAATTAATATCGCTTGCCAAGATACATCTTGTAGAGGTGGTCGCTATATAGAGATTGGCTTTGTATTGTGTACATATTGTGTATATTCAGTCTACGAAAATTAGGTCAACTTAGGGAGGTAGTCAGTGTAAGGAGATGGTCAACTATCCTGCATTATGGAATTCGTTAGATATGAAAATTTGAGGTTGTGGTGCTTTACATCATTTCAATGATGGCGTCATTATGCAAAAGATGCAAATGAAGTTGTTTGTGTAATTCTAGTGTTACAGAAAAGATTTGATAGCAATTTTTTTAAAAAAACAATTTCTAACAGGTTTGAGCCAATTCATTTATTGCTCACTTTGATTCATGCCTCTGTTTCTTTGATTCTGAAGGAAGATCGAGGCCTCTTGTTAATGAGCAAGGAAGAAAAAACACAAATATCTATATCTTCTTGTGGTTGTTACTGTGGAGGAACAGATTGGGATGACAGTTGTACA
Organism: Pseudonaja textilis; assembly: GCF_900518735.1. Next base: position 12,670,159 of record NW_020769330.1, on the reverse strand, counting down.
AACAATGAAAGATCTTGATCAGGTTTTAGAGAAATGATAGCAGATGCAACGCTTGAAGGGCCAGTGACTTTTACATTTAACAAATAATAATAAGAGCATGTCCATAATTTTATGAGGTGGGGGTGGTGGAGGAGGAAGATCAGCTGAGAAATGTTTTGCAAAAGGAATTTTTACAAATTGCAGAAGGAGCAAGGGGAAAACTATACATTAATTCCAGGCAATACAAATAGTACTAATAAAGGAGAATATTTGTAGCTGTGGAAAGCCTCCCCCACTCCATCCTAGAAGAATGAAATATTTTGGGAAATATTAAAAAAGCAAGATATTATATTTCCCTAAAGGAGAAATGAAGAAACATGCTCTTAAAAGACAGAAAGCAGACTTAGTCTCCCTGCCCCCCGGCAGATACTGAGGCCAGCTTTTAGAAATGCAGATTTGGTAATCCATTCAAACAGGATATTTTGAAACAGAGGCAGAATGGTAGGATTACCCCTCACTCAAGATCCAACCCAGGGCAAAGCCCTTAAGCCACAATAGAAATTGCCCAACACCCTTTCAGAACACAAGCCTCTTCATTGCATCATCTCAGAGCAGTCCAAACTTCAACCAAACTTGGGAGCTCAGACAAACACCTAGGGTTTGCATGTCCTCTTTTGCCTATAGAGCCAGCTATGACCCCTCCATAACCCCTCCATGACCACATAGGAATCTGACGACAGCCAATATAAAATACATGTTCTTGAACAGGAACAGGAAGCTCAAATGCAAAGCCCAGGGAATGTATAAAACTTCCCCCCACTCTAAACTCCATATGGTCAGCTGCACCAGAAACACAAACCCATGTGGTTCTGCTTCATCAATAAATGGACCTTCTTTCCAATCAGCCTCCAGCCTCCATTTTGTCTCCAGTGCCTTTTTCCTGGCTTGGAACTGGATCTGGATATTTCTTCCAACATAGCTCAGCATTGACATGAAGGGTCCTTGGTACCTAGAAAACTATTAAGGTCCTTTCAGCCCTAGGCTTCTATGTTTCTTGGCAATACAAGAGTCTTTAATAAGACATTCAGAACTTGGAAGGCTGGAAGAGTATGAAGTATTCTGTGTGATTAAAATTAGAATTCTCTTTCTCTCTTCATCTTGATACTGCTACTCAGTGGCCATGGGAAGAACAGACTATTTATTATTGCAAATACTTGTTACCTTGCCTTCTGCAGTTCTAGTGCAGAGCTGGGAAACTACGGCAGCAGTGGGATCCTACCTGTTCTGTTGCCGGTTCAGTGATTGTGTCAGAATATATTCATAAACTGGAATAGAGCATGGTAACAAGGTCAGCCAATGAATAGGCATAGCAACTAAATCAGCCAATGAGGACAGTTTGGAAACTGAAATTAGGCGTGGCTCTATATTAAACTCTGCAGCTCTGAAGCTATGTTGAGCTCTGAGTCTGTCTGTTGAAAATGAAATGGCTTCTCTCCTCTGCTTGCTTGCTGAACTCAAGTGAAACTGGAAGCTCTCTCTCTTCTCTTGTGCTACCGAAGTTACTTGCAACATGTTTCTGTCTGAGTTTGCTGCATGTTGGAGAAATCTACAACTGGTTTGTAAGATCTACTTATTATGTTTATAAAGATGTTAAATGAAGAATCAGCCATCTATGTTTATTTTTCTGGTGCTGAATTAACACTGCAAAAATCTGAACAGATCGCGTGCACAGCTTTCCACATACCAGGTGAGGCCTGCAGCACCAATCAGCTGAGAGGCTAAAGAAGAGAAAAGCACAGGGGCAGGTGGCAGGGCTGATCCTACACTTTTCTTTCTCCTCTCAGCTGGTTCGGAGGCTTTGTTTTCTTCCTCTCAGCTGATCATCAGAGGCTTTTTTTTACTACCAGTTCGGCTGAATTTTGCTACTGGTTCAGTTGAACCGGGCTGAACTGGTAGCATACACCATTGAACTAGGGTCCTTTTACGACTTGTGGACTTCAACTCACAGATTTCCTGAGCTAACATGGCTGGCTCAGGAATTCTGGGCATTGAAGTCCACAAGTCATAAATGGGCCATTGTTCCCCACCCCTGAAACACTAAATCACTCACAAACTGTCCTCTCCTGATTGTGGTGTCTTCCTGGAGATTCCATTTTGCTTTGTCTGGGAATTTACACCTGAAAGATCTAATTTGAATAAATCCCCAACAAAACGAACTACCCTAGTGAAAGAGGGAAGAATGGGATGGTAGAAGACCTTGGAAATTGTCTGTAAGTTGGAATATGCAAACAGAGATCAACCAAGACCAGATTCAGAAGGAAGCTTCTTTATAACTTTAATTATATTACACTTCTAAAAAGCTCAGGATGAGCTGAAAATACTTTTCAATATGTTCCTTTCTCACCAGGTGTTTTTTTTCTCTCTCTCTAAGAGTTCCAGGTTCAAACATATCGCTATTTTCAGCAACTTAATCACAGTTGGAAAACTCCTTATCCTTGGATGCCCTTAACGTTAATATTTTCAGTTTTCCTCTGCTGCCATCTTATGGCAACTCTAACCAGAGGCATGGGTCGGATAATTATTCCCAAATACAAACTAATTCTGAACGTGTCGGTTTGGCGGTATCTCAGAAACATGTTTCAAATTTTGGATTTCACTCTGAAAGCCCTCCCAACTATTGACACCCTGAGATAATTTGTAATGTGATAGGAAGGGGGGAAATATTAAAATACCTGAGAGTAAATTTGTTCACCATGATACAAAAAAAGATGCTAAAGCCCAAGAAAGTGCTCAGAGAAGAACAACAAAGATGATAAAGGATCTGGAGGCTAAATCATATGATGAGCAGTTGAGCAAGCTAAGTATGTCTAGCCTATAGAAGAGAAGGATTAGAGGGGACATGATAACTATGTTCCATTACTTGAGGGGCTATCACAAAAAAGAGGGAATTGACTTATTGTACTCTCCAAAGCCACCTAATGAGAAGGAAGGACTCACTGAAGAGCCTAATTCTGGGAATGATTGAGGGCAAAAGAAGAAGGGGATGACAGAGAATGAAGTGGCTGGGTGGAATCACTGAAGCAGTTGGCATGAGCTTAAATGGACTCCGGGGGGTGGTAGAGGTCAGGAAGGCCTGGAAGAACATTGTCCATGGGGTCGCGATGGGTCTGACATGACTTTGCAATTAACAACAACAACTCTCCAAAGCTCCAGAGGGCAGAACAAGAGGCAATGGGTGGAAGCTTGTGAAAGAGAGATCCAACCTAGTAGTTAGGATAAATTTTCTGACAGTGAAAACAATTCATTAATGGAATAGTTTGCCTCCTGGAATTGTAGATACTCCATCATTGGATGTTTTTAAAAATAGACTGGACATTTGGATATTTGACTGGGATGGTAAAAGGTCTCTTGCCTTGACCAGGAGGGTGGACTAGAACATCTCCAAGGTCTCTTCCAGCCCTACGATTCGATGTTCAATGTTCAAATTTATATAGCAACCCAACTGTCAGGTGCAGGCAACTACGTCGACTTGTGGAAGGTTCAACTTGGCAACTTTATTTTGCTCTATCTATCTTGTTTCCCTGAAAATAAGACCTACCCTGAAAATAAGTCATAGCCTGGTTTTTAAGTGTGCCTAATATAGTCCTACCCCCCCAAAATAAGCCCTAGTGAAGTGGGTGGGCATGATCAGCACAGGAAGTGGCAAGCTACATGTGCCGACAGTGTCTGGCAGCAGTTGCAGGCCAAACAACACAGGTGAGTTGATTACCTGTCCAAGCAGCAGATGGGGGCAGAGGCGGGGGGGAGGCATGCAATCTGGATGTGCTGCATGGCTGCAAGAAATCCAAGAGTTGGTGGACCAGAGTGGGCAGACAGCCACAGGAGACTCATCTGTGCATTACTTGGCTTGCCTGCAGCCCACACAGTGCATCCAGATTGCCTGCTTTCCACCCGGACCTCTGCCCTCCAACTACTGCTGGTGCCACTGAGCAAAGATGAGCCTTCCATGGTAGCCCACCATTCTGGCCCATCAAGTTGACTTTCCTGTGGCCTACACAGCTTCTCTGGATGACCTGCCTCCCCTCCATGCATCTCTGCCTCCATCTGCTGCTTGAAGAGGGAATCAACATACCTGCGCTGCAGCACTTGTTGTCTCTTGTGTGTGTGCTTGGGGTGGAGCATCCAGCTGGACTGATCACCCTGAAATCATATTTCCCCCCAAATAAGCCCTACTGCTTATTTTGGAGCCCCCCCAAAATATAAGGCCGGGTCTTATTTTGGGGGAAACATGGTATATTACAAGAGTTTGCCTTCCTGTGAGAACAAACAGATGAAAGTTCACAGAACTTAGGAGTCAGACTTGGTTGTCTGGGAAATTCTAGGAATTGAAGTGTACAGGTCTAATGTGAGATATGCTGTACAATGTAGTAAGCCATGTGCAGATCTGTACATTGGGGAAACATAACAACCCCTTCATAAACACATAGCACAACACAGGAAAACAAACTAATCAGGACTAAATTCAGCAGTCCATCTGCATTTAAAAAACAAGGACCACACTTTTGAAGATAGCAATGTCCACATTTTGGACAGAGATGACTGCTGGTTTGAAAGATGGATCAAAGAGGCCATCTATGTCAAAATTGATCAGCCCTCTCCCAACAGAGGGGGAGGGATATGGTATCACCTATCTCCAGTCTACAGCACAGTCCTTTCAACAATTCCAAGGAGGTTCCACACCCATTTGCACCATTCAGGTGATCCTGATGACCCAGATAAACCTCCAGGTAGCCTTAACAACTTGCTAAAAGAGCAGCTGTCTGCAAGGAGTATAAATCATTCCATTCCCCACCACCCAGTCAGAGTTGAAGAATTTTTTGGATGAGAGGTGAAATGTCTTTAAAGAAAAACCAGAAAGTCCAATTGCCTCTTGAAAAAGCACCTTTGGGACCACCATGAGCTGGATGACTGAGAATCTCCATAGACACCTACAGGTCTAAAATGTGCCATCCCCTGATTAGACTGACCTTGTGTCATCTGGAGAGTATTAGTATATAACAGCCATGCCTTCTTTCTGCAGAGTCAGCATTCAGTGAGGGTAAACTCATCAGCTTCCTTGCCGTTTCATCAAGCTAATTTGCAAATGCTATTGCTTTTATTTTAAATGGGATTGATTAAGTTCTTTCTTTTGGTTAATTTTTGAAGGCCATCCTTGTGTTTTATTGCCAATTTCCACATGACATTCCCCATGGACTGGATGATGAAAGCATCCACCCTCTAAATTAAAAGATTGCCTCTCTCAAAGTTACATTTGTGTATAAAGAGGCTCTTGTGAGATTCACAGTCAACAGTTAATGTTAAGAGTTTTTATTAAACTTTGGAAGGTGTTAATGTTGGTTTCTGAGAGAAGCCTCGGTAGCACAGTGGTTAGAGTGCAGTTATTTCAGGACACTTCTGCTGGTTGCCGGCTGACTGCAATTTGGCAGATCAAATCTCACCAGGCTCAAGGTTGACTCAGCCTCCCATCCTTCCGAGGTAGGTAAAATGAGGACCCAAACTGTTGAGGGCAAGATGCTGACTCTGTAAACCACTTAGAGAGGGCTGGAAAGCACTATAAACCAGTATATAAGTCTAAGTGCTATTGTTATTAGTGAGCCTTGGCATGTGGTCAATAGCATTCTTGCTATCATCATTCTTTGAGTTGAGCTAGTATCCTGCAGATAAATGATGGGGTTAAACAAGCATCCAAGCCAGTTTGGTTATGGTTAAGGCAACAGGGTACATACAAACCATAAGCTTTAATCCTACCTTAAGTACTAAGCTGGCTGGGGGATCTTGGGCCAGTCACTCATTCTGTGTTAAGAAAAAGGCAATGGCAAACAGGAGGAGGAGGAGGACCCAGCCAATAATTAAGCTTGACTTCTCTAGGAAGCAGAATGATTACCTGCATATTACAGTAAATATTATTTTAAAAAAATATTATATCTTATATTTCCATGGTATCTCTGCTTTATTTGGCTTGGTGCATTGCTTATTGCATAATGGAGTGAGCTTCCGTTACTTGTCCCAGCTTCTTTCTTTGAAAGCATATAAAAATGCAAGTAGAAAAATAGGGATCGCTTTGGTGGGAAGGTAATAGTGTTCCATGAGCCTTTGGCATTTTGTCATGCCGGCCACATGACCATGGAGATGTCTTTGGGCAGTGCTGGCTCTTCGGCTTTGTAAATGACTAAACACCAAAGGTGCACAGAATTCTGTTACCTTCCCATCAAAGCGATCCCTATTTTTCTACTTGCATTTTTTACCTGCTTTCGAACTGCTAGAAATGGGAGCTCACACCATTATGTGGTGCTAGGGATTCGAACCATCGAACTGCCGACCATTTTGATTGGCAAGCTCAGCGTCTTAGCCACAGAGCCATCACGTCCCTGTATTTAAGCAGATATTAAAGGGCAATTCATAAAGAGTCTGTACTGAACCCGCATCCCTTTTGAACTGATTAACGGGTTAAAAATTAATGGCCCCACCAGTGCAAATCAATACATATGCATCTTTTAAAAATGCATTTTGGATGTCATAGCTGAGCTTTGAATTTTTTTTCAAAGCATCATCCTGTGTTTTTTTAATTCAGAATTTCAGTATCATCAAGCATGTTTCATTTTTCAGAGCTGTGGGAAGTCTCGACACAGTGCTGGGCGGGGCGGTAATTTGTTTTAGATGAGAGAGCAGTCAAATTGGGAAATAACTTGGTAAGAATGCTTTCTTTTATAAGGGAGAACAAAGCCAGAATGGAAGGTAATGCATGGCCTCAAAACTTTCGAATTCACATCAGTGGACACCACTGTATACATCCTCAGTGAGTAGGCGGTACGGGGGAGGAATAGGGATCAGAACAGTGATCAAGCAAGGAATATTATGGGCTTTTGTTTTTATTCCTCTCCAGACAAGATCTCTGTAAAAATCCTCAAAATCTTTTTTATATAGTGGCAACCAAAATTGGATGCAATATTCCAAGTGTGGTCTCCCTTGTATGCGTGAATTGCAAGAATAGCAGTTTTCTTGCAGTTCTTCAGTTGCTGAACGGATATTCTGAGCTGTGGTGGCACAGTGGTCAGAGTGCAGTACTGCAGGCTACTTCTGCTGCCTGCAGTTTGGCAGTTCGATTCTCACAGGCTCAAGGCTGACTCAGCCTCCCATCCTTCCAAGATGGGTAAAATGAGGACCCAGATTGTTGGGGGCAAGATGCTGACTCTATAAACCACTTAGAGAGGGCTGTAAAGGCACTGTAAAGTGGTATATAAGTCTAAGTGCTATTGCTATTCTGCTTTTCATGGTATTGTCGACACTTAAATACCACGGAAAGACAAATGGAAGGAAATTGGAGCTGTGGTAAGAAGAAGATGAAACGTATATTCATATATGGTCCCTGCAGGGATTTGCACTCCCGCCTTTCAATGTTTTCAAATGCTCTCACTTACTTTTTGACAAAGATTATTACATTATCTTCTACGCTCATCTTCTATTATTACAGACTTGCAATCAATATCACTTTAAATTGGATATTGAAGTGAAACATAGACAGAAGGCACCAGGGTGTTCAGTCATGTGCTACCATATATTAATTATTTAAATTTGTGAATTGTTTCCTTTTTGGTAAACATCAGGTTGCTATTAGCACTTCATCTTCTCCACAGCAGGATTTTCTGGGGCTTCCTGTGGCAGCCGCAAAGAGGATTTCAAAGGAGTGTGTCAGACACAAAGAACTAGGACCAAGCACTAAGTTCTAGATAAACTGATGTATTGCTCATGCCTGTACCCAAGAATCTAGTCAAGTAATGATCAGCAATAAATTGTCACAAGAGTTAACAGAGTTCGAGAAGGAATTGACTTTAGATTGCTTGTGGCAACATAAAAATTTTAGGCTGCGTCCTCACTTGACTCCGTCCCCTCTTCCAGGTTTTGCTTCTCCTTCTACACTGAGCTTTGTTTGAGTGTAAACCCCCTTCAAAGCAACATGAGTCCAGTTTGAAATCAGTGAGACCATGTTACAGAGTGTTGTTTCAACAGCCACCTTCTTCTGGCTCTCCCAGGTGAATATCTTCACCTCCAATATTCTCAGTCTTTTCCAACAACACTTTCCAGTGATATCAAACTCCAGAGGTTGTGGGTGCTCCATCACTGGAAGTTTCCCAGAAGAGATTGGACAGCCATTTGCCTGGAATGGTATAAAGTCTCTGGTTTGTGCAGTGGGTTGGACTAGAAGATCTCTAAGGTCCCTTCCAACTCTGGTTATTTCTGTAAGTTAGATGGTAGGAGTCTAGCAGCTTGCTTGATCAGGCTTTGGGCATTGGAAGCTGAAACAGATGTGAGATCAAAGTTTGTATAAAAGAGGTAGAAACAGCATCTGGCTGAAATCTCCATTTCTTTCATCTACGCCTACCTTCAGGATGGACAAATTAATTCCATCTGTCTTTTGATTGTGTCCATGCCGAAATTAATGATGCTCGGGCAACAATGTGGAATGTACGTTCAACCAACCTCTTCTGAAAAAACCAACTTAATTCCCTCATCTCCCTCAAAAAGAAAAGAGGTGGTCCCATGTTTTTTTAGACCATCTCTTGCAATAGTTCCAGTTGACATCCTGAAGATCACAGAGACAAAATGAAATTCATTCTTCTCCCCCAAATAAAACCTTGATGTTTTGAGCTCACTTGAATCACCATTCTGTTTGGTTTTAAGGATATGGAGCACCACAAAACCAGTTCTTCTTCTTTTTCTTTTCTTTTTCTTTTTGTCTTTTCTGCTTATTTCAGGTTTTCTTCAGCTAGAGTCTTTAAAGCCATATCACTGATTTGCAGAGATGCAGTTAAAAAGGATTAGAGTTGACAACTTAATAAATGAGATCATTTGCAAAGATCTGTCTATTTTTTTCCCCAGTAAAAGAAAATTCATTTTTCTGATTGCTTTTGCTTTGTTTTTCAGTATTGAACTTTGTTTACAGACAGTCCTCTGCACTCTTAACCAGTTGAGGCCTGTGATGTCCATCATCTGGATGAATACTAGCCTACCCCTGTTGTCAAATCCTTGCCAAGAAGATGGTATTTTTAAAGTCATCTTAAGAACAGCAAGAAACAGCTGAAAGACAAGATCTTTAGGTTGCTCTACCAATCTGCTCTAAATCCATAATCCCCAGGTGGCAACGTTGTAGTGACTCTCAAATTATCTCAGAGGCTTTAAAAAAATGATGTTCAACTCAACCAAAGAGCACGTGTAAAACCTCTTCTTTGAGCTGCAAAAGCTTCTGGACTAGTGATCATTGTTTGCTAAGAGGGAGCTGTTATAAATAAACAAAAGACACATCAAAGCCACCGAGGTTATGCAACGAGACAACAATTAAAGCAGAACATCCAGACAGGGCGCCCACAGCTGAAATGAAAAAGGTGGCAATCTAAATACATTTATCAGAAGGAAGAGGGCACTTCCAGTGCAGCCAGTTAATTCAGTAAAACTCTTGTGAGTCTTGAACTCAGTTTCAGAGCTGTGAGTTTCCATACACAGGTAATCCTTGACTTACAACCACATGACCATTCAAATCAGAATAGAAATAGAGCTGAAGGGGACCTTGAAGGTTTTATAGTCCAGCCTCCTGCATAAACAGGAGACCCTATACTATTTCATACAAGTGACTGTCCAGTTTCTGCCTGATGAAGCATCCACAACATCTGAAGACAAGCAGATGTTCCACTGGTTAATTGTTCTCACTGTTAGGAAGTTTCCCCTTAATTCCAGGTTGCTTCTGTTCTTGATTAGTTTCTATCCATTGTTCCTTGGCCTGCCCTCTGGTGCATTGCTATGGCTATTCAATGAGTGGATGGATGAATTGCCCAAAGCATGTTTTCTTTTAGAATACCTGAAAATATTGATTTCTATTGTCCACTTTCTATCTTTACTGATTTTGCCTAGGTTTAACTAGGTTCTCCTTGACTGGCACATGGGAGAATTGAGCATAATTTGATACTATTTTAGGAATTTCCAGAGGAACTTGTTTAGCCCAAAATTAACAACAAATAAAGGGTGAAAAACTCTGTGGCTCTCCAGCTGTTGCCGAACTACAGTCCCCATCATTCTTTACCACAAGCTTAATGAGAGCAGAGCACCTGAAGGGCTCACCTCCCTATTGCTCCAAAATGATGATTCTCAACTAATCCAAATGGGTGGACATCGAGTTCTAGAATTCCTCAGGTAATATAATCACACCTTGGAATTCTGGGAATTGTAGTCCATACGTCTGGGAATTTATCAGGTTGGGGAAAAGCACATGGGGGGGGGGGATCCCTCTCTTTATCTCTGTTTCTGTGAAAATTTGTAGTGACAGGCAGTAAAGCCTCTCTTTTTCAACGCTTCCTTTTCTTGGCAAGAATATTCCACTTGAAAGAATAAGTGGCCTTCTAGGCTATACTAGCCTACTGCCACAAGATGGCACCCATTCCAGGTTTTGTTTCACGTTTTTATTCACCTTCTTCCTTAAGGAGATGCCAAAATATGCCTACAGTTAAGAAGCATCATCAAGTAACATCTCCCCTCTGAGGAAGGAATGAAGGAAGGGAGGGAGGGGAGGAGAGGAGAGGAGAGGAGAGGAGAAGAGAAGAGAAGAGAAGAGAAGAGAAGAGAAGAGAAGAGAAGAGAAGAGAAGAGAAGAGAAGAGAAGAGAA